>VZSE01007196.1:2271161-2380266 GCA_013398275.1 Promerops cafer | reverse complement strand
GGGGGGGGGGGGGGTGAGCAGCACAAACCACAAAACATTGCTGCATTTAGCTAGAGAATAGAACTCTAACTCGAAGGGGTAACAAGAGGCCAAAGGTCACCCTGGCTGTGCAGGTCCTCAGACATACCTGTGCTCTGAAGGTACCTACATTGTTGGTCTGCCACATCCAGAGAGCACAAGATGTGTTTAGCCATTTTTTGTTCACAGTTCAATATCACGGTAATTGTGTCACTTCTTTTCAATATACAAAGAATTAAAGGACAGAGAGAGGATTGTGAAAGAGCAGCTCAAAGTTCAGTTGCCTGCACTTATTTGTTTCTTCTTCTTCATGTGAAACCTTTCCAAGAATGGCCCTTTTGTGCAAAATATCTTTGTGCTTTTATAGCACCAAATTCCACTTAGAGCTTATTGAGGTTCCCGTGTAACATAGCTTTTACGTACCTGCTTAATGATGAGCATTTATTTAAATCACATCCTTAGTCAGCAAAGGATTCGAATCCCTTATGAGCCTCTAGGACTTGAAATTGCTTTTCAAACTAAAGAATAATACATCAGTATAGGAAAAAGAGACCTTGAAAAACAGCAACGTGACAAATGGAATCAGAATCAAGCCTGAAAGTTGCATTCTTAAATATCAACAATAAAAAAAGAGTAGGGATAGTATATGAAAGTTGTCTCAGCACTGAGTACTTAGTTATTATTCTTCCAACATTTTAATAACACCCTTGCCACCTGGAGAAAACATACCACAGCTCTATATAGATTTTTTAGCTTCAGGTAACTGGGACATGTGGAACAGAAACCTAAAGTGTTTTTTGGGTGCTATAGGCCAGAATGTCCCCACCAGGATGTTCCTCTACATAGTCAGAAAAGACTGTCCCAAATGTGGACTTGGCATTTGCCCCATGGCAACGGAAATTTACGGTTTGGTGCCAGGAGATGCAGCAAGTGCAGAACACATCTTAGAGACATTATTAGCATTCTAAAGGTGTATCACTCACTCTGTTGAAGGAAAAAAGACAGAAGTATCATACATAACTTGCACTGTTAGTGGAAGTATTCATTCCATACTGTTACAGCATATGAAGTGAAGCTATTTATTTAGCATTGTGGCATTTTAGTTTAGCTATTGGGCACCTCATGGAAGCCTGTTACATATTTCCTTATACAAATGTGGAGTTGTGGGCTTTATAACATGAGAAGATTAAAAACAAAACAACATCTGAATCAGATCTTCGGTTTTCTGAGTGTTTTAAAGAATAATTTATGTATTAAACCTGAATATTGGAAATAAGCAAATAAATTGCCAAAATTTTATAAAGATAGTTGCTAGCTGATGAAGTTCCTTTACCTCTCTGTTAGTTTCTCTCGCTTACATGAGAAATACATCAATTAAAAAAGAAAGCTTATACATCAATTTCTGCTTTGAAAAACAAAAAATTAAATCATAAATCCTATATCAATAAAAAACATTTAGAGAAATTTTAATGAAAATGCAAACTGCATAGAGTTTGAACTGAATATCCTTGAAATATATGGCATCTATCCCCCAGACTAAACAGCTTTTGGTACCATCTACAAATAAGATGCACAATTTTCACAGCTCTCCTGAAGAGCAGAGTTATTATCATACATTAGATTTTGCTTCTTGATTAAAAAATCATATTAATTAAATGCAATTAAATTAAATTAAATTAAGAGTTGAAGAAGCAGCAATCCATTTATTATTATTTTCTCACAGTGTGGGCCACATTCTAATAGAGCGATCACCCTCTCTCCCATCCTTCCAGTCACAATTACTCAACATCCCTGGAGCACTATGCAGATGTATTAACATATTTTAATTCTCTTCTGTGAGATTTTTCTTTGCACAAAGAAAACTGGTTATGAGGCCTCTTCCTTTTTGGGTTAATCTCTTTCTTTTAATTGATTTTTTTCTTTGTCTTGCTGTCTCTGGACTGTCTTTTCTTTGCCTCGTGTCATGTCTCCTTGCATTGTACTAGTTGACTTCACTGTATCCTCTCAAGAATTCCTGGAAACTTTCTTGGGAAGGACAGCCATCTCTGCTGACAGTTTACTCTAACAGTGTCTGTGTTGTATATTCATTGAGATCATACATCTCAAAGATCCTTGAGAAGTGGAGAAGAGTGGAAGCAATTCCTCAAAGTAAGAACAAATTAAATTTTCTTTGGTCTTGATGGCAGGATGTATCATCCAAAAGCCACTTTTGGTTTCATGTGCTGATTCGCAAGCAAACTTTAATCAATCACTTAAATGCTAGAGGTCTGGTTTATGTCCATTTGGGTAGGGGGGACCTCCCATGCTGGCAGGGCAGTTGGCACTGAGGAACTGCAACAGACTGCTCCTGCACAAGTTTCTGTGTCAGGTCTTTCTGCCCTACTCCATGTAGGCTGGCAGTAAGAAACATGTGGACTGTCCTGTTAAACCAGATCTGAACTAACACATTGGGAGTTGTGTGAATCAACGCACGCAGGTGAGTGAGGGCAACCAAAACACCACAGCTGCGACAAAAAGAGTAAATGTATTTCACTACCTCTCTGGCTGGAAAGAGTGCCAGGCTGCAGAGACACAGGCGATGGGGACACAGGCACCATCAGTCTCTGTCCCAGCAGCTGGCAGGGCTGCTCTTTGCACCCATTTCTCAAAGGCCCACCCCGACACAGTTCACCTCCGTGCTGCGATCACCTTTTTCTGATCTCTGCTTCGATCTTTGTCCCAAGACAAGGAGCTCAAGCATGTCTGGGAGAGGACCTCCAAGTCTCTGCAAACACCTACGTTATCTCTACACAGAAATTCTACTCCTCAAAACAGAGAGAGCATAGGCAGCAGTAAGCATAACATATGGTTTCCCACACTGTTATTCTCCAGACCTTGGCATTCCCAGCTGCAGGGTCACTGGAGCGAATCTACCATCCTCCTCGCCATTCTTCTGCTTTTAACCCTTTTCTCCAAACAGATGCCCTGAACTATGACTCAAGAAAAGATAAGCCACTTTGCCCAGCAATATAGAAGTAGGTAATGAAGTCCCAGCTGGCTGAAGAAGTGAAAGCAGGTGAGGAGTCTGGGGCAGAAAAAAAGACCTGCGCTAAACAATCAATTTCTTGCCAGGTAAGTCTCAGAGCAGTCCTGCTGGCAAACCTGTGACCTCGTTAAAATGAACACATTCTCTATGGAATTTTGTCTTCCTAAAAATATTAGAAAAAAAAATTTGCTTATTTGCAGTTCTTTTTGAGCAGGCAATCCTCATGTGGGAGAACTATTGAGATCCTGAGCAGCTGCCCCTATAAAACTAAAACCCAGATCTTCAGAGATGACTGGCACAGACATGTTACAGATTACATCAGAGCCAGTTTTTTAACACGCATAAAACAGCATGTGGAATTATCTTCTGCTCTTGTGTTCTCCTTCCTTCTACTAAGTTGGCACTGCCATTTCCCCTTTTCTGAAGCTTCTGGTCCTCTCTGGAGCATTCACCCACCACCCTCCACGTTCCCACCATCTGCGAGTAACTTTGTCCTATATCATTCTCACCTATTTTCTATCTCACTTCAATTCACTGCTGGCAGCATGTTCTCTCTCTTTCCTTCTTTAATTCCCTTTTCTTTCTCTCAGCAACATCATTTTATATGTTAATACAGTTATACTGAAGTAGCTTTTGCCACAGTATCTTTGTATATTATGTTTTTATCTCATATGGCAGATTTGTTTCAAAGATGTTATGAAAATGTGTCTGTTCATGATTATGTACTGATGATTCAAGACAGAGTTTTGTTTTCCTTTTGGAAAATCATGTTGGCTAAATATCTTTCTTTTTTGATATCTCTGGACAGCTTCTGCATTTTGCTCCCTTATGACAGTTTGTTTTAGAATGAGATTAAACTATACTGCAAAATAATCTCCTTATAGTATCCAATTCACAGAAGATACTAACACGGACCCTACTGAAAGGGAGATGCCTTCTGTGAATAACATGAATCCATGACAGTTTTAACTTCAATATTTATATAGTCAGAAACATAGGCTTAGAATTTATTCTCTTCCCCAATATTGGGCTATATTCTATAGCCAATCTTGTTCTGAACTTCAACTCACTTAACTGAGGGGCACACCAGCCTGTAATTCAGAGCAGGAAGCACCAGACAGGCCAGGCCACTGGACAGACAGATAGTTATGCACATGCATGCTTACAGTCATCCTGTCCACTTCAATCCTCACCACAAAGACATTTTCTGGACCAAAGTGAACTGTAGCGAGGCACTTCATCATAACAAGCTCCTCAGTCTTTTGTGGTTCACTTATTCACATTGAACACTGGTGTCTGAGACTGGTCTTTAACTCATTATCACATTTTAAAATAGTTTTAAGAGTTTATTTGTAAGGTTGATTTGTAGCATATGTTCACACATGATGCAGAAAAAAAAAATAAAAGCTTGCCAGGTGTCCATCAGTTTCCAAAGAAAAACCCTAACCAAACTAACCTCCTGAGTCTGAGAAATCAAATTGTAAGCCTCTCAGGAAAATTATAAAATAGGCCACGCATGAAAATATAATTAAAGTGGTTAGTTGTTTTCACTACAGGAGCCCTGTTCTGCTCTCTGAAACACCAGCCATCACTCCATTCATGTGAAATTGGATCAAATCTGCTATACAACTGCTCCATAGTGATAGTTCTGGGCCATATGAAAACATGCTCTACTCTATGGTCACCTGTTAGAACTTTTCCCTCCTGCTGTTCAAGAATCTAACCAGTACTTTCAAAGTAGAGGTTTTTACACCCTAGAGGGCTTTCTACAACTTTAAACCCAATTCAAACTAGCATTCATTCATAGACTTTCAAAGACAAAAAACGTTCACATTTATTTATGGAGACAAAATGTTTAACCAGGTGATCATTCACTTTTCCATGACAGAAGTTGCTACGCATAGCTTAAATCCCCTCCTAAAAAGATAAGACATATATTATGTCCTTAAAGAAGTCTGCTTGCTTGTTTGTTATCTAATGGAGGATGACAGAAGGACAGGTAGTGCACCCTTGAAGTGGGATATATAAAACTGATTTAATACATTATAAAATGTACAAAGGTAGCAATATCAAAACTTTCCTAAATAAAGAGGGTGGGATATTGGGGAAGGAAGGCAAGAAGAATTTAAAGGAAAGGTTATTTTTTAGCATGATACCCCTTTTCCTTTGTTAAGTTTTGCCATGGAGTTCTATTTATCAGCTTGCTTAAACAGTGAGCATACATAGTTCAAAATAATAATTGTTTAAATATACAAAAGGTTATCTATGACCTCACTGGAATGTTTTTAAATTATTTTCTTAAACCAAAGAATTCTCTATTCACATTTTAAAGCATTAAATAGAAACATATCCTGGTTTGTATTATCTAACAAAAGAACCAATGAACCAAGGAACCAGCTGCAGATTAATTTTCTGTATGATTTCCCTGATGGATACATTCAGGATGCTATGGTCAGGAGACAGTGAAACAATCCCTGTGAAGAGGTCAGAAATGATGCTGTCAGAGAACAGAATACTGTGGAGCAGGCATAGAAAATTAAAAAACACCAAAACCAAAACAGATAAGGAATGTGCAGCTAGGGCCATAACTAACGTAATAATCCTAGCTTCTTCTATTTGAATCTCCTTTAATCTTTCATCTACAATTAATAAGATTTGCTATTAAAAAAAGTAGTTCAGAGGGTTCCACACTTATTCCTAAAACATAAAAGTAAAATTTGGCCTTTCATCATCTAAAATATATATATAAAACTTTGTGAATCAAAAGTCTCTTTTAAATATCTCTGAGGGTGTCAAGTTAAAAAACTGCCAAAAATGAACATTTTATTGTCAAAATCCCAGTACAGAGTAGCAAAGATATAAAGCAAGATGATACTCGGTGGCATACTGAGCTGTCATCAAAGAGAGTGAGCATTCCATCTATGAAAACAATTTTTCATTTAAAATAAAACGTAGCCCATTAAAGGTGCAGAGATTATCTTTCTCATTCTTAATAAGGGTCAGACAGACCAGTACGTGGAAAAACAGAAGCAATAAGCACAAGGAAATGACCCCAAATTAATGTTGAACATGGACTTTCATAACAGCAATGACAGCAACAGCAAGATAAAAAAGGAACTGTACATACACATATTTTGTGTTCTTTTGGACCCAGATGACACATTTGCACAAGTGACTCAACAAAAAGGCTATTTTCATAGTCCTGGATTGCTAAACGAAGTCCTGTTTGCTGTACAGAGATAAGCCTGATGTGGTGTGTAAGGCAGGAGAGCACCTGAGTGCCTTCCCTTCGTTAGTGTCACACAGCCCCACGCTGGGGGAACACAGCCAGTCCCAGCTGCATGGAATCCTCTCCTCTCCTTCCACCCAAGCAGCCAGCTGAGGCAACACACCGTGGGACAGAGGCTGCTTGGATCTCCCCAGCTACCCAGGGGCTCTGGCTGTGTAGTAACTGTTCCTAGAGGAAATACTTAAAACAAAAAATCAAGACCCAAGAAGCTTAATAACAGGTATAAAAGAGATACTTTCCTGATTCCATTTCAGAACCGAGAAAGAACTTGTGCATCCAAAACTGTGTCCTCTTTTTTCTTCTCATAAAGGATATTTCTTCTAAATTTGCTGCCATGAGAATGATGTATGATATGATCAGTAGTGCTGCCTTGAGAGATTTAGGACATGGCATTGCTTTAACATAAGAGGAGACAACATTACCCTTCATAATTTGTAATTTTCTTCTTGTATATAGAGAGATATGTGTATGTACCCAGGAGAAAAAGTCAATCTGCTCTGGATCAGTCCCCTCAGTCAAGCAGTTTGTCTTTCTTCAACAGCGGGTTTGGAATCAAAGCAGGAAATATCTGCATTTTTGAGATGTTTTCTCCTGTAGCTTTGAATGCAGGTGACACCCTGTTTGGATCCAAACAGCCAACCTCTTTGGCACTCCTCAGTTTCCAGCCTCGCCCTCCCAATGTGCAGCACCAGAATGACACAGAGGCAGGGAGTGAGTAGGTAAGCTCACTTCTGCTGACAGCCACTTGCACAGAGAGGGACCCTGGCAGAGGTGTCGCCTGGCAGAGGTGTCCCCTGAGACCACGGAAAAATGCAAGGATATTTTAGTGATAATGTTGCAGCCATAGAAGAGGCCTGACACCAGTGAGCTGATGTTTTTTCAGCAGGATATCTGAATAGGCATATCTCTTTTTTGTACCACTGCAATACAGGAGTACATGCTGCGTATATTTTTTAAATTACGTACCCTATATTCTATGATATACAATCGGACAATCATAGAGTGACTCAGGTTGGAAGGAAACTTAAAGGTCATCTAATTCCAGCCCCTCTGGCGTGGGCAGGGACACATTCCACTAGACCAGATTGCTCAAGGCCCCATCCAACCAGGCCTGCAAAGACAAAAGAGCAAAACACAGTGATGTGCATAGTATGTTGTATATACATGCCAAAGATTCTCAAAAGTTAATCGTTTGTGGTTGTCCAGCTTAACAGCATTTGAATAGACTGATTTGAACAGTCAGCTGAGATGTCCTAATTTGATCTACCCTCTTGAGCTAGCAGAGCTAGGTTGCTTTTCACAGACAAGTAGTTTGAAAGAATGTTACTGTTTCCGATAAAATATGTAAAAATGATGTTATTCACATTTCTAAGATCACAAATGTCATACTATTTCAACACACAAAAATCTCTAAAATCCAAATTTCAAATGGTAAAAAGCATCTTGTTTGTCAGCGTGTTTTTAGTCCCATCAGAGATTAGGTTTCAATCATGCCCAAAAGAAACAGTTGAATAGCACTCCGTGATCAAATTGCAGATACATTGAACTCAATTTCTTACCACAACATTTAAAACACTTTGGTTGCTGCAAGGTGGTATAAATACATCGAAGAGAGGTTTCATACCAATAAAAAAAGAAAAATTTATCACTCAATAAACATAACTCATATCAACAGAAAGAATGACAACTTCTAGAATAAAAGCCCGTCAGTCCTCTCCCTCCTCCATACACATAGAGATGTATATCTAAGGGAAAATAACATCTCATAGATTCCATTGTAATATATATTTAATAACTCTACAGCGCTGTAATGATGCTTTAAGGTTTTTCAAACAATAAAAACATTTCCAAATGCATTTCAAGGAGTAAAGGCTACTAGCAAATTCCCTGCCAAAACAATTTAAATTACCATGCTACTTTCCCATGCATGTTCAAAAGCAAAATGGAGATGAATATGAAACACCAAGTCTAAGATCTATTTTTCAAAGTGTTGTAGCCAACGTATGAAAGAGAAATGTTTCTTAGTCTCCCCAACTATAGATCCAGCGCATTAATGCAAGACAACGACTCAAAGCTACATCAAAACATTTAAAGGCTGAAAAACAAGCAATCTGGTTTTCTCAAGGAGGGCATAATAAATTATCTGTAGAAGAAACAAAAGTGTTCAGAATTCTGAGGCAACTAAAAAAACTGCCTGTAGAACTCCAAGAGATACCTAAGTGCAAAATTTCAAAACCTGAAATACCTAATTTATATCTATTTTTAAAACGCCAGTTCCTCTTAGGAATATGAAATAAGATACATGCACAATAACCTGAAAAACCTCAAGAAGATGCAGAGACAGATGGAAATGTAAACAAGTTTGAAGGATCTCTGCCAAAAGTCTGCTCTAATCCACAGTCCAATCATTAAAGAATAAACACCACACAAACCCCTTTGTTTTGAATGAATTACAATCTGGAATTACTTGGCAAATACACAATGCAGAACATTGTGGAAATAAAGAATTAGAATCTAGCATAGAGGGACATATTTGCAAGTCATTTCCTTCTGTGCAAGATCAGAAAAAAGTAAAAAAATACATCTTTAGGACTCTGTTGGCTAAAGCTATGGAAAACAAACTTTCCACTTTTTGCTCTGTGGACCTGGCAGCAGCAGGTTGGAGGAACTGCAAGCTGCAAGATCCATGGGAAGTCTGACTGTCTTACAAGAAGTGCCCTGGAGCTGCTCTTGGGACCTGTTTTTTCTCTGTCCAGGCAGGCACTGAGCCTCTGGGGAGGCCAGCACATCCTGTGGCAGCTAGCCTGATAGGCAGGCAGCACTCCAGAAAGGACACAAGGACCAGGTAGCTGTGGATGCAGGAGACATGAGGTTGCCCTTCTTGTGCCTGCATCTCAAATGCCGCATCTTCATCAGGTGTGTAATAAAGAGACTAATTTCTCCCCAGACCTAGCCCCACAGTAGCTTAGTTGATCAATTTCCCTGTTGTAATTTACATCTTTTTCACAGTAAAAAAGTCTTGTTTTTGAAAGAGAAAATATCCTTAGCAATTTTCTGTTCACTCTGCTCGCTTGTGACAGCATGCCTCTTAAATTAGGTGTTATCAACGAAGAAGGTGCCCAGCACGATCACACTTTATAAGAAAGTAGCTCTAGATGTCCACAGTGCAGAGAATCATGTTTGCAGTAAGGCCATCAGTATTCTGTTCCTCTCTAGTTTTGTGCTCTCAGCAGTCCCCTTCATTTGATGTTGTCAGCAGCACCTACCAGGAGCTGTCTGGCGAGACAGGAAAATGGACACATTGCTTTTAATTACATGACTCATTAGCTAATGAAATTAAGTTTGATCAGCAAAGATATTTTATGTTCTATTTGTCTCATAGATTGGTTTGACTAGATTCATATAAATAAAACCATTTCGCTTTCAAATTCCCTATATCTGCAAGAGTATCGCAGTCATTCTCCATACACATTTTGTAGCAACTATGAAACAATGACTTTTTGCTGACAATAGGCACAGAAAAGGACAAGATGTCCCTCTCATCGATGCCAGCATAGATTGGAAGTAATTCTATTAAGGACAACGTGGACCTGTCAGACATTGCAAAACCATATTTCACAGGGAAAAAAGAGAGCAGGAGCTAGAAGCAGGAGCTTAGTAGTCAATTCTTTTAGGAAAACTTGGCATGGTAAAATATAAAGCTTTGATTATATTTGTATGTACATAGATATAGAAAACATATATATGAGCAAGAAAACAAATTCCCTTACGTATCTGTTGAGGAAGTATATAAAGGATGCACTAGTATAGACCTGTTTGCTTTGTGTAGATTTGTCCCAGTTGTTTCCCTCTCTTTCAAGGAATTTCACGTCCAAATGAGGCAAATATTAGGGTCCTCTTTCTGCAATTAGCTGTATTTACATATGCTTTCTTTGCTTGACAGATGTGGCTAAGCCCAGACAAAATGGTTCCTTCCCTCTGATTCCTTGCTAGTCTTTTTTATCAAGAGGACATCTTTCTGTCTTAAATCTCCAAGGTCTATTCATTTTCCGTGCAGGATATAGGCAAAGACAACTAAATTGTCCCTCTCCCCACACACGTATTCCAGAAGCATCCACTGGAGTGGCTGATAAAAAGAGGCTGCATATGGATGCCTTGCACAGCCCAGCCACAGAACAAGGCAAGTCAGATCAGCTGTACAGTCCTGATCCACCACCTCACACCTCTCTTGCCAGCCTCCATCTCATGTCCCCTTTCCTGCCTCTTGGAATGCCTTGCCCTTTCCATTGCTATTTCTATAAAAGCAAAACTTTTACAGAGTTTTGGGTTTGTTCAGCATGATGTCTTTGCACATCATAATTGGGAAATGTGTTAATTCAACTGTTAGCTTTAGTAATTGAAACACGCTGTTTGAGGCCCTCAACACGTGGAGTCATCCTGCTGGGACTAACAGCAGCCTTGGAACTGGAAAGAGAAGCTGGGAAGAACCAGGAGACCAGTTAAGGAAGGTACCTGGAAGTGAAGAGAACAGCTCATTGGGGGATTTGGAGAACCCGGCACGGGGAGCCCATCATGCCTGGTGTGGTACAAAACAAAGTGCAGAGCTAAGTGCCTCCTCCCCAGGTGCAAAGACATAATTGTACCCTTTTGTTTTGCTGCAGAGCATTGATGAGTGGATTTCTAACAGCTTGGAGATTGTTTCACTGCATAGCCCAGGAGATTAGCTGAGCCACTTGGGCCTGCAAGACTAACATTAAATCTCATGTAAACAAGCTTAACTGTGAGATGGTGAATGTTTTTACTCCTCCTTACTAGACAAGGTATAATTGTTTGACAAACCTATGATGATTTGAAAAAAATCATAGAACTGAATTCTTCAAGCCTGGGAGCTTGTAACAGCTCTGATTTCATCAGACACCTTGGGCATCCACAGGCAGAGATAAGCACAGTTTTCACTAAGCCTTACAGGCAGTCATTTGGGGGGGCAGTACTATAGAACTTGGTATATGTGTCCATGTATTAAGGAGAATTGATTTGCAGTATTTCTCTCTGCATGTTCAGCTAATTCAATCCAGTGTTTACCAACCCTCTCTCAACCCCAGACACCCAACTTCATTGGCATTATTAAAAATATTACGATGAGATCTTCTTATTTGTTATTGAAGAAACAATCCTGATTTCTTAATTCTCAAGGCATTTAATCCACTTGAATGAGTTGTTTACAGTGACCTTGCATTTATTTTTCTGAGTAAAATTTTTTGTGAACAGAAAACCTGTGGCACACTTATGTTTTCACCTGAATTACTGCCACACTGGCTTGTCTAACCAGCTGCACGTACTTCACCCAAATGCTCAATACCTCCTTAATCCATGGTCTTCTGTACTCCTCCAGGTGTTCTTTACTGATTTTCACTGCTAAATACAACCTGTGAACATAAGCATCTTACCTTTTTGACTGATTTTCAGCCCCAGATGCAGATGCTTCCAGTGCTCCTTAAACCTTTCCAAACAGTATGGTTCTGCCTTTGTAATCTGCTGGAGTCTGCATTAGCACCTGGTTTATGTATGCGGGGAATTATTTCCACAGCCTAGTAGGGAAGAATTACACAAAATTACCACAATTCTTGAGGGGTCACAGGTTTCACAGGCAGCAGTGCTAAAATGCCTCTTTACAAGCCTCACCAATGAGATCTTACAAGGCAGTTGTTTCCCAGCACTTAACTGGTACATCGCGGGCCCGATGAGGAGCGGAAGCAGCGCGTTGACGCACTGCAGCAGCACAGGGCTGGGAGTGCAGTCCTTCAGTGCTCTGGGCAGCACTGCACAGCCCCGAGGCAGCCCTGAAACATGGATTTGGTTGGATCTTACATCATCTTTGCCTGTAAGATGTCTGGCTCTTACAGCATGTATCATGGGGAATTTTCTCACCCCTTCACAAACCCCATCCCCAGAACTAGGTTGGGAATTAGCCCTAGCAGGAGCAGAAAATACGGGCTATCCCAAGGGGAGCTCTTGCTTGCCCTTTCGCTGGCAGGGAAAGAGCTTGACCAAAGCAAAGGGTCCCCCACTTTGTGCAGAAATCATGCAGTTAAGCCCAGGAACCCTAAGTGTATAGAGAAACTCTTAACCTTGCAAAGTCAAAGAGCTTCTCTGACAGGTGAATTTGATTTTTAAGTTAAGACCAGAAGGTTTTTCGCAATCAGGGAGGTGACTTTTTGAATCCCATTAACTGTTCATATCTCCTGGCTATCTGCAGGTACTATCAATACACCTTCCACCACCTCTCCTGGGATAGCTGAGACACTTGGCAATTAATCTGCAGGATCTCAAGCAGAAAATTGTCTCTCTGTAGAATGAGCAAACCCTGACTGGTCTCCGTTTTTAGAGACATAGTACAGAAATGGCTGCTGAAAATCCTGAGCATGCATGCCCCTCTCCCACTTATCCCCTCTTACTCCTTGGAATTATATAGGTGATAAAGGACAGTGCTGTTGTGCTAAAAAATTACAGCCTGAGTGCGGCCAGAACTGCACCCAAAACTGAGCAGCAGCTCCTGTGGAGCCATCTGACTGTCACTGTCTGCATCTGTGTGAAAATGCTGGATCCAGCCGGCTCTCTGGAAAAGGCTCAAATAGTGGGGGATACAAAAAACATTTTCTTGTTAATTTTCAACAAGAAAAACAGCATCTTTAACACGTAAGAATTGAGAGCTGCATGTTGCGGGTGAGACAGAATTTCTATTTTCTGCAACTTGAGAAAGCATTGAAGCGAATATGTTTTATTGATTATTTTGATTGTGGATCTGGAGAACAGGATCTATTCCAAGTGACATCTGCCACTTAAAACTTTAGCAAAATGCTAATTAAATAAAAATCAGTTAACTTTTAATCTATTTCTATCAATTTATTTTCCAGAGCCACCAAATTTTGTTCCATAGTAGACAGTGCTCTCCTCAGAATTTTAAGTGTAATATATTTAGGTTCTTTGTAGATGCTTGCAATTTTCTTGCAAAATTGAAAACTGCTGTTATGAATGTTCACATTCAACACAAGTAACTATGCCTCTTACCATGCAAATCAAGAAAAATGAATTCTAACTGAAGGAAAGGTTTTCCTTGGAGCAGCTTCAGAGGGATATAAAAATTGGTAACAAAACTGTGATACAAAAATTAAATAAACATATACAAACTGAAATGTTAAATGCTACACTTTATATTTAATGGTTACCTAAATTAAAATTCCTAGCTTTCAGTGTATAGCACAAGCTGATTTCAGTTATTATAAATCAGATAGCACCTATTCTAAGAGGAGTTTTCTTTGGCTGTGGGGTGGGAACTTAGTAAATTGATCAGGTGTGAGAAGAAAAAAGAGCAAGATCAGTGCAAATCTGGTGGTACTGATTCATTTTTCCCACTTCCAGATGAGTTTGTTCACAGCAGCTCAGCAGCTTCAAACCTACACTCTTAATGAAAGTGTGAACATTTCTTTAAAGCTCCTGCAAAAGTTGTTAATTCATAGTCAGGGCATGAGCAGTAAATTTCTTTTCTCTCCTGTAACATTAAAGAAACATTAATTACTCACCATTAATTAAAGTAATGTTAATTATTTTGCTAAAGGACTTTTATTCTCCCAAGCTGCCACTCAATTAAACCCTCACTCACACTTTGAACAAACAGACCCTAAAAATAAACAAAAAATAAACCCCAGAACCCCTGAAAGTACTCTCCTGTCTGGGAATGTCCTGGCAAATTCTGTCTGTGTATTCATTTGTGATATTGATATTGCCTCCAATAGCAGGCTTCCTGAGTACCTCTCTGTATTAAATATGTTTATTGTCCAGCCTCTCTGGGGCATTATCTTATGAGTCAGAGGAAAAAAGCCCAATGTTTTCCTGCCCTAATTTAAGTTTTCAAAGTTAGATCTCACCCCAGGCTCATCCACTGAATAACCCTCCAGAAACATCCCAATCTCTACCTCTCCTGCCAGGGCAGTGAAAAGTCATTGGCTCAAACTTATACATCTTAATCAGAGTTAGGTGAAATGTAGCCCAGCTCCAGAGATTTACCTAGAGGGCAACACTGGGAACAAAAAGGCTGTGGGGCTCCCTGCCTGTAGACATACAAAACCCACCAGGGCATGATGCCATGCAATGTCCTCCAGGTGAATTTGCTTTAGCAGGGGAGTTGGACTGGATTGGTTCCAGAGGTCTCTTCCAGCCATGCTGTGATTCTGTGATCTTTCAAACCCAAATAGCTACTGTGCTTTCTTTTGCCTAGTTCAAAATGGAGCAACAGTCTTTTTTTTTTTTTTTACTTACACAATTTATATTTTTCAATGCTTTGGGACTGCTCTTTGGTTAATTAGGCAAAGATTTCTTATATGGAAAAGTCAGTATCTAGCAGAAAAAACACCTGATTTAGATAGTTTGTGGGGATTTTGGACTTTTTTTGTACGCTATCATCACTTACAGTTTTTCCAACACAAAATTTGCAGTATCTTTCAAAATTAGCTAAAACTGCATTATTAACAATATATAGGTGGTGTCATAATTCTACTACTGTCATGGAATTATTTAGGGTGAATTTCAGAGGGCATTCAGTGCATCCCATTTTTATACAGAAATCAAAAGAGATTAACAAAGACTTTAATGGCTTATTGTGCTTGGTGCATGGTCATCAAGTGTCCCACATGCTCAGTAGGCTGAAGAAAAGGGCAGCTACATAGTACAAATGGTCACAAGGAAAATAAACCAGAATCAACATAACCTTTCAGGAGTGATGTGGTAAGATTTCGTTACTCACTAAGTAAAAAAAAAAAATCCTTTAATCTCTTATAATCTACTTACAAATAGATTATAAACCCTTGCAAAGTCTCACTTTAAAAATGTGGAAGGATTTGAAGAGACATTGCAGAAAAAATGTCCTCTAGCTAATTAAGAATGTTGTACTCGGTGTCCCTGGCTCAAAAGGTGCAATTTTCAAAGTCTGGCCCTACTAAAACAAAGTAGTAGCCATAAGTTGTAAATAAAATTGACAATAGATACCAAAAGGCTGTATTTTATTCAGAATTCATCTGCTTCTCGTGTTACAAACAAGAAATAAACACTCAGCAAAGAGATCCCTTAACCAGACAGAGTTTAATATGCATGTAAATCAAGGTTAGGGAGATCTGCAAGTAACAAAAATCCTTTGATAATGCCTTGATTCTTCCACAAACCACATATTTGTCTACTTTTCAGCCTGGATAGAGCAACCAGTATCTATTTTCTGGTCTACAGGTCAATGTGGTAGCTGTAGGCCTCTCACCAGCAACTTTTGAATAGCTGTTGAAAAGGTGAACCTGTACATATTGGTTCTGTAAGTCTTCATAAATATGGTACAGCTACAACTGCAAGGGACAACCTCTTTTCATTATGAATTTCACCTCTCACTTTCAGACTGCAAAACAAACTAAGCACATGAGCACTATTAAAAATATTAAATTACTCATATTTAGCAAATCGCTACTCATGTAGGATTACACTTTCAGAACAAAGGTGCTAAAACCTTATTGCACAGCATTCACTTTTTTTTTAAGCAGCAAGAAAAGAGTAAAATTTCTCCTGCTTCATTATTTACAATATAAGGTGGATCAGAACTGGGGGTTTCATGTGAGGAAAATTCTTGAGTGATTTTTTAAGAGAATCTTCAATGTCTTATTTTATCCATGTCTTTTTCAGATTTTTCACTAATTGAAATTAAAAGTAAATTCTGACTGTACAATTGCCTGGTAAGAAGAAAAAGAACGCAGAGGTTTTCTTGCAGACATTTATTTCTAGTCCTTATGAGGCTCCTGATGTGTCATTATAAACTGGAGAAAACCTGAACCAGAGATACTAACGGCTTTGTTCTCATTCTCTTGTCTTAAAAAGATAAGACAAAATGAACAGTATCCAAATGTGGTGTGAGCCTCATGGATTTACATCCAAATTGGTGGTAAAAATAAATAAAACTTTGATGAGTTACACTATTCATCTTGGACAGAGCTGTATTCTGTATCCTCCTGGACAATATTTTTGTAAACTCCTGCATTCAGCTGTTTGTTAAACTTTTTTATCAGTAGCTATGAAGGTAAGAAAACATAACATTTTATCAGATATGTGAGTGAGAACACACAGTAAACAAGATATAAACTTTAAAAATCTTCCTTGGAGAGTTTCCAAACCCTGCAATGAAGCCCCGAGTCCTTTATTTCCTTAGTTTAAAAGCCCATTTAGAATATATCACTTTTCATTTCTGGCAACAAGTAACCTCATAAAATAATTTTGATTCAAAGGGCTGTACTGGGTATGTCTGATAAAGTCTCCTCTGAGATGTGATTTCTGATATGCAGAGATCATAGCTGTCTAAATACAGTGGAAATCCCAGTTCAGGTTTGACTCATGCAAGATGCAAGTTTTGGAGTGACTTGCTAGGATGGTTCTCCTACTGGAAAGCCTTATGTAGCTTCTCCTAGAGTAAAACATCAAGAAACATATTCATGATTGGCCAAGAACAAGAGGGGGAACACCACTAAAACAAAAAGACATGAGTAAAGAAATCTCCTACAAATGGGTGGGCTGTAAGAAACCACAGCATTTCACAGACATGCCCTGATCAGCATCCACAAACAGGTGAGTGGGTTCCTATTCACCCAGAGCAGCAGGAACAGACAAAAGCTCTCACATGAACAAGACCAAATTATGACAGCTTAATAACTTACTGGAGCACCCAAATCCCAACTTTCATTTGATAGAGCCTTCCTCTTGTGTTTTAACTCCAGTCAGCCACTCATCCCCACACAGCTGCTGGCTTACTGTCCCCGATGGGATGGGGGACAGAATTGGAAAAGCAAAAGTGAGACATCTCATGGGTTGGGATAAAGACAGTTTAACACGTAAAGCAAAAGCTGTGCATGCAAACAAAGCAAAACAAGGAATGTATTCACCTCTTCCATGGGCAAGAATGTGTTCAGCCATCCCCAGGAAAGCAGGGCTCCATCACACGTAGTGGTGGCGTGGGAAGACAAGCACCATCATTCCGAATGTGCCCTGTTCCTTCTTCTTACCCCCAGGTTTATATGCTGAGCATGATGCCATATGGTAAGAGATAGGTCTGTGGGATCAGCTGTCCTGGCTGTGTCCCCTCCCAGCTCCTTGTGCACCCCCAGCCTCCTCTCTGGCACGCTGGTGTGAGAAACAGAAAAGGCCTTGGCTCTGCGTAAGTACTCCATGGCAGTAACTAAAACATTCCTGAATTATCAACACTGTTTTCATCACAAATCAAAACCAAAATCCCATTCTAGCTGCTATGAAGAAAATTAACTCCATCCCAGCCAACACCTGAACAGTTCCTCAATGATGAGCCAAAATGCAGCATCTGAAACTTGTTTCTAACTGCATTAGCCTCAGTCTATATCACTGAGCTTTGGACTAACACACTTTACCTGCCAGCTTAGCCATGCTCACCCTGCACACTGGGGCATCTTGGGCAGCCCCTCTGACAGGTGGTGACACATTCCATTGCCAGTGCCTCTGATTACACCTCTGACAATCACATGCTAATCCCATTTCCAGCCAAAGCATACTTATTCTCTTTGATAGATTATTTTTACTGTATGTGGCCTTAAATCATCCTGACAAAACATATTGCTTTTTGTTTAAAAACATCATATCACACAAGTTTTTAACAATGCTAGTGTAGAAATGGTAAATCAAGCATATTGATAATATATATTTATAGGTATAATTTTGTATTATACTACATATTTATATTCATTATTAGGATATATTATAACTTTTATGAGCATACCCTCTAGCCATGTGTTCTGCACCACATCTAATACCTGCCATTTATGTTTTATTCCCTCTGTGCTCTTTCCCTCAGTGGGGGAGAGCAGGGAGTGCAGTGGAGCTCTCAGTTTTGTCAGGGTGGTTAGTTTGGTTCTGGTGTTAAATGTGTTGCTTTGTGCTGGTGTCAGGGACTGAGAGAGCTCAGCAGCATTTCTCACCCTGGAGCAGCAGCTGAGGAGGGCATCAGGGATCCTGGAGGAGGGCATTGGCTCCCTGACTCCCAGCCAAGTGCCCTAGAAGCCCACAGCCCTCTGCACAGAGAAATTCTGTAAGCTAAATCTATGAATTCATGTGTAAAAATGCACAAATTTGCATTATGCGGTGCAAAAGCAGGATATAAACATTCAAGGAAACTTTCTATTTGAGAGAAGTAGTTGATACCTCATGGTTTGAAGCAGAAGTAGTTTCACAGGGCTATTTTTTTCTGTAATGGTCAGGAAAGGTAGTTTGGCAGCAGGGAGGGAAGAAGTTGGCTCAGTGACTCCACCAGCTCCTCCTGAGAACAAGCAGACAAAGGGAAGGTGAGTATAAAACAGATGCCTCCAAGGAAAAGACCCTCTGCTACTATCAAGAAGAGTTAATTTTGGCAAGCTGACATCTCTGATTGTTTTTCTGAAAACTAACACTTCCGAAGTCTGTAAATTAACTTTCAGATTTCTAGTGAAGACAAGGACAAATTTTACCCTTGTCACCCATGGGTTGCAAAGACAGATCTTGTGACAAGAACTAAAATCTGGAACTCATTTTAGAAGCATATTTGACACAACACTAGCCATTGGAATACATCCAATTTATAATTATAAGACTGGGAAACTTTAAATTAGGTCAAACTTCAGCACCAAATTAAAATGAAAGCATTCAAGGACTTAATGCATTTGAGCAAGACAAGCAGTGTTGCATTTCATACTGGCTACTTGAAGTCTAAAATGATATTAAAAGCAGGTGTTAAATAAGTGAATTTCTTTTTAATCAAGAGTTGCGGTTTTCTTTGCTCATCACTTTGTGCTAGAGGGCCATGAAACTATCTCAGCAAAACTGTCAGTGCTTGCAGTCTCTGTAGCCTGCTCCCCAGTGAAGCTGAGCTACTTGTTTAGCTGTAAAAATGTTTCCCTAGTTGGAGTTTCTAAAATTACCCACAGAAAAAGGTTTGATAAATCTCTCCTGAATGTAATGGCAAATCTCAAGAGATTTACCTTTAAAAAATTTATTTAACCAGAGGCAGTTCAGCTTTGGATGAAATATTTGCTTTTCCACAAGGCCTTGTTTTACCATAATTTACCAAGAAGTTTGACTGGTAAAAGAAAAGCTGAGTTGTCACAAGATACGTAATGAAATGGTGGTTTTGTTCTTCAGTGGATACTATACCTCTGCTGACTGCCACGCTTTCAATCCTCAGTGTAGACCACCTTGAAACCCTGCTGGAGTTTGGTAGGATCCCAGTAGGAGCCACATTGGGTCCTTTTTTTATTTGCCAACCTAGAGTGTGGACAGTGTGTGTAGAGAAGTAGTGATACATCTTGCATGCTGTACAAGGCTGCTGGGCACAGCTCTGAAATGAGACAGTAAGAACTGAACTAAACTAAACTAGTCAGAAAAAAAAAAAGCTTAGTTAATGGAAAAATAACTTATATTTGGATTATGCAAGAAATCTTCATGCTTTGGAGTGAAACAAAGCCTTCCCTAAGTGTAAAGAGCAAGCAGCTTCCATTCTTTTTTTCTCTTAAAATTCCATTTTATGACAGTAAGACTAGTGAACTCTCTTCTGTGAGCCCACCTCTCAAAGACATTTCATCAAAGTAACAAGGTTACCTACTGGAAATCTAGCATCAAAGATATGGTGCTGTCATACAGGGCAGGGGCAAAAAGTACAGGGAATGATGCATTGTTTCCAACTTGACTGCAGGTAGTCAGGAGGAAGTTCAGTTATTATTTTTACAGTTTGTGTTTTTTTTTCATGTGTGTTTGAAGACAATTATACCAGGAAAAAGAAATACTAAAAAACCCCACCAAAACCAATTAAAAAAAAAAAAAAAAACATAAACCAAACCACAGCCTCCCTCATTCCTAAAAGATTCCCCTGTTACCATTTCACATCTTCAAATATATCTCTGTCTTTTCCCTTCACCCTTTTTTGAGAGCTGAAGTAGGCTGCAAATATTACACATCGTGTTTGGGTAGTACAACAGAGAATTGCTTGAATTAATTAATGCAAACTTATTTTCCACACAGTCCAGGGATGCAAAACCTAACTGTAAGTAACAGATGGGCAAAATAATAAATATTCCATTTTATTTTGACTTTTAATCATTTTCCCCATGTTGTATTAAAAGGAACATAGATAAACAGCCCATTTTTAATATGAGCATGCTAATTATAACCTATTCCTTAAAACCGTAATAGGGAAAAACAAATTACTTACTTGAAAAGGAGCTACTAGTTTATCCAGTCTGGGGTAGCAGACAGAAAATTTACTCAGTAGTAACCTATTGCTTAAAACCGTAACAGGCAAAAATAAATTAATTAGCTGAAAAGAAGCTACTAATTTATTGAAGCGGGGGTCGCAGATAGAAAATTTACTTAGTGGTTTGGGATTTTGTTGTGTTTATTTTTACATCATGGGCTATCTTGGCTAGGAATGTGGTTTTAAAAAAAAAGACTTGAAATAAGCAACAAACAGAAAGCAACCCTTAAAAAAAGGGGAAAGAGGTAACTACTTAGTTTGGGCTGGGATAGCTGTGCAGGTAATGTCTGCAGCCTCCAGAGCAGTGTCACACTTCCTCCCGCTGCCTCCAGGAGGTAATTCCTCTCCGTGCTGCCGTCGGCTGAAACACTCCACCCCACCACGTCTCCGCCCCGTCACTTCGCTCTTCGAGATCTGCATCCCACTCTGTAAGGCAGTGCAACACCTACTCATGATGTCTTACCTTGTGGCTGGTGTTTCCCCCATTTTAATGCTCAAGTGGTAGTTTAGTCAAAACGGTGCTTGTAAGTCTTTGATGGCATAAGGTAGGAAATCAGCACACTGAGTGTAACTCCAGCCTAAATTCTGCTTTTAACATCATTAACTTCATCAAAAGAGATATTGTTTCTGCTTGCACATTAGAACCCCTTTATTTCCCTTTTGCCAAGAATTCCTTATGTTTGTTTCATCAACTGTCCTTCATAAGAGGAAAGAGTAAAGCTTTTTCTTTCAGAAGCAGACTGCCCAGACAAATCCTCCTTACCCTAAAAAATCCCTACTTTGGGCCAAATTTATTTATTGGTTACTTGATTAGGGACTTTCAGAAAAATCCATGGGACCTGCTTTCAAGCTTTTAAATTCTGGTCCTGTTGAAGGTAAGGAAATATAAAATTCCAACAAGAATAAACCTTTTCAGAGGAAATCCTTTAAAACATTTGAGTTAAGTAGAAGCCTGTTTATCCAGGAAAAAGGCCAGTACACTTAACTATAGCAACCTAGATCTTCTTTTTAAGAAAGTAAGAAAATAAACATTGGCTTTAGCCCACAGTTTAAAAATAAAAGCCCCACAACAACTGTCTCAACATTAGCTGTGTGAAGAAATGAAATATGACATGTATTTTCTTTGAGGAAAATATTGCAGCCTTTCACCAGGATGAAATATATACACAGACATCTGGTCATCAGTTAGGAAAATTTATATACTTTAAATAAATACCAGCATAGTCAAACACATTGTTGAATGCAAGTGAGTCTTTTACATGCTATAAACATATTGGTCCCATTATCTGAGCACAACTTTCACATACATTAAATGACAAATAATCAAAAATTTTGAAAAATTAATTTGGAGTTAAATTCAAAATGGCCAGGGTAATGAAGTAATCTACTAAAATGTCATCTTTGGGGCGTTCAGAAGATCTACTCCTTGCACATAAGCAAAAACACAGCAAGGGAAGAACAGACTTTAAAATGGATTTCTGTATAAACTTGGGAATATGTCCAGGAAGAAAATACTGCACTGACATGTGAATTGCTCACTTAAATACAGGATAGCTATCCTAAACAAAACATCAGTCCAATAAGATTCAATTTTTTATAGGACTTTAGGGAAAAGAAAAAAAGTTAGTACAATAGCACAGACATCCTATGTGTTTTGGAATCTGCAGAGATTCAAGACCCAGTCAAGTAAACCAATTGGAGTAGTTCTTTTCATTAGTCACATGCCAACATGCATCACTAAATTAACAAGAGAACATATAATGCCTTTGAAATTAATGGCCACACTTTCTTTGACTGCTGTAAGGTTATGATTTCCATTTGCTTTACTACATATATGTCAAAAATTTTTTCTGAGACTGGTACTGCAGTGCTAGTGCACAGCTTTGAAGGAACAATCTAAATCCTCTTCTGCCTTCTGAATTGTTAGCAAAGGTGCTGGCAAGCATTCCCAGTGCATACTATTTGCAGTGCATTAAATTTTAAGCAGCAGAAAGAGGTCCAGGTCCATCTTAAGATGTTAGATCTTTAGAAGCTCTGTGTTCAGCCTTCTAAACTGAACACCTTTGATATAAAAGACAGTGAGAGACACATTACAGGAGAATTTTAGGAGGGTATGGAGAAGTATTATTTTTACTTATATGACTTTTAAGGATAAAATATATGTTTTCATGTTTTAAAAACCCACAAACTTACAAATAGCTGACATTGCATCCCTATAGCCATGAATATCAAGACAAAACATAAGAAAAAATGGGATTTCAGCATTTAAACTAATTATCCATAGTTTTCTTGAAGCTTCCAAAGAAAGAGTATTGAAAATGTTAAAAACAGGACAAATGAGCTAATATGGAAATAAGTAAATAGCAGAACCTACCCAGAATAGTTTCAGTGGGTAGAAACCAGCTGAATTTATAGTGACATTTGGAAAATGAACAGGAAAAGTCAACTATTTGTTTCATTTGTAAGGAAAAATGGTGACAGCATGCTGTTTGCAAGGCTGCTGTGTAAACACATGGTCATTAAAAAAACTAAACAGAGAAATAGTAAAGCAGTAGCCAGCACATGAAATGTCACATAATAGAAGAGAAAATTGAACAGCCTTGTAAGCTCCCATAAAATAAAAAATATTGCAAAATTAACATAAATAGACAACCATCATTGGTTGTCTATACAGAGATATACAGAGATATACAGAGATACGCACCAGAAAATGTCTGACTGCTGGGAGAGCACATTTTTTAAAGAATTCATGCACAAAATTTACAGAATCAGTGCTGGGCGATATAAAACTGTGGTGTAAGATTTCCTTAGCACTCTACCTGCTCAACTCAATGCCTTCAATTAACCATATCCTATATTGGAGGGTGTCACACCTTTTCAGGGTGGCAAAAAAGCTGGAGGTGATACCAGACCCTCTTTTACCAGTATTTTGAATGCACAAAGAGCAATAGGCCAGAGTGAGTTACAGGTGGGGGTACTGGTTACAGATAAGGAAATCACAGTTGGAAGCAGGCTGGATCTTCCCTCTGTGACCAAGTAGGAAAACTTACAAGCTGTCTTGGTCTTGGTGATTTTGTTCTGGAAGACATCGTCTGGAAATGATTGCCTCCCAGTAAGCAGCATCTCTGTTTCTAAAATTTAATGGCTTTCAAAAGTGAGAGATGACCTTGCAATACAGAAGCCTTTGCATACAATACAGGTCACTCCTGTGTGACAGTTTGAATCACAGCCCTGAGAGCAGACAGCTGCCCTGGCATCACTGAGAAGATATGTTCCATCAGGCAATATCTGGCCTTTCCTTGGATGTGGGAGGGAGCACTAATAAGTCATCTTTTGATGACTTTCAAATTTAAAATGAACATTTTTGTCATTGTCCCAGAGCAGAGCATGTGGTTATGAAGACAGCATTAATTTTGGAGCTGTGTGCATGCTTCAGCTTCTACAAGATAATGTGGAGATATGGAACCCAATCTGAACATTAATCAGTGGCAGAGATTGTGCAGGTGAGGTTAAGAAGCTGGGAAGAGAAGGGTTCTACTGCTCAGGGAATACAAATATTGGCGGTGAGAGAAAGTACATGTTGTGGTTCAAATCCAACAGGTGTAGGCAGGCAAAAAACAGAGCCTTCCTGTTTTACCCGGTGTTAACTGAAAGTAAAGCTTTGCTTTAAGTTAATTTCATTGATTTCCCTTATTTATAAATACCAATAGCGAAGCAGATATTAGCTCAAAACCAACCACTAGCTTGGTGGCAAGAAGTTTTTGCATTATTTCAGGCACTGAAAAAGCACACAACGGAATGCAAAGGAGCAGACTAAACAAAGCAAAACAAAAAGAAAGAAAAAAAAAAGAAAAAAAAGGGGTATAGAGAAAAAATAGCCAAGGCTAGTAATCCAAATACATTATTATGAATAACAAGTATTTTTGGTGTCAGAAAGCAAAAGGCTGGATTTCTCTCTCTTAGAATATTTATTATAGAAATTAAATTAGTTTTCATCAATAGTTTGGGGAATATACTTGCAGAAAAGATGAGTTCACTTCTTTTGCCATCTACCAGCATAACATACTGTCCTATTTCATTTTACCATTAGAATATTACTTTCCTTGTTATTATAGCAGTGTCAAAGAGTACTTTCTTTAAGCACACAGATGTAGCATAATATCTTTCTGTGAAATGAGAGAAATTCTGAAGTTGTTTGAATTGTGTGATCTATTATAATGTAATACCTGGCCTGATGCAGTGGCATACTAGCTAGCTTTCTCCACAGTCTGAAGTTCTTGTAAATACTTTCCCCTTACATAATTTCAGACCTTGTAACATACCAGGGAACTTACTGTCTTTTAGATCTTATTACTCAAAATTCTAAGGGGATATTTTATTTCTTATTTCTCCCATTTATTCTTTCCTATACTATGACATTAAGAAAATGTTCCAGTGTGTGAATTTAAAAATACTTAGAAATTTCAAATCCTCCACCATGTATTCTAAGTGTGTATACTTATACAAAATTAAGAGTGACAAAATCAGAGCTTTTGAAGAGCAATTAAAGATAATGAGACAAAATTTTGGATATACACACTGTAATGGCAAAATTCCCGGTGGAATTCCCAATGGTTCTCCCTACAGGACATTTACAGTCTCTGAGCTTTAATCTAGTCAATTTCAACACTTACATAAAAAATGAATAACAGTGAATTTCTAGATTCAGAAGTGGATGATAGCAGATGAGTCAAACTTGTGCAGATGAGACACATGTCTCGGTACTGGACTGAGGGAAGAAACCGGACGTACTGTAAAAATTATTTTTTTAAAATTGAAATCTTCAGACTAGGCACTGTATTCGACCTGAGCTCTTTTTTCAGACATGAAAACGCCTTAGCAAACCCAAAGTCTTTTCTGACTCACAGCTCTGATATTAGTGCTCCAACACAGACTGAACTGTTTTACTGCCAGGCAAATGCAGTGATAATGAACAGTGTCTGGGAGTGGTTGCAAGGATTGACCAAAAACATGAACCAGAATAAAATACCCACTGACCTCTGTTGGATTTCCAGGCACTGATCTACATATGCTACAAAAAGTCTTCAAATTATATCAGATCATTCAAACATATGTGTGACTTCTACCAAAGTTATCCCTCAACATCTCACTCTGCCTATGGCAGCCTGTGGGTGCCAGAGGCTGAAACACCCCTAAATCAGATATATTGACCTTTGTTTAGATAAAATTCTTTTCCATTAGTATGATACTTTTTTCTTTGGAAATAAATTGCTTCAGCAATTTGAGGACTAGAAATACCACATAGGTAATATTTAGATCTAATGGTTTATCTTCCAGCTGGAATATATGCAGCCTAGGTCTCAGAATTGAAACAAACAAACAAAAAATTGTTAAAAGACAAGTAAAAGCAACACTGGATAGCTTTAATCCTTCAGCTGACTCTCATCAAGTGGATAGTATATCTAGTTTATGATTATATATTAACATTAAATAATATTTCATTATGAATCAAAGAAGGGCTAAAAACCAAAACACATTTAGGACTGCACATGTATGTAGTTTAACTGCTCCTTAGCCCTTCTAGTTAATGTAAGAATCCAGGTTTTAGGTGACCTCACATTAAAAGAATGAAAAAAAAATCACTTTGCAAACATACAACCCATTCAAAGATGCAACTATATGAAGTGAGCTAAAATAATTTTAACTAGAAACAACAAATGTTTTACAGAAAAGGAACTTAGTTTTTAGAAATAAATAAATTAAAAAAGAATTATTTTTCTGGTTGTTGATTAGTAGTATGCAGAAATTACAGCAAATGGTGAGTATCCTAGTCATCCATTCTAATTAAAATTTAAATTGAAAACTGGGTTCTAATGAAGAGGAGCTTAGTGTTGGTCTTGAGGGATCTCCTGTCAGTGGGCAAATGAAAAAAGTGCACAAAGGCAAAAGAGATTTCACTCAGGCATTTACTTGGTGTATGCTGCACTCTAATAGAAAAAGGGGGCCTGCTGCCTCTTTATTGACAAAGAACCGATGCAGGCTCAGTTGCTCTCTGTGGTACTGCGATCTAGGGAGAAAATCTCTCTAAGTCTAGCCGAGAAGCAAAACAGCAATAAGGAAGAAATGATCCTATAATTTTGTCCACCGTAGCAAAGTGGTTGTACTATTGGCTCCTTCTGGATTGTTTGAGAGCTCCACACCTCCAGCTCACCAAAACTGTTGATAATAAACATAGCTGAAGGTGAGTACAGACATATCTTCCTACACCTACATCTGCTCAGGCCTGGTGTCTGAAGGGTCAATGTTTGCTGAACAGATATAAAGATCATAGAAGTGAAGCACAAAGCAAGAACTTTGACACAATTTTTGTTTGAAAAAAACAGTGCTTTTGTTTTTTAAACTTCAAAATGATGCTTTAATGTGCTACTATATGTAATAAAAACAAAAATCCATCACACCCATAGGCTAATAAATTGCCCAGTACATTGAAAAATTCCCTATACATCAAATAGGGATAACCTGCTAAATGAAGGAAAATGCTGAAGCTATAGCATCTTCCAGAAACAGCTATGTATCTCCAATGGTCTAAGACAAGATAATGGAAAATACAGCAGGCATACCGTATTTTTAAAGCCGGTTTCTGTGCTACCTCAGAAGCAGAAATTTAAATGAATGGTTATAAACTAATTCAATGTCTATAACTTCTACTTAGGGTTGCTTGTAGCTGTGACTACAAAAGAAAAAATAGTCAGAAAAATGTTGGATCTATAAAAGACCAATCAGGTCAGCTTATACAAGGAAATAAGTTATGCAGTATCTCCCAATATGGACACTTAATTATGCTTTGTGTAAGTGCAGTAAATTACTGTCTTAAACCCCAGAGCTCTCATTTGTTGCAGATCCCTTGTTGCAGGGCAGTTTTTTGTTGCTCCCCCTTCCCCAACGAAGTAATAAATGTGGTATTAAAGCAGTCTCTCTCTCTGGCTGTGAGCTTTCTGAAGGTGGAAGTTAGCTCCTGTCTTTCAAAGCGCTATGAGTGGCAGTTGCATACCCGAGCGAAAGAGAAATCTCCCCGCTAATCTATCACGAACAAAATACAATATCTCCCCACAAACCTCCCTCTGTCACTCTGCTCAGAAGGTTGCAACAGCAATATTTCTCTGCTATATTTTCAGTAAGAAATGCAGAAACCACAAGAAAATCACAAGGAGAGATTTGCCGTAGACAACTGGTTGTATTTGATTAAATTGTACTAAAACTGTATTTTTTTTCATTTAACAGCAAAATTCAGTCAATGTTGTTTAATGTCAGTGCTGTTAATGAAGTTGTCAAGCTTGTCACTTTCATTGAATACCAACTTTGCTAAGAAACTGGTACTACAATTACCTCCAGCTCTATACGATTAAATTCATCAAAGCACACCAAGACTCCAGATTGTGCCAGACCTTTGAAGAATTTCCCCATGGCTTTGTAGTCTCGTCCATCAGAGCAGTTCAACACAATGCATTGACAAAAGAAAAGACTTAAAAAGATCATTTTTCTGGGTTATTTAAAATGTATAGGATTCAGCAACATTTACTGCCTGTAATTCAGCCTCCCCTGCCGTCACTCCCCAGCCCCAGAATTTCCCCTTATTTATCCAATCTGAGTCTGTAATATAAAGACAGCTCATGCAGTTCTTAACTAACTCAATCTTTCACAGTAGCATGGGAAATACATTTACACAGAATTTAAAAAATACATCTCCAACAGCAGGAAAATAAAGTTAAAAGAGGAACAACAGCAGTTTCATGTCCACCCAACTTCTCCACTTAAATATGCTCCTCAGAGTACCTCACAAAAAATCAATTCTTCTAAAGAAAAGATATAATGGGAGTAAAGGTGTTCCTGGATTCCTCTCCTCTCTCTGCTGACACAAGGAACCCCACCAGGGTGAAGTGACTGATATCACCAAGAAGCACTTGGTAAGACCCAGCTTCCTCCTCCATCCCCATGTCTTCCTGTCTTACCAAAACATCTGGCATTTGGAGAAGGACCAGTTCCAGGACAGCCTAGGGGCAGGTACCTCACTGGGCACACCCTGCATTGGACACTTCTCCTTGGCAGCCCCGTGGCACACAAGCAATATAGCGACCCAGGTGTTCCCCAAATCAAGTCATTGTTTTCACTCCATGTTCTTTATACCATCCTGGAAATGCATATGCATACTCTCCTGAAGAACAAGCATGAGAAATCACTGCCCACAGAGGTGGTTTTGTGGAAACTAAAGTACCTATGCAAACATAGACAGTCTTAAGACTTGAAAAATCTAAAAACAACCATGCTGAATTACATTGTGCTGGACACACACTTGTTTTGCTGCTGTAACTGGGCTAAAGGATGCAGAGGGTGAAGAGGCAAATGCTGCATCACTGATGGCAAAGCTAATTTGGCAACACACATTGTAGACTAAAAATAATAAAATTCTCAAATTAAACAAAAAAAAAAGAATTACAAGGAAAGTGAAATTTTGAACCTACACAACAAGCTCAAGAGAGTGGGATTTTCAGTTACTCACAACTGAAAATGTGGTTTCAGTAACCACTCGTTTTGTTTTGGTGCATAGGTAACACAGGTGGGCACCTGATGCAGCTGCAGGTGAGTTGTTCCTCCTGGCTTTATGCTTGCTGAACATTCCTCCCTGTACTGTGCTTATAAATAAAAAACATCTAAACTCTCTGGTTTATTCTTCAAGATAAATGTAGTAGCAAGACTTGGACAGACAGCTCACCTGTGGAGCCATCAGGCTCCAGCTCATACAGAGGTGGAAGACACCAAGTGGAGTCTCACCTGCCACTGCCAGGAGCCTCAGGTCCAAAGTGCACAGTGATATAGATGCAGATATGCAGGAGATGCAGGAACAACCCAAACGGGTCACACCAGTAGCCCCTCTAATCCACCAGAGGTCAATCTTTGCACATGAGCCACTAAAGCCTATGTGAGCCATCCTGAGCACTGAAAGGGAGAGGTGACAAAGCGAGCAAGTCACCATGCATAACCATTAGCAGGAGCTATCTGGTCAAGCCACAAATATTGGGAACAGAATAATGTATCAAATTCGGTGATTAACTTTGACATCTACGTACCAAGTATGTGGAATAAACATAGAGTGGAATAAAAAAGAAGACTGAAGTTTTCAAACATGATCAGAATTACTGCTTACATGGCATAGAGGCTCAATCCAACCATTTTCTCAGAACTAGCACAGGAGGTGGTACAAAACTTTAAGTGCAGGTAGAGGAGAAAGGAAGAATCCAATATTTCAGATATTAAGGACATATTTATTTGCCCTGAGGTCCCAGGAGAGGATTTCTGAGCAGCTGAAGAGCTCTTAAGTAATGAGTAGAGGAAATACGTGTAGTGGGGAATCTATAAAACTTCAGCAAAACAGGATGATCTGCTAGAAGATAACTTTGTGACCAGAACCATTTAAATGAAAGGACTTAGTGGCATCCAAGCATTTCAGCTACATATGTAACTAATGGAAACTGGATATACTGGGACGCAGAATCCCATTCTCCCTCAGATTCTCTGGCTAAATGCAGATGGCAGAGAAACCGCCAGAAAAAAAAAAAAAGTTTCTATATTTGATTCTAATTACATAAGTAATTGGAAAACTTGAATATAGAAAACATCTCAAGTGAACATCATTACAGAGAAAGAACAGCAAAACAGAAACCAATGGACTGCAAATAACCTCAAAAAATTGATAACCTCAAAAAATTGACTGGTCTGCTCTTCAGGACCAAAGTAGAAAGGGAAAAATATTGCAGGAGAAACAGCAGTTCCCCAATTTGACTTTGGACATGTACTTATGACATAAATGACAATTTGACTTATTTATGTACTTAGGACATAAATGCAAACTAAAATAAGGAGAAAATAAGAGAGAAAGAGTTCACTACACACTAGTATTTTCACATAGCAAAAATACTAGAAGACATACAGGAAGCAAAAATTATATTTGCTTACAGACAGGCTTCCAGAAATACCCAAAGATGACAGAGTCACAAAAGCATGAAACGAGATACAACAACAAAGTGACATGGTATGTAACTAGAAATCATTTGAGAGTATTAGTTATTCTAGAAGATGAAAAAAAAAAATGTTGGAACACAAATTAAAAAATTAAAATCAGCAATGGGTAGTGATGAGAAGATCAAAGTTCACTGCTTTTTTGCATCTCCTTACTAGAGGGGCCAGTCACAATGTGGTAGCCAACAACACCAATGGCAGCGGGATAATATCTCAGGTTAAAGCAGATAAGAGGTTAAAAACCATTTTGTTCAGTTATTTCATTTAAATACCTGGCTGAAGCAAAGTCAGAATCACTACCCACTGTCTTTGAGGATTCGTGGGTGACTAGGGAGATATTGGAAAACTGGCAAGGGTCAACAGAAAGCTGGTATTTATACAGGAGAAAATGAAGAATTACTAGCCCAATTTCAAATCCCCTGAAAAGCACTGAAAGAAGCAATTAAACAAAGGACTGTCCATAAGCCCTGAAAAGAAAGCAATATAAACAACTGTCTGGGTTGACTTGTTGGGTAAAATCACACCAAAACAGTCTGATTTCTTCCTGTGACAGGAGACTGACGAGGAGATATGTAAGTTATAGTAGATGTCAAATACTATCTCTTCAATAAAGCTTTTGACACCGTCTAGGAGAAAGCTAAGGAAAAGTTTTCTGGGGAAATTTTTTTCAGGTTGGTGAAACTGCTGGAAAAACGTAGTTTAAATGTAGCTACTCGTGGCTGGTTATCAAGCAGAGGACTATATCAAACATGGCTCTGCAGTGCATTACACCTGAGTCTGCTGTTCTCTGATGTTTTCATTAGCCATCTACATGACAGAACAGTGTAAAAACTAAAAAGCATACACCTCACTAATGTGAATTAAGAAAGCGCTGTTGTTTCAAAAATGCTGTGATGAGATGTCAAAAAGCATAGAGATATGCTCAAAAAATAATCATCCATCACTGGAAAATCTCCAGCTAAAATGGTGTGCTGAATTTTGAAGAAACTGGACAAAACTGTATGCCATTGGAGAACATCTTGAAAGAGAAATAAGAATGTTCTACAATAAATCATTTCATAAGCCTGAAAAAGACGATTAGAATCATCAAAGAAAAAAGGCTGGGTTTAAAACCAAAGAGAACAGTGACAGTGGTGAATGGGCAGACTGTGGAATGTCCATTCTTTGGTCTTAAAGACAGACAAAAGTACATGAGGACACACGGCTTTTTTGGTCCAGCTCTCTTGACGAAAAACAGACTAGGATGATCTTGAGCTCAGTCTATCTTTTCATTTGATTCTAAGATCAGAAAAGGGTGCAAGACATATGATTTAATCTCTGACAAGAGAAGTTCCTAGCCTGTGTTGTCGGTTTTAAAGTAGAAGTGCCATGGAGACTTTCCCAAACTTTCTAACAAACACCACAATTTCAAGTGCCAGGAGTCACAGAGTGTGTATCACCTCTTTCTCAGTTAACTCAATCATATCTGCACTGCACTCTTTTCTGCAATGGAGACATACACCTGGCAATTAGTTAATGCCTAGTAACTTCAGTTTTTATAATCACAAATAAAAAGTGTGAAAAAAGGTATCCTATCTGAAGATAGAATGAAGGCTTTTATTGCCCTTGCAAATGTTCAATTCTTGTTTCAACTCTCAGGAACTGGAAGTATCTTCATCAACTGGATAAACTGGCTACATTTCTAAATTTTTTTAAAAGCTCATTGTTTTTCATCTTTGTCCTCACAGATGTTGTTAAGCAAAAAGGGACACAGGAGTAAAGTACCTCTGCTGGGCAATGCCCTGTGCACATATTACTGTCCCAATACTTTTCAGCCTGTTCTCATTTCAAAATCACAGGCTCATAGAACAGCTCATGCTGGAAGGGACCTTGAAAGATCATATGGTTGACCTGAAATCTCACGGTCTTAAAATGTGCCATAAATCTGTCATCTGAAGACCTTCCCTCTTGTAACTTCTTTCCAAGAGACAGAATTGCTTTGGCTTAAAAACAGCATGGAGCTGAAGGGAGATGGGAGCCTTTCTGAATCATGGCAAAGGTGATTTTTCAGTATTATTCTGTATCCAGGTCATTAAATAAAACAATTTAACTAGGCTGCTTCTTAATCAACTGCTTCACTTTTGCACATTAAGCAGAGGTTTAGAGTGACCTGTCCACAATGATACCCTAGTCTTTTTCCTTGGTGGTTAACAGATAATTTCAAAGTAGCAATGTGCATGAAAACTCAGATTATTCTCTCTGAAGTCCATTAGCCTGTAGCCATCAGCAGTGTTTTCATTTGCCACTGTGCTGCCTGGTGCTTTCATTTTGGTCTGCCTGAATTTCATGCTTTGCTCCACCCAAGCATAAGGCTAGGGGCCAGTGGGGAATGGCAGAGGCACACAGATTTCCCAAGAGTGGGCTTCAAATAGTTGAAGGAGAGACCAGGACCTACTGTAGAAGTATACCTGGCTTTGTTCCCCCTGTGGGTCTGACACACATGCCCACTTTGATAAAGCCACTTCCAGATACCTACTAAATCAGTAGTTACACCAAGTGAAGGAGCTGGCCCAGCATGTGTTCTCAGCTGTTCTGAGCTTTTCATATCCCTAAACTATCATTTCTTTGCACTGCATTTTCACTTTTGTTCATTTCCCTGCTTCCTTCTTTTACTGTGTGAGAGGTCTGGGTAATCCATTTGTCATATTTTCATTCTAGGTCTCAATTATTCTTTCTAACCTGCTTTTCTTCTCTGTCAGCATTCCCTCTTGCTCCTAACCTTTTGTTTTCTTCCATCTCATATCTGCCCAAGACTGATTTAAATAAATCTACAGGAAAGAAATGTGAATGGGACTTTCGCTTGCAAAATCAAAAGCAAGTGCTCTGCTGGCACTGCATTTCTATACCTTATGTGCTGCAGAAAGCTACATTCACATGGCCAGAAAGTGCATATATCTGGAGACAAGGAGGAAAGCTGACTGGAGCTTTGTGTCCCTCACAAAAGCAGCAGCCGGAACCGTACCCATGAAAGGTGCTCAAATGTCTCATTGAAAATATCTCTATCAACTGGAGTATTTAATACTGAGCATCACATGACAAGTGAAATGGGAAATCCTATATTTCAGTCTCCTAAACTTTCTAATTAATGATCTTTCTCTGCAATGTTCTTATGACTGCTTTTTCTGAACCACCAATGTCTCCCTCAAACATCTTTCACTGTATGTTTTGTCTCTCTTTCTTAGGCTTTGCTTCCCATATTGTGAACACTTCTCTGGCTTCTTAGTTTCTCCCTTACCTAAAGTCTCTTTCAGCTTGGGAAGACTGTAGAGTTGTGCCGTTGTGCATTGCTCAACAATTGACATTCTCTGATGTGATAACACTGTGCTGTTGTTGAACCGGGAGTGCCGGACAAAGGATGCCACAGTCCTTCCTATTCTTTGGTAATAGTTTTTAACTCTGAATTTTCAACTATCAACCCGTGACTCTCCTTGCACTTCTCTGTGAAGTACAGTCTGAGGGCAAAAGGAGAGCAACACAGACAAGTGAGGAATCTCCTTTCCCTGTGAGGCTAACACTGTCCTGAGTGGATAGGATAAACAAGGACCTATAACAGGGAATTCAGTAGGCAGCTTGGGACACTGTAGTGGTAGTTAGCCCAACAGCATTTAGTTTAACCAATAAACATAAACATGCTCTTTAAGTTAAGCACACACTAATGAGTCAAAATTAGCTAGAAATTAGAAACCAGCCATGAGATGTTTTGCTATTACATATATATCTATGCTGGGACCTGTTTATTTTCATTTGCATATGTTTATGTGTATAAGAGATATTCATAAGCAAATCCTCTCTCTCCTACATGCTTAATTTCTTAATGAAAATGTGCTGTAACTTTTTGCTTTAGAAGCACTGGATTTTTATCTGTCACATACAAGAATTTTTGATCATTTTCTTATTTCCTTGTTTCTGTACTTCCTTCTGCTTTTATTTCATTATTTAAGAAGATGAAAAACTATCAACAAAAGATATCTAAGTGCCGTCTGAATGGATTATTGTAACAGGAAGCAAACCTTCAAGTCACCTTACTATATGTTCCCAGAAAATACTAATAACTGTTTGTATGCATAATAAAAATAGATATGTATAAAACATTGTATATAGAGTAATACAGCAATGAAAAATATCCCTCTGGGACTTACACTGTTACTGTCTCAAAGAAATTCAGATCCTCTCTTCACCACTAATTTAGCAGCACAAAACCCCAGAATACTTGCAGTCCCACACTGTGCCTCAGAAACGCCTGTGTACACAGACTGTGTTTCTTTAATCAGTGTAAATTCACCCTGCAATTTTCTCTCCCCACTGCTACCCCCTTGAGCAACAACTTAATAAATAAATAAATAAATAAACAAATAAATAAACAAATAAATAAATAGAATTGCCTTAGCTACTCCCCAAGTCAAGTGCAGCCAGACACTTTCATCTTCTCCAGGTCTTTAGGTAGATGAGCAACCGTGCTGACTCCAGTGACTCACATACTTGTAATTATGTGCACACAGGGAATCTACATCCTTAATTTGTTTTTTGCCTCCTGTGGTGTTTAAGTCATGAGTTGTGGGTTTGGGTTTTTTTTTACTTGCTTGTTGTTCTAGTCAGGTCTTGGCAAGTGTTCCTTTTCCCTGTTCTAGCTGGCTTTTCAGGTGCTCCAACAAAGTATAAAGTTCCCACCAGAGTTTTTAAAGAAGAAAGATTTCCAGGGTGAGTATACTATATCAATAAATGAAACCCAACCTTTTAAAAATTACACTGTCAGAAAAACCCATTAAGCTTTAAAAGAGTTGAAGTAAACATTAGATTTTAATATCTACTGCTGCTTAGATTTTTCTGAACTGAAAATCCCCAGTGAGCACTTAAAACTTCATTACTACACTGAAAGGTTGTGAAAGGCTATTTAAAGGTTTTCAATTTTGCTGAAGTCTAGAGGTTATTACAGCTTGAAAGAATACAAACCCTAATATTACATGGAATGAAAGGAATCAAATTTATGTTCTCATCTCCTCTGTAGTTTAATCTAGTTCTATTAGATTCAATGGAGAAAATCAGGGCAGGTTGAAACTTTTTAGGGGGCTGATGAAAAATAATATTTGGTCATTGTAGAAAACATTTCTGTCTATTACTCACTCTCTAAAGGATATTCCTATCTCTCAGTCCCACAATCACAACTTAGTGTTATCAGCCTCCTGCTCAGAAACCCATGGGCTATGACCTGTGTCAGAGTCACACCAAAATTTCCACAATTACAAAAGAAAATTGAGGACATCTGACTTCATCTCAAACTGAGGTTATCTATAACTTGATATGCAATCTTGCATTATAAATATTTTAAGCTCTTTTCCTCCTTTTCTTCGTTTGGGAGAAGCTATTGGGTGACTCAAATATTATGGGCTATCATCATATTAGACAGTTATAATAGAAGCTGACCAAACAGTGCAGCAAAAATTAGGACAAAGAAGAACTTTTATACTCATCTACTGAGCAGTCCATCAGATTTCAGGCTTGGTCAGTCCCAAAGTGTTAAATAAAGAAGCACACGTCCTGGTGTGCAGCTGTGTGAAGATCTGCCCATGTCCAGCCGACTGGCACTGGAGAGATCAGCTGTCCATTTCTTTACATTTTGGCGTTCTAGATATCCCAGGGTCTCACAACTGAAAGAGAGAGGTCCCTAGCTACAGAAATTTATGCCAGTTTGTGTTATTTTAGCATAAAACAGTAAAAAGAGCTTAGTGTTCGGCTTGGTACAACCCATACCTAAATGTCTTTATGGTGGCATTTCTACCTTGAACCCAAATATTTTCATTTATTTTAAAACTTACTGAGTGCTAATTGCTTAAATGCTTGTACATGACTGTAGTTATATTGGCCTATATGCTAGAAGGTAAAAAGTCCCCCACTAAATATCACACTGCATTTAAGGTATGCTCTTAGTAGACAATTGGCCCCTATAATAGGAAATAAAATTACTAGAGTGTCTTTAAATACCTGAAGCATATCATCCTCTTTGACATAGCAGCCATGGCGCAGTTGAGAAGGGGAGACAAAAGAAATCTTGGTGATTTTTCTGCCTTCATTTTCCTTCTGCTTTGGGACACAGCAGGAAATCAGCCCACATGTTTCTGTGTGATATGCTGGTTATCTCCCTGCTGGAAAGACTGCTGTTGGGAATATATGGTATCTATTCAGACTCTCTACTGCTGCTCCTCCACCAAGCTCTCAGTAACACCAGACCAGAAGATGAGTATTCCCCACCAACAGCACTAGCCTGAAGAGAACTTCATTTACAGCACAGCTCCTCAGTGAGATGCTCTGTTCAGGTACTAGAAGTTTTGACAGCTGTAACCCAAGGCAACTTGTGCCTTTGGCTTCTTCCCCCAACTCCTTGCATCACGTATTAGCCCTTTAACTCCTTCAGAAATCTCACTATTCACACAATTCACACAAGTCACCTGCATGAACCACCAAGTAAGCATAAAGTGGTTCAGGGACTCACAGAGCAAAGAAGCTGGAAGGGATCTCCAGAGGTCCTCCACTCAAAGGGAGTCCGTCAAAAGAAGGAGGCTCAAGATCTCCTCAGCTTGAGTTTTGGATCTCTGGCATGGAGATATGACTGTCTCTGCAGGCCTTTGGGACGAAAAGAAATATATATTTTTCATATAGGAGGATCTCCAGCTGTAAGGTCAGAGAAAGACATACTTTTCCAGCAATTATTTCCTGTCTTGAAACCCAGAATGCATATGAACAGGCAGAAAGATATGTTCAACTGTGCCCAATAAACAATAGTAGTTTTAAGATACAAATTACTCTTCAAATTCAAATCTTAATATTATTCACTTAGGAGAATCACAGTTTATACTTAATATGTGAACAGAAACTCGTGTTACCACTGGCTGCTACAAAAATCACTTATTCAACACAGCACTTCAAAATATTCATCAACATTTCAGAATTAATGCATCTTCTACATTATTATAATGTGTCTTTAAATTTTTATTAAGCAAGATTTCTACGCTTTGTTGGTAGGAGAGTTAATCTTCATATTTTTGCCATATAATAAGTGCCAGAGCACAGAACCTGCGCTTTCCGTTATGTTTATTTAGAGACAAGGTATAAAAAGGCATTAATTTCTTAAATATTGGCATGTGTGCAGTTTTCACCATTCCTGTAAAGGTCAGTGAGTGTGCTGTCAGTGGAGTAGAAGAAAATAAGTGCTCCTTTGCCCAGGAAGGCAGGTGTTATTTGAATCATTCTTGTTAGGCAATATTCATCTTCCCTTGAATTTATTACTTGTGTCAGCATCAGTGACAATAAATCAAGCACAAGTTGCTTGTCCGCATGGACAGTTCTGTTGTCTCATATGGTGGGAAGCTAATGAGAAGGAGGAAATGACACCGTGTGGGTGATGCAGGTATGCATCACAGTGTTTGTCCCAGCTCCCACCTACTCCAGGGCCAGAGGAACCAAATATGAGTTGCTTTAGCGCCATGGGCTTCTCTGCCCAGAAACTTCTCAGCTGTGGAATCCGAGTGAAATTAGTATAAATAAAGATTTTGAGAGATTCTGATTATAAACAGCACCTTGGGTTCACAGTGGAATACAAATTTTAGTTTAGCATATATGAAATGCACATCCTATAATACCACACCAGGGTCACATTAACTCTCAGTCCTCAAAGGTACTCAGGTCCTTAGGGAAGCCAAAGCTTTGCACAGTTACATCTGAGTCTAACCCAGTGCCATGCTGCTGTTAGTGGCTGCCTAACCAGCAGCAAGTGTTCTTTTAGCCTGGCACTGTTTTGGGTCTTTGTTCTTTCCTTAGAGACCCATGTGAGCACAAATCAAGTTGTGAGGTCAATGACTTCTGAGAGGTTGTTTTGGGGGGGAGGTGTTTATTGGGTTTTGTTTGTTTATTTGGTTTTAATTTCATTTTGGGTTTGTTTTGCTTTATTTTTATCCCTACAGCAGGTTTACTTTCTTTTTAAAAAAGTAAAGCAAGCAATGTCTCTGCTGACACCCCATTATAATTTGCAAGTAGGAAACTTTGTGTTTTATGCTTATATCTCCTGATTAAACTGAATTGAGAGATACACAGTTTCAGGCTATTTTCCTTGTCACTTTTGTTGTTTCCAGAATATGGTCCCAAAATGCACACTTTGGAATTAATAGGGGCTGAATAAATGCAAAAATGCGTCCAAGCTTTAACTATGGACTGCAGCAGATACCTCCGTAGCTTCCTCAGAGAAAAGTGGTACAACTTACAACACTTTAAGTATTCCTTCAACAAATTTAAAATGGCATACTAATACACACACTCACACAGAGAAATGCAAATGCAGTCAGCATTACTGGGCTGACTTTATAACACAAAAATCCATCAAAATTAACTACACAAATATCCTTTTTACTGGAGAACCAGCAGCTTCTTAAACCCATCCAAATGCTTTAGAACAGGAGATGTTTCTCTCCATCAGTGCTCAAACTGTATTTTAAGTAAGCACAGAGAGAGGTCTGAGAATGTATCCAGGATGAGGCTTGGGCTCCACACTTGGTCTGAAGCACACATTTTGTTAACTCAGGATACAGATTCTCTGTGATGTGCTGTCACAGAGGTTCCAGGGTGGGACTTAGAGGGGCACGACTTCAAGGGGTTAAACATATAATGATGACATACTGAAGTTTCTAATGGTAATGTTTACATGGAATTTAGTTGATTAAAGAGGTCTTTCATTTGCAGTCACTAATTTTTTTTTAATCTTACTTGCACAGTCTGCAGTACTTTCAAAGACACTGTCAGCTCATTATGAATAATCACAGGGTGTTCATGAAAGAAGAGTACACTGAAAATGACAAAATCCTCAAGTTATTAATGTGCAAGTATTCAATGTAAAGTGAAAATTATTTATAAAAAACAGAAAATGTTGTAATGTCATTTGTACAATTTCAGAGTGGAAAAAAAATAGAGAGAGAGGATGCAATCTTACTTTTTATCTTTTCCTAATATTTGCTATGCCCAGGATTAATTTCAAGGAAAATGTATGTCTTTTTTTTAGGCAGCTGCTACTTTGAGACTTAAAAAAAATATTTAGAGAAGACAATTTGTTTAAAAGAGTAAGAATATAAACACTGCATAATTAGCTGTTAATGATGTAAATCTGTTTCTTAAGAAACATATTTAACCGCTGATTTTAGATCTAATCATTAGATTTACATTAAAACATAATATACTCTCTCAATTTCTGTTCTAATGTGCAAAGGTGTTCTTTTTCTCCGTAAATATATTGATACAGAATCATTGCAATAACCTGGTTTTTAAGTTTCTGTCCTTCAGGCATTAAAATAATAAAGACAACATGTGAATGTGATAATATCAAATTTCACAAAATCAAGGGGCGTTCCTTTCCACATGATGAACATTTAACCTACAGAGGACTTGATAAATAGAAGGTATCTTTGAGGCAAAGAGTAGGTTTCAGCCTGCAGCTGTTGGAAGCAGGCAGGAGTCTTATTAAGGCACACAGAGTTACACCAAATGAAGCAAGGATCTGGTCAGGGATTGTCACGGTTGGAGTAGCACAAGCTGCAGACTTGAGAGAGGAAAAAGAAAAAAAAAGAAAATATTTGAAGCCCACAAAAATAAAGAGTTTGCTGAATTTTACTGTCATGAAGGTGTTTGCTGGCATTTGTTGGCTTATCTGGCACTCAGATTTAATATTTGACAGTATCAAATTTTGTCAAATTTTATGTGACATGCCTAGGCGTAGGGCTCAGATTTCTAGGTTTTTTTACTTCCCAAACACAGTAACTATGCACACCTTACCTTGATGCAGATCTCCACCTTTCCATCATGCTTCTTAGTGAGGCCAAAAGAAAAGAGACGTATGAAGGGTTGTAATTTGGAAATAATCTTAGACACTATAGGGTTATGAAAACCTTTGAAATACATTCTGAGTTTCATGTAGCACCGTTTCTTCAAAGCAATGAATAACTTAAATTAGTGTTGCTTGAGAACATTTCAAGACCGATTTTTCTGTAAATTAATTTCTTGTGCATTTTTGACTGGTTTTGGCTGGCAGTAATTTAATCAGAGTCTGTAATCTTCTATCAGTTATCGTGCCAAGACGTAATGTTCCTTTACACTTCAATGGAGTCCCCAAGTATGCTTCCAGCCTATTGAGAGAACAGATTCTAGGTGCTGCTGCTCCTAAACGTCATGTTTCAGTGTCTGAAAAGCAGAGAGATAATTGAAATAAGTCAATATCAACTCCAAGTATTCTATTTTTCTCATTATATGCATTGAGGATAACATATTCTCACAGAATCATTAAGCTCCATATTCTATTGCTAGTTTTTTCTTTTCTCAGCAAAGATTGTTTTGAAAATATGGAGATTCCCTAAATAGGAATATATCTGTCATCTGAAAGTATGAAATAACTTAGAAAAAAAAAAAATCCTGATTGTGCAGACCAGTTGCATAAAAATATTGTTTCCAGCTGTAATTTTCATTTGTTGTTTATGGCAATTTAAAATGGGTTGTTGCCACAAATCCTAGGTGGAATCTATCCATCTTTCTGTCATAAAGTAAAACAATGCTTCACCCCTTTAATGTGACCCTGGTGCTATAATATTTTTCTAATTAATATCACCATAAAATTCATATTTCTTCTACTTCCTCCTCCGCATCCCACTCCCAATTTTCTCTCAGAATAAGGCTACTGTTTCTGTCTACTACCAACATAAATCAATTCCTAGCAAATAGCCTAGTGTGATATCTATTAACTTGTCAACAGGGATAAAATTTATTTAAAAGTTAAGAAGTGTTTTGCAATATAAAATTCTACCCCGTGCTGTAGTGAATAGTATACGTTTCCTTAATAAAGTACTTTTTCAGGCACCACTTCTAGAAATGTAATCTCCTGATCCTGGAAATCTGAATGAAATTCACAAACCATGAACGTCTTTAGTGATTAGTGTTTCAAGAGTAACAGTCACTTTTCTGGACAGGTTGCCTTTCATGATATCAAACAGATTTTCCATTGTTTTGCTCTCCCTTCCTTTTTTTCTTGTTTTCTCAAACAAGCAAGTAGATCACATATTTTGGATAGGGCTCTAAGAAAAATAAAAAGCATGTGAATAGTGCAAATAATTTTCTGATAAAAATCACGGCATGAAACTTGGCTAATTGCATTTTTCTTTTCTCTAGGCTTTACAGTAATTTGATATTAGTTGTAAAAATATGAATGCATTTGTTAATCAACTCTGGCATGTCCAAAACTGTATAAGAAATCTTCTCATATTTTCTAAGCTGATTTGAAAAACTCTTTTTTGGAGGAAATACCTCTCTTCATAGGTGTATAGAATAAAATAGGGTAAAATATGCATTGCATCATTTGTTTTTCAAGTCACAGCACTTGTATTTTCCTGTTTTTCCCAGTTTATTAATATCTAATAAGAAAGAAAAAAGGGAAAAATATGCAGAAATCACAGGTAAAAGAAAACAAATGACAATAAACCAGTATTTCAGCATATAACATGCAAAAATGGAAGAATAGAGTTCATCTCCAAAGACGTACATGAATCTTTTCAAAGATAACAAGCATAGAGAAAATAGTAGGCATTTCATGTTAGAGTTCACTTTAAAATCCCAACCATTTGTAAAGGAGAAAATATCATTGTATTTTTCCAGTTCCATGAACCACTCTGTTAACTTCTCCTCAGAGATATGTTGGATAGGTCATTTAGGAGTTTTGCATAAAATGGAATGTTTCAGATTTCCCTTATCTAAGTATGATTCATTTGGCCACTAAAATTGCTATTGAAAACCATTTTGCATCGTTAGCCAGTACTACTAAATCGTTCAGCATGCTTGGAAAACACAACCCTGGGAAAACATATGTTCATGTGAAGCACTTTTGATCAACTGTTATAAAGAGAGTTCCAGTACATAAACCCATAACTCCTGCCTGTAAAATGAAATATGCAACAAGTAGGCCAAATCTTGATTATATCTCAGATATTAAAGCCACAATTTTGGTTGATTTTGCCATGTAGTAATTATGCCATCTGTGATGGAACCCTTTAAACTCCTCTGCAGCCTTCTATATAAAGTGAGAAAGAACCATTTTTATGGTTTGCTTCCATTTAATATTTAGCTTTTGGTTTAGACAGTCCCAGTTCATTATTTCTGGCCTGGCCTAGGAATAAGGAGTTCTCAGGTTTTCCTCTCAGCCCCCAGAGCTCTGGCCAGTAGCCATACTGCAGCTCTGGGATGAGCTCCCTAAGTCACTGTGGCAATCAGACCAGAAACCTGCCAGCAACTCCAAAGAATTTCCCAGTTAACAGCAGGTGGTGAATACATATCTTCCTTCCTCGTAATAGTAAAGCAAGGCGGGAACTACAATAAAACAATTTTACAGGCAACTGTTGCCAGTTTCTTTAAAAATCTATATTGATTCTTTGCTGGAAAAAGATACAGGAGATCCAAAGCTATGTGTACATGTTCCTTTGACCATATGACCAAAGCTCTTTAAAAAACAATAGGGGCTCCTTTCCAGAAATCCAGTTAATTAATTGGCATAATTTATGCCTTGCAGGTTTTTGCATATTAATCAAAAGATGGAGCATTTCCATGATGTCACAAGGATCAAAGTTGGGCATTTAGTGGCAGGTCTGCTCCAAACACTTCCTGCCCCATCCATCTGTCCTTTCCAATGGCTTGCTCCTGGTCATGAATCAGTGTGTCCCTTCTGCTGCATTTGTGTCCATGTGGTCAGGTAGGCTGGAGGAACTTGACTCAGCTGAAGAACATCCCCTTGAAGAAAATAAGAGTATATACTTCCCAGCCTGCTTCACTTCTTTCCTGGAATGAAACAGATGTGCCAGCATGGGACTGCAGGATGAGAGAGGCACGAAACACAGGGCAAGAGCCAGCAGCAAGGGCAGCTGCTGCTTGTGCTGATGTGCCCACCAGGGAGCTGTTTGGCACACTGTGCCCACAGCACCCTGCCTGTCACCTACTCGATTTTTATCCTCCTCTCTCTAAGTGAAGTTCTGTCTCTTTCCTTTTGTTTCTCAACAAGCAACTCCTCAATGTGCAAAGCTCCACTTAGCACTAGCACCTCTATTGCTTTTTGCAGAGGGAGGAGCTTTAGCACATGCTCAGGCAAGTCACCAGAAGTAACCGTCTGGTCAGCGGCATCAGTGAGGTAGGTGAGCGCTGCTGGCAAAAATTTCTTCACTGCCTTGATCCACCACCAAAACAAATCTCTCACAAAACCCAGTTAAATATAGCAAACCCACCATTCATCTTCCTCCCTGAAAGATACCACAAGGACATTTGGAAATTAACCTGAACGATCATTAAGCATCTTTCTGACACAGGGCAAAGATCGATCTCACCAGCAGGTAGCACATGCAGGTTGTCAATGAGGTGCTCTTGCAGAAGGAACAGAAGGGAGGTGTTGAAGCCTTCATGAATGAAGCACCCTTCCCAAAGAACTTTCCCTTGCATTACATGGGTTCTCCATGGCAGAAGGGAACTTGCATGACTTGGTCCCTTCAGTGTGGGCATGGAGGGTCCTGCCAGCAACACTTTGCAAGGCAAGTTGCATGCACGAAGCAGTGCTCTAGCAGGCAGCCGCTTGTCACTTTAGAATTATTACCAGCACAGAGAGCTAATTTGAAATAGCCACAAGCAGTGAGAAAATGTTCAGAAACGTCAATGTCTCCACTACCTAACTGTCAGACATGCTGTGGAGGTAAAGACGAAATGGGATACCTCAGGCCAAGAGCAAGTTGCTGCCAAAAAATTTTGAGGTCTAAAATGATCCTTTTGGTGTCTCATTGGTCCCCGCAGCACCAAAGCGAGACAGAGACAACAGACAGCTGATGAAAAGTACAACGTTCTTTCACCTAACCTGTGAGTCACCAGAACATTTTTATGCCCTGACTTCTGGTGAGAATAACTCCTAGACAAAGCTGACAATGATAGGCATACCATGTTTGCTGGAGACTATCACCCCTCAATATGGACACAAAAAAAGATGAGGCTTTTTAAAACTCATGGAAATACCGCCACTGTATGAACCTCCACCAAACAAAGTGAAACATTTTTTCCTTTCCAACAGCACAGCAGGCTGGCTCGCTACAGCTGCTGAGGTGCTATTTTTGTATCACATCACTCAAACCCATTGCGTCTCACTGCAGAGAGGGGTGCTGGGCAGTAGGAAGAAAGGCTCGGATGCTGCGTCTAAGGAGTCGTTTTTAAAGCGCCATGGATTTAGCGTAGCTGCACCAAGCAAGGGAGGGTTGCTGGCTGACAGGATGCTCTCCGCCATTAATTAAAGTCTGTTTACTCAGTGATCATATCCCAGTGCAAAGGAAGAGAATTATTTTTAGAGAGATTTCACCTTTATTGCCATTGAATGAAATTAACGTTAGCTGAATGGCTCACTTGGAAACATAAAATGCAAAAGCATCTTAGAGTGCCAATTACAAGCATAAGGTCTGGAATGGCTCTCACCAGCAAGCAGTAGCTACTGGTCCTTGTGAAACAACTCCTCAATGCCCTCTCTCTCCCTTCCTGCTGTTGAATTTGCTGGCTTGTGATTGCGCAAAATGGCTCATTTTACTGCAGACAGAAGCAAGGACAATTAACTCACTGTCCAAGCTGACTAAAGCTGACCATGATCATGGCAGAATGGCTAAAGCCCCAAACCTGCCCCTTTGAGTGAAATCATTATACATTATTTATTCTGAGATGTTTGCCTGGTTTTAGAGTGTATGTTTTGATGAGCTGAAGAAGCACCTTTCCCTGATGAAACCAGGCAGTTCAGGGAGAGCTTTGATCTTTGCATGCCTTCCGTTCAGCAAAAGGATTTTGCAAACAGTAACCTTGAAGAAAGTTGGCTTTCAGCCATGAGCAGGAAAAAGTAAATATTACATGTCAGTTGAGAATTTAATAGCGAATTCGGGGGTAAGACTTTTAATAGAAAGCAAATTTGTGAGAAATGAATTTTTCTGTCGTGTTTCAATTTCTGATGTGCAAAATGAAAATGAAACAGATTGGCTTAGGTTGGACTGATCCATGCAGGACTAATTTAGTTTCCTAAATACAATTAAAATGTCTTGTCTCAGGACAGTTCAACATTAATCTTTCCTCAAGCTGCCACAGTGATTCACAGGAGCTGCAGTTCATTCTCTTCTGAGACAGACACCTGACAGACCTCATACCTCACAGTCCACACCGTTTTCTAAATGAGATAAGGCAAAATAAAGCCATCACTTCACTGAATTTCATTTTGATATATTATCTTTGGTTAAACCTGAAAATGTTGGGAAAGTTGGGATGAGAGTTTAGGAATCCACCTGCACGGTAAGATAAAAATCTCTTTGTACCAGAGTCTGCAAAGTACAGAAGTAGATTATATCTGGCCCTTCAAAGTGCAGAAGGAGATCATATCTGGCCCTCCAGGCAGGTGTTAAACCACCCGGCTCTTTGGAAATGAATGGCTTCTGTGGCTAAATTTGGAGAACCATGACAGTGATGCATAAACAACAGCCCAGATCCCTCAAGGTGGACCAGGTAAACAAGCTCAAGGTCCATTGCACATACTTTTACATTGCAAGACTTCTGTGCAGAAATCATTCTCTGTGATTGCCAAAGGTGTGATTTTATTGCTCTGAAAGCTCTCTGAATTGTGCCATTCAAGAATAAAGGCAGTAGCTCTCCCCTCCAAACAGCTTTGCACGGCTGGATACCTTGCCATTGAATACTTTCCTCTCAGGATTTTTTCTTTCCAGCACAGTTTCAAAATTGTTCCCTTTTCTTTCAATAAACTCAGGATTTGAAGGGTTCAGCTGCAGATGTAACAACCAGTTTTCAACACTGAAAATGTAAGGGTGGAACAGTATACACTTACAAGTAGAGTTTCAACATTTCATTTTCACAGAAAGGCTATTTCTTTATAGGACACTAATGAGTAGAAGCTTGAATAGGAAAAAAAAAATTAGATACACAGGTGGTAAAGAAACTGCAGAGAGTTTCACCCCTTAGTGAAGGCATATTAATGCGAGCCTGCTGTTACTCTGGCTGCTGGCTGAGCTGAGTTTCTCTGAGCACTCCCACTGGAGCTCTGTCCTGGGAGGACAATTTGCACAGGGCAGTCAGCTGAAAACTTCCAATTGATCTTTCAATTGATCTTCTATCATGGGTATATAAAAACATTTAGTGGTTTGGGGGAATGTGTTACAATTTTAGAAAAATCTCTGGTTAAATGGTAGTTCCTCTATTCTGGAGCTAGCTTTGAATCTATGCATGCACACACATATATGCCCCAGCACATATTGTTCACAAGATAAGATAAACAATTGCCTTCTTTTCACTTCAACTATACCACAAGCAAAGACAAGTATATAATGCAACAAATCCCTGAGCAGTGGGGTTCCCGGAGGACACTGATTGCAGCAGCTGAAAACTTGGAGGGAAGCACTTGCTTTCTCTTTTCTTGAGGCAGAATAGGCTTTGTTTCTTCCCTAGGATTTTTTTTTTCTTTAGTCTACGTGGATCATTAGAAATGACCTAATTGTGAGAAGGTTTTAAAGACATTTTATAAAAATAGTGATTACTTTTAGTGTAATCAATACCACATGAGAGGCTATACACTACACTAGATGGAGTTGTTAGGCATTATGCATGAATAAAGAAATTTCCCCTGCATAACACATCTACCTCCTAGCTTCTCACTGCAGGTAGCTTTTCTAACTTCCACAATGTAGTAACTTTCTAAATTGTCATCATAGAGTCACAGAACAGTCTGGGTTGAAAGGGACCTGAAAGATCATCTACTTTTCCAACCCCCAGGCTGTGGGCATGGCCAACTTTTATTTTTAAACTTTTCCCTGGTCACAGCTTAATGTTCTGTGCAAGTTCAGCTTCATCTACATATATTGATTCAAAGTGTTATGTAAAGAGAACTTATTAATAAATGTTTTCCTGCCATTCTCACTTATTAATTGCAATCACAAGAGAGAGTTAATTTTATCAGTAAGAAAATTTAAAAATTATATCAAAAAATAATGAAAAATTTCAAAGAGATCACTTTTAGAGATATAAACTTCAAATCATGATTATCCATTGATGATGCAAAGGTATTCTTTATTTTAAGTCCTACCATTTGTGGCCTTGTACTGTACTTTAAATAGTGCCTTTCCAAAGGAGTGTATTGGAACACATCACAGTGGGCATGATTCTGATTTCTCTTGTGAAAATACTGTGATTGACAACTGTGTGCTGATACTCTCTAACTCAAAATTTATTTCATAATTTTCATTGCATTAGCCCTTGCTCCAAGTCTGCTAATTATTTTTAATAACATGTAGGCTGGGGAAATGGGAACTCTTGGTCTTCCTGTATGCAGATTTTGCAGAAATCCCTTGAAATCACACAGGATCTAGAAAAATGTTGCATTTGATAGCAAATTTGAAATGTCTTACTCCGCAGAGATAGGGTGCTATGCTATGCTGCCTCTTGTCTCTGCTTCTGGGGAAAGCAAAAGAAAATCTGGGTGGTCCTTGACTTTCTGGGTTAAGAGGAAATGTTAGAATTTTGTTTCGGTTTCGCTGACACCACAACTAAGAGAAGAAAAATATTGCAATAAAGGGACTCAGAGGAATGGGAAAAAAGTGAGAGAAGGTATCTGAAACCTGCACTGTCTCTGTTCTAGATCAGTCAGTGCATGGGAAGTTTTCTTTCTTTTGATTATCCAATATTCCCTGAAAAGATAGAAGATTGCTATTACTTTTGTACATACATTTTGTACACAGTTTAAATAAAACAGCTGGAAAACAAATCTGTTAAATAAGGCTACCAAGTAAAACATTTACAATTCATCTTGCTAATTATAGACACAATGAGAAGTGAATGAGCTGCAGTGTGAAACATTTTACTTCTTTTTCATGCAAGAAATCAGTATCAGGTGCTGTGAAGGATCATAATGGGCTTGGGAAGAGAGAACAGCCTTCAACTATGGTCCTCCATATCCAGAGGAAGACAAGAAGCATGTACAGTCAGCACATTTTATCACTAAGCAGCATCTTCAAATGCCAAACTTATTTACTGAACTTACAGTAGTGTTATCTCTTACAAGCAGTGCAAAAGAGTAATACACTTTGTATAGATTAATCCTCGCAATTCTACGCTGCTTATTCACAGAGATAACTCTCACTCACTTTGTCTTCTCATTATCTAAACAGACATGCCTTTCCTTAAGTCATCAACAGAGGTCATCACACAAATGCCCTTGTGGAATATTCATTAATCAGACAACTAATTTGAAATGGATCTTCAAAGCATTATTCATTCCCCATCATTCTTCATACATCAATTTAAACGCTTTACGTGTATAATGATTAGGTTGATGTTTAATTAATTGTGAAAATGTGAATTAAAACTAAATTACAAGACAAATTATTCCACAGCACACAAAAAACCTTAATTCTCTACTGCTAGGTTTTAAAATCTTATCAAGTTTCCATAAACACCTTTTTCAGCTTTGTACTGCGTGATTATGGCAGATCAGTTGGCTACACCGTTTAGAAAGGTTATAGTCTCAGTGCCACTAATTTACGTCTGCAAATGGCAGAATAAGCAAAGGTTAATGCAACTACACATTACCTATTTGTAATTAAGAATAAATAGGATATTCACTTTTTGAGAGGCACTTAGAAGGCCCAAGACAGAGGGAGATGCAATAGAGATGTTCTACTTCAGCTTCAGAATTTATTTAATTTCATGAAGCCATTAGATCTAGTAATTAGTTTCTCAGAGATCACAAAAATAAAGCACCAGCTACAGAGTATGAAGTAGGTGACACACTATGTGATATGTCTAAGACATGGCAAAAGTCAGATGGTTTTATGACAGAGTAGCGTCCAAATTGCAGCATGTGAGTTACATCTGTGCCATTTACAAACCAATGGCTCCACGTTTCAACTGGATAAACCATTATTTATGTTACTTCTTACAGGTTTTCACACATTGTTGCTCTTGCAGAATGGATATTGCTTCTAAATGCCAGGAGGGCATTTCATGAATGGATGGCTGATCTCAGTACATTGCAGCCCAAAGTACATTGGTAAGCCTTCTGCTGAAATATATAAAACAATAATACTGATTGTATTGTAACAGTAACAAGCTGATTTACAAAAAGAACTTCCTCAATTTACAGGCGAAAAATAATAAAAAATTTATATGTAACCAGAATTAGAACAACTTAAAAATTTCTATTTCAGTGTATATGAAATGCATATATATGACTACTAGTAGAGAGTATATATATATATGGCCAAAGAAGTCCAAGAGAATGATGCATGATTAAAAAATAGTTCTGGAAGGTAAGAATCCCATCTAATTATTATTACAAAAGCAAATATAACACCTAAACAGGTGTATTACCATCTGGTTATTTAATGGAGGTAGAACAAAAAGGCAACTCAGATTAAAAATCTTTCTTCTGCTCACAAAATGAATATAACAAAAACTGTACAAAAGGCATCATATTGAATTCACCCAAAATCAGTACAGGGAATGCATTTTGCTGGACAATGTGACAGCAATTGGTCCCAGTGTGGCGAGGCAGTAAGCAGAGGCATTTGTTCTGAGCCTTACTTGAGTTCACATGTACTCCAGCTACAAGGTTTAAACCCACATCCTTTAGGTCTATCCATATGCACTATCATGCCAAATCAACAATTAAGGTTCAATTAGATATATGCTTATATGTGTTGTATGATAAGGCTGCATTATTAAATGAATGATGCCTGAAGGAGAAGCAGTAAGATATGAACCAAGCTGCTCAGAATGAGGTACTTTTTTCTTTTTTCTGTTCAAAAGCCTGCATGAGCCAGTATAAGGTGCCTTCCTTATTTGTATAGTTCAACAATGAGAAGTGCTGACCATCTACATCTCTCACTAGCTCAGAATCACATGCACATTCAGTAATAGACTAATTCTCTTAGATTTACTTTCTGTAAGCAATTAAGTAAAACCACTAAATTTTACAAAATACTGCTGCTTAATCAGCAAATCCTTGAGCGTACAGACCTGAGCCACCAAAGAAATATGAATATTAAGGATGTTGACTTTTGGTCAAGATGAAATTTCAGTTCAAATAAATGTCAAAATACAATGCAGAAAAAAAAACACAGTCAAGCAGCATTTCATTCCTTTTCCTGTTTGGGGAGAGTTCAGTTGAGGTTTTCAGATGAACCAAGAATCCTCAATCTGTTAAACTGTCTTGAATAATAAGTACCTTTCCCCCCTCCCTCCCTTTTTTTTTCCTCCCTCCCCCCCACCCTCAATCTGGGATAACAGCTTTATGGTCTACGAGCCACACATGTTAAGAAGAAGCAGTATCCAAATCCTGCTTCAGCACATCACATCCCCTAGCAGGTGACAAAGCAACATTAATAAACCTGGTCTTATCCTAGTCAAAGCAGATATCATTCATAAGATATATACAGCAAGAGGGATGGAATTATGTGTCTAGTTTTCAGTGATTTATTTATGAAATTCCTAGGGGACATAGCCATACAAAGGTCTCAAACCATCATCTGTGGTAAATAGTATGTCATAATACATTTAACAAATGATAATTCAAACCACAGAAAAATATAAGGAGAAAGGTTTAGAAAATGTTCCTAGATGGGAAGTTACTGAGCACTTGGTTTCAACAGTTTTATTATAGCTTAGGGGTACAGTCACTGCTGACTGTACAAATAAATAATTCCCCTCCCCTCTGCAGTAGAGGAGATTTTTGCTCACAGTAAGGCTGTTCAAATCCTAGAAAATTTACAGGTCAAGATGTAGAAGTTTCCATGAAAATGTCCCTGTGGATTGTCAGACACTAATGAAGGAACAGTTTCATATATGGTGGTAAGCTTTCAGAGGTTATTCAGAACCAATAACTATAACAATAAAATATGAGCAACAGAAAATTGATTCAGCATCAGAGAAAACCTCAGGTGGTATATCATCCCAGCTCTCAGAGTTAATCACTGAAAAAATAAAGGGAAATACTGTACAGAGTCCCGTACTCAATTCTGTAGTGCAAAGCGTCTGTTTGTAACTAAGTGGCCCATAGAACAGTGATGCTATGCTTCTTATTGAAAGGTCATTCCCTCATCTGGTATTGCTGCTAGAATCAGCATTTAAAAGAATCAGCCAGAATTTTCAAGCACCCTATTCCATAGCATTATCCCCCTTTATAACGCCACATGCAATTATTTTGTTCCCTTGATGCTCATATTTGTGGGGTACTATATGGGAAGTACATTATCCAACTTCATGGACACCTCTCACAGAACATGTCTCTTGTCTGCTGCCTGTTGCATTTCCCAGGAGTTTAGCTACATCACCTTTCACTGTCCCATGCTACAATTTATAGGATATTTCCTTACAGTATACATGTTTTCAGTACTGTCTGCTTTTACTAAAAGAACTCCCCATGGTTTCCACTGGGTTTCCATTTTTACAAAATCCTGAATAATGTTAATAAACTGGGAAAATTTTACAAGAATTTAGTTGGGTTCTGACATATCCTACTGCACTAGCTAAAGTTTTGGTCTGGAATCTGTCATTCTATACCTGTTTTCAGTCCAAATGCTCAGAAAGAAATGATGTGTGTTAAGAAGCCCTAAGCTCTGGATTTCTGACAGAGGAAACCTCTGTGAATCTGCCTTTGCTTATTGCAAAAGCCCTGTGACAAAGTCTATTATCAGGTTCTCTCTCTTAAATAGTTTGGTTCTGACTTTATTTTCCTTGTTGCTTCTTTCTCCCTTCTGTTATTGCCACCAGCTATTTCTGAAAAAAATACCCCAAAACCAACCAAGGAACAAACACAAAAGCCATACAGTCTCATTAAGCCTGGATACAAAGTTCATTATTTGCAATGATGAGGACTGTGCAGAAATGTCATTCTTGATGTGCAAGCAAGACACTTCAAAATCCCAGCCTGGCTCCCTGGAGATCATCCTATAACTTGTCATATTCACATTAATTAATTCAGGGCTTATTTGTTTTGTCCTAGACTTTTTTCCCCTCTTTTTTAAGGAAAGGCTACTGGATGGTAACAATGAAAAGGGTAAAAGTCACATATACAGTATCTTCAGAAAGGTCAAGTCGTTAAGAATTTGCTTATATTCTTCTTTGTGTCAGCAATTTTGGTACTGATATCAAAGGCCCAAAGCTGAGCAGGGAAGTCAACTCTCCTGGTCCAGGAGAACACTGCATCAGCCTCCATTCATCCGCTCTGTGTAACTTGGCTCCACTCAAGGTTCTCACTGAAATTACCTCCAGTGTTTAACATCACAGCCCTTCCATTCTGTGTAAATAATTCAAAATACCAGAAGCCATTGGTACCCCCTTTAAAACATTCCATCACTGAAATCCTTGACTACCGTGACAGAGTGAAGAAAAATGTAGATTTAACAATATATCATCAAAAACTTCACAATGATTACAGTGAGGTAGGGGTTATACTTGCCACCAATTCTCCAGCCATGTTGACTGTCTGCTTTAAGACTCTTCCTTATTCTTTTTATTGATTTAAGAGTACAGTGTTTGAAAACATCTATATTCCTGCTACACACAAATGATTGTCAAGTAAAGATAACCATCATGAAAGAAAAAGACTAATTTATTCTCATTTGTCCCTTGAACAATGCCTGCTCAAGCAGGAGAAAAATCAGGAAGAAGAGGATGAAATAAAACTCTTCTAGAAGAAAACACTTTTACCAACAAGAAAAATAGCCTATTGAGTTAGCTTTTACTGTTCAGTTCTGTTAAAAATGGTCTTTCCCACAGACTTCTATTTTCTCCTGGATCTCCAGAAAGATAATTCCAGCTGATGACTTGTGGAGCTTCCAATTTTCACCTTTTACTCTTTATCAGGCATTCAAGAGAAATGTCCTTAACAGCTTAAAGCTTTAGCTCCTTTACTAGCATTGTTACTTGTCTTCAAATATGTTTTCTATCACCCATCCAATATCATTTCCCAGTGTTGATGCAATACAATAGCAAAGCCCATGGTTTACCAGTACATTTCAAATTCCTTGTATTAAAAATTTTTTGCTACAGAACCAACACTGTCTCAAAAAAAAAAAAAAAAACCAAAAAAACATAGAAAAGGTGTCATTAGCCAACAAAGTAATTAATTGCAAGGACCTTTATTCTACAAAACAGTGGAAAGTGTTTCATTTTCTTTTCATTTTTTAAAGATAAAATTCAGAAGAAAGAGCCATGTGAATCAGAATTCTGTATTTTACTACCATTTGTCCTAAAGTCACTGGATTAAACTTGATTCACTCCATATTTTAATTTTTTTAAAAAAATGTGATGGTGTTATTTAGTAGATTTCAACAGCATCATGACAGTGACCTTGGGGAACTTACAATAACTTATCCAAGCTAGCATGAATGTTGCTTTGGTACCCTCCTAAAGCCTGCTGCTTTTCCTTTCACAATACCCTTTACTGATTTGAGCTTTGATTTCTGCTACTCTGAAAACAGTGTCAGACATGAATGCTTTCCAGGCTAATCATGCAGCCTCCAAGATCTCTCATTTTACTTTTGTGAGAAGAAATGTGAGTGTTTCTGGATCTTAAAGACATCTTAGGACAGTCCTGAGCACGCTGACTTTCAGATCATTAAGCACAGTACCAAGCCAGCAGCGTCTCCAGGCTGTGAACTGTGAACCAGAGGTGATGCAGACACCAGCTATAGTGCAGCTGCTCTGAAGAAGGTTACAGAAACTTTGAAAAATAAGGGTTCCTGAGGTTTTGTGATGAGCTGTGGGGAATGGCAACGGGCTCTGATACAACAGCACCCCCCAGGATATTTATCTCAGTGGTATTTAGAACAGTTGCACTTTTAACAAACTTGGACTGGTCATCCTTACAGCATGGCATCAAATTACCATGTCACCTTCTTGACCAGTCACTGCTGACCTGTGTCTCAGCCTTAGCACTTGGCTCACCCTGTAAACAGCATCCCCAGCAGATATCACTCACCCCTTGTGCCAGTGCAAGGGACAGGCCTTTGCACCACACATAGTTAATGTGTTGTTCCAGCAGTGCGAGGCAACCTGACAGCCATTTTCAGATAAAAGGATAAAGCCCTGACATGTGCATGGTCTTAAATGCTCCGGGGTCAAAACTGGACATGAACACAGATGCACCCACAGAAAATGCTTTTAACAGCACAAAGTATTTGCTTTTATTTCCCACAGGGTAATAAACTGTACTGGTAGAAGGTACAATTAGTGTTGGTCTAATGGTATCTGTACTCAGAGTAACACTCTGGGAGAAATCAGCTTATATCCCTCTCAAACAGAGTTGCAGCAATTAAAAAACTGCAGCCAAGTGGAAGCCTAAAAAACCATAAGCAATATACATGCACAAAAGCTGATGATGTTTTGCTTTTGTGGACCTCAGGCCAGCTGGGAGTACACGCAGGAGGGTGACTGGTGCCAACACCCTGGAACAGAGTCAGGTCTCTCCTGGCCACCTCCCAACCTAATCACACATGCACATTTCAGCATTATCAGCACAGCTGCTTCTGCACCACACAGCAAACCAGCCTGGGGGTTAATTGGTTGCAAAATTAACCCAGAAGGTAAAGAGAAAGATAAAGTTGGGGGTCTTTTGTCTCAACCGATGGAGCTGTCACATGCAACATGTGCTGCTGACCAGGAGGATGCTCCCTTTGTGGGGTGTTATTCTGTTTGGTTAGCAAAGGTTTTGCACCATGGTGTCACAAGTGTGATACTGCTTTGCCCCCATCACCATTTTAAGGCATTGTACAGATGCATTGCTAGTCTCTCCAGCCAGACATGGACAGTCTTCCATTTCCACTCCAAGTGCACACCCCCATCAAAACAGAGCATATATTTTAAGTTCGTCAGCACTGTAGAAACAGGTTTTCATCACCACATCCCATTTCACAGCTCTCTATGTGTTTTGGAAATGGGACAGAACTTGTAAAACCCTTTTACACATATATGCTTTAGTTGACTAGGTAGAGCCTCAGGTACCTGGATGTATATCAGAAAGCTCTTAAAATACCAGCCAGTAAAACCCATGTATAATTTCAGATGATATCTATCCTTCTTATCTTGCAGTCTAACCACAGTTTCTCTTCTCAAAAGTACTTCTGCTACAGGAACACAAGACACCAGTAATATCCTTTTTTCTAATATCCTATTTCTCCTGCTCTCTTCTTATGTGCTGCATAGGTAAAAAAAATGGGTTTTATTATCTTGTAAGGGTGCTTTCAATCATTTTCAGTGCACTTCTCCAGTGGAGCAGGGTTTGGCTGAAAAGCTCTCTCTTTGCAGACTGCAGACATCATCTGCAGATCGCTAACTATGGGAACATGGATATCTAGCATCAGAATTGACCTGGGTGGGATTTAGAAACCATTCAAACAGTGACAAGCTGCAATGAAAAAAAAAACATAAGGCTTCCAGAGCAAGAGATATGGAGATGCAGAAAAACAGGCTGCTCTTAGCTGCACTGGGAGTTCTTGCAGAGTCTCTGTTAAGAACAACCACTGAATCTGAATCTCAGTCTCAGTCGCCATATCCATGAAGCCAATGTTGTATCCTCCTGCTCTGGATAACAGCTCAAATATTTACTAACAATTCAGTCAGAATCCTTTTGGAATTCCTTTATACATCACATTATTGTTCTAGTTCTGGTATCACTTACTTGATCGGGAATTCAACCAATAAACCTCTGAAATTCAGTGAAATATGAGAAAATACTTCATAAATAGGGGCAAAATTCCACTTGAACAGTGCTCCCTACCTGCTGTGAGGAAGCCTCTAAATTCTAGAGTTAAATTCTGGAGACAAACAGTAAAAAAGTGATAGGATTATCTGCTCTGCCTCCCTTCAGCAAACAGCAAACTCTTGTCTACATAAGCTGAGTGGTCATGGTTATGTGGCCAGCTCATACTTAGGACTAAGCCATAATTTTTATCTGTAAGTTAAAATATTAAAGTCTTAAATAAACCAAAGGACAGCAGGCCACCCAAGCGTATTAGCTGACATTAATGGAAAGATAACATAAGCCTTTCTACCCCTTGGGTACCAGAAATTTCATAGCTTAAAGTGCAGTTTTCTCATACCTTCTCATTAACTTCAGCAAGAATTGTGGGGTCTTAAAACTTCCTAATTTAGAGACTTGAGTTAGAAGCTTTCTCAAGCTGTAGTGCTGAAAATATCACCTCACACATGAAAGGCACAGGCAAAAGGTTGTATGGCTCAGTAGGCAACACATTCAAATTCTACTTACCAAATGCAGATGATGTCTTCTTGCAACACAGTCCATCAATATCTTCACTCCTTGGGCACCACCTGTGACAGAAAGGAACTCCTCTGTAGGTTGAATAATCTCACAGTCTAGAGACCACACTCTTGATGGGTTCAGAAAAACACTCCTATTGGGAATATTTCAGGATTTTAAAAGCACCAGAAACTGTAAACACCCAAGGAGTTTTGTAGTGATCACAAGTGAAATTGAGAGTCCCTGGGAAAAATCAGGTGCTCCCATTTTTCTTTTCCCTGAAGTTATGACATAAGGATTAAGTTTTTCGCCTTTGTGTAATGAGTCAGTATCAGTTCTGAAAAACTTGGTGAAGACCTCTCTTAGCCTTGCTTCTTTCTGCCATAAATTTTGACCCACTGAGAAAGATGAGCAATACTAAAAAAACAAAACAAAACAAAAAGAAAAAGAAAAAAAAAAACAAAACCCAACCAACCAACCAACGAACCAAAAAGTCTCCAGAATAATTCCTTTTGTTTCCCACTGTAGCTTGAAAGAGCAGTCATATTGCAGGCCTTTTTTATTGAACCTTAAGGCATTTAAAGAAAGATGCAGGTGTCACCCTTTGAAAAGGATATTGGGCTCTGAAGAGCATGCAATTACACAGCACATACTTAGACGTTTACCCAAGTGTTTGTATTTGATACTTGTGTAGGATATGACCTGGCTGGCTCCTGCCTAGTCCTGAGTAAACTGCACGAATGTCCAGTACAACAAAGATAATAAAAACAACAAAACCAAACCAAACTAAATCAAACCAAAGCAACAAAAAAGTGTTTACAATTTAGGTAGTCACTGAAAAATATTGGATAAAACCTGAAAACAGAGCTTTTTCCTTTCATCCATTCTTTTCTTGTACTGTGGTGAAGAAATACTACATCTAAGTGTTCAATACAGACTAATTTGTTCATTTAAGTAAGAACTAACATGTCTGCTTGGCATGGTCAATGACCGTTTCAGCAGGAGGAAGGAAATCTAGAAATATGAAATTTTCTATTTTGTTATACAAAAACTGTTCAACAGGACATGAACCCAGAAGCTGGGAAATGTTACAATCTCCCTTTCCTTCCAGCACAGCCTTGTGCTGAGGTCTTGGGCTTTAGCTGGCTCCAGAGCAACTGCTAGAGGGGTGCTTGGAGCATCCTGCTGAGGCAGTGCCACACAGCCAGGATTGTGGTGCTACCAGTAATGAGATAACTTTGGACCATATTACCCTTAAATGGAAAGGGATGCTGCCCCTACTGTTGGCAGCAGAGGACCTGAACAATCACAATTTTAATTGTGCTCACTGTGCTGCTATTTAAAGACATAAAGAGACAAATTTCCAATCTGTCTTTGCTGACCCCAAGACCCTTCCTATTTCAGGCTCACTTTGGTGCTTCTGCCTTAGGTCAGATGAATACAGACGTTTCTACCTCTCTGTGACCTAACTGCTCACACAATTTAATTTGTGGATTTGTACTGGCAGGATAAGAGGTCAGCTCCTGAAAACCCAGCCTTAATGTGTCCTGCTGACAGCTTCTTAGATATTGCCTATCTGCTTCCCATAAGACAGCGCCTGTATTCTCTCCTCATAACAGTAACAAACCTCCCTTCATTCTCCAACCTGTCATCTTTTTGCCCTGTGAATTTCCAATAACATCCTGAAAAAAACAGCAGAGGCTGAATGAAACTGCTGAGAAAATACTGCAACCGGTGCTCCTGCATAATAATCTAAACCATGGCATATATTAATATAAATCTATAATGAGAGCAAGTCCTTGGAACAAAACGGCACAGGTTTTCTCTTGTCTATTTGTTTGGGTTTCTCTTTGTCACTCCATGTATGTTAATATAAAAGACTGTAAGCAGAGGTACACATCCCATGCATCACTCTCAGCTAATGCATGCCTATGAGGCATTCCAGCTGCTCCTTCAACCTGAGCTGTTTTGTAATGCCTGTGAACCTTGTTTGAGCTGGCATGATATAGTATCTGGAAGAGCAATTTAATGCAATCTCTCATCTATTTCACTGATTGCAACCATTTAGTGCAATCTTAAAGAAAGATGATTAGAACTCTCTGGTTCTTAATGCTTAATTTATTTACATTCATGTCAGCTAGAGAGCCATTTCATTCATCTCCTAAATGATAGCATAAAATCATTGAAAAATGATGTGCAATAAACATTATTATTATACTGCTGTCCTCAGTAGCAGATAACAACTGCTGTCATTCGTAACACTGATTGACCTATATGGCACTGGTCTTTAAATTCTAGCCATAATAAAAGGCATTACATGCATAACCATTCTGTATTGATGCCTGGCACAATAACAGGTTTTTAGTTAAAATAAAATTCAAGCACGACTGGCATTTCTGTGCAAATAGGTTGAAACTCAGCCACGCTGTGAAAGAAAAGAAAGACGCGACACATAAATGTCATATTAGCTGAAAAGAAAGGGTGAATTTTTGGAACCAGGACTGCATCCTAATTGGCACTTCTGGTGTTGTTGCCTGGTGCAGAGGCATTCATATTAGGCTGAACAAATGCCACATTTGCATTTCCGGTAAGTGATAACATTTTTCACATTTCTCATGCAACTCTCAGTTAAAAAAGCATACCTGAAAAGTTGTCTAAATTAGTCTGCCAGGAGAAATTACTATCTCATTCTCATTGGCAGAATTGTGAATTTTTTGTAATAATAGCCTTGATTCAAAGTAAAGAACCCTGCCAACAACATTCAGGGGTTTAAAATTAGAGCAATATCAAAAGTTGAAGTGCCTGCAAAATATACCTTCTAACAAAGCAGCAAACAGCCTGTACCATCAAACACTAAGTATTAACTAAGTTTCCAGTAAATGAAGATATTCATGAGGATAAATTTTATTTTTTAATAACATAATACAGCTATTTTGTGATTGCAATGCTATCAAGTGCTATTTCTTTTGTTTGATAAAAATCAATATTTTTCATATTATTACTTCTTTCAAATGTACTGTACCATTAGGAAAGAAGGTATGCATTTTCCTTGGTGAAATCAAGGTACTGAATAATTGAAAGTTACTCTTCATTCCAGCTGTGCAGTATGGCTTCTAAGTTTCCAGTAAGAAAAAATTTGAAGTAAAAATAAGTAACTCCTATGTAATGCATGGATATGTGTAATAAATAAATAAATAAATAGAAAATACATAACTAAATTAATTATAATTTTAAATTATACTCCCTCCCATACATAACACTGATTAGATCTATCAAGTTCCTCTAACAAAGAATCTGGCATCAAAAAGCAGCTCCCCTTCAGGAAATGACTGTGTGAAATGGGCACTTTCTACTTACACCAACTGAGAAACTTCTCATTTTTCAAATTTACAACATTGAAACAGACATAGAGATGGAGGGAGGGATGGATGGACAGACAGACTGTTTTCTCCACATTACACTACCTTGCCATCTGAATCCTAGCTAAATTCCAGCCTGTCACACATAAGCAAACTCTGGATGGTTGGTGAGGTTGTCCAGGTGTCATGATAATTTGCTAGTAAAACTGATATTACCCATAAAAACTGAGCCTAACTCTGACAATAGGCTGCACTTCCACAGCTGAAAAGCAAAGGAGCAACCTATTTTATTTGATGGAGGCTGAAAATACTGCATACAAAACTAGTCAAGTATAATTAGAAAAAAAAAAAACAACAACAAAACAACCAAAACTATAACCTACTTTATGTTCTTTATCAGAGAGCAAGCCAATACTAGTATAATATGGATGCTTGAAAATTCACAAATAACTAACTAAATGAGTGTTATTAAGTAGTTCCCATCATTATTTTTCACTGTTTCTATATTTATTTATTTTATCTTTATGCTTGATGATATTATTTCTGTATACTTACATAAACACACCCTTGTGGCAGAAGGGGGTAAGGGAAGAGTTCTGAGAGAAAGCTGATGAGCTTGCAGATCGAGATGGTGGAGACATGAGCACAGCTTTGGGGATCCCTCAGCACCAGTCCTGGTCCTGTGCAGTGATGGCTTTCTGGTATACAGGCTCAGTGTGTGCCTACATGTTCACTCCCATGCAGGAAGGGGAATGGTCTTACCAAACTGTACTCTCTGCTCTTCAGTACCCAGAATCCCATACTCCTTGTATAATGCCATTTCTGTGACATAACTCTCGAACAATCAGGATTGATAAATAGCTATAGCTTTTTATACAACCATGAAAAAATCGCTCAAAACCAGAAACAACATACTCCAGACAACGGAGTTCCAGTCCAGACGCAAAGTTGTACAAATGGTATTGACACTCCCCTTATAAATGTTATTGTGTCTCTTACCAGATTTAATGGGTTCCTCTTAAAATTCTGGGTCTTCTGTCCTCTTGGAAGCTCTTCTTGGGACTACTGGCATAGGAGGTTCAGAGCAAAGGTGGTTCAGGACTAGGTCCACCCACTTCTCGTCAGTGCAAAGCACTGAACCAAACCTCATCTGGTACCGACAGGGGGCTCTGGCACCTCTCCCTACATGCCTAACTTACATTGCATCAGCTGAAAAAGAACAAAACAAGAAATGTTTCTCTGGTGTCCTCTCAGTGTACCTAACTTATGTACACTACCCTGAGTGTCTGAGGGCACCAGCTCTGGGGGTATCTTTGGGTTTTAGTTCTCCCGGTTATCTTTGGGTTTTAAGTCTCTCAGGATTCTTTAAAACCCAGTGAAGCTTGCTCAAAATATCCAGGCCTTCAATGACCCTCTTTGTTAAGCAGACCCACCCTGTCACTGCACAAGGACAACTTGTTTCCTATTGAAAGTAAAGGTACATCTGTTTCAAGTGAATTTAGAACAACTTTCATTGCCTTGGCATTAGATTTAGAGTGGGTTCCCCTCTTTCCTCCATTTTGCCAGCAGAAAGGAGAGAGAAGAACATCTACTCCAGCTATGCTGTCTCTCCAGTATGGTGTACACATCATCACCAAGAACATCTTTCAACAGCTGAATAACAGTCTTAAACTAGAGAAATTAAATTAGGACTAGACTATATTTGGTGTAAAAGAAAATCAATTTCCCTGGTTTCCAAAGACCATTGCTGCCTTCATCCAGCTAGACTAAAACAACCTAACAGCTCCGGCTGTGCTTGTTCCTACTTCATCATGCTTGCTCAGTGCAAGAGTGGATTCAAAAGCCCTGGGACCAGCACTGTGCAGATCAGAAAGACTCTGTTAATGCTTTGTGATCACTACTACCCTGAGTACTAACTACCCTGATTGCTACAATTCTGAATTGAGCTTTCTGACAAAAGCAGGTTTCAGTGCCAGGTTAATAAATTCAAATTATGTATTAGAGGTGAGGGAGCAGTGGAGGGAGCCATTAGTCAACCAAGTTGCTTAGAACTGGCAACGTCCAAACCAGGGATGTACAGCTGTGCCAGCCAAGCAGGGAGTGTCTCTGCCTCCAGTCTCCTACAAGTGACATTCATTCATCCATCCCTTTAGTTCCTATCCCACCATTGCTGACTACTTAGGCTATGGGCACATGAATATGTTGACTTTTATAAGCTATCTCGATTTTAAAAAGCTGTAAATGACAACCCAACTCTTAAAAGCATTGCAGTCTTACCTGAAGAGCAGCAAAAACACAGTGGATGAGTCAGGGCAAATCATGTCACACTTCCAATCACTTGCAGAGTGTAATTTGCTGCAGGTTTATGACTTCAATGTCAGCTTCTTGCTCAGGGGTGCCTAGTCTTACAAAGTCTGAGCTAGTCACACAGCAAGATTTAATGCCGATAACTCTACCTCCCAAATCCTTGTTATGTGTGTGCTGTGGATAGCAAAGGATGGAGCAGGAAAAAGGCAGAAACTACTCTCTTAAGCTCCTTTTGAAGCTTCTGGTATTTCATGGCTATCTGAGTGCCAATTAGGACTCTGATTTAAAGTTTCAGCAGTCCCCAAGGACAATAGCAGCCACAGCAGAAAGCAAATTCTTGAGCTTTCCTTTGCCTTACACTGATCAAGGGAACACTGTTGCCAATACATTTTCTCATTTCTCTGTGACTATTATTTGCAACCAAAAAATAACTTCTAGAGAGAATCAGGAAGAATGGTGAATTGGGCCCAGTGTGTTTCATTCTTAGGAAACAAACAAAATTATTATATTGTGCCAACCAGAACTAGGCTGCAAGAGTCAACCTACCCAGATAATTCCTTTTTTTCTGTATAATAATTCCTCTTACGCTCTACACATAAGCAGAGTAGCCTCTCTTCTTACCAAATTGGCCCTTCTTTTCTCAATGTTTTATAAATTATTGAGAAGAGTAGGCAAATTATGGGCCTGGAAGTGTACATGGTTCTGTTTTGTACAAAGCATTGTGACCTTTTTCTGCTCTCCAATAACCAAAAAGTGTCTTGCTTTTAAAAGTTCAAACTTGTCATGTTGTTAATCCTGGAAGATGACAAGCGCACACCATATATTTGAAAGATAATGGTTGGAAAATAAGAATGATATTAACATTCAAATTGATTAACCTTTGCAGGGATGTTGTATTATACTGGCAGAAGATAGGCTGAATAAAAACAATACTGTTTCAGGTGTCTAGTTGAAGCTGTCTGATTCACCACAGATCCATTTCTTCCTTCTGGCTCAGGGGTAAAGTTGACCCCCTTATGGCAACTGCTGCCTCCTCTTCTGTTTCCATTACCATGCTTTAAGGCACACCACAACTTCAAACCACTACTAGCCAAGCAATGGTGCCAAGGATGGAAGACCAGGACAGTAGAAATCTTTTGACAATCTGTCTAGGTACTTTACACTTTTCATTCCTGCCTGGCATTCATCAGAGCATCCTGCAGGTATGGTCCCACCTCAGGGTGGGGTGTCGTGGCTCAGCCCAGAAACATACCCGGTGCATCTTTGCTGTGGCATCAGCCAGCACTGGGCACAACTGTCAGGTGATGCTACTGGTGACTGCTTCCTTTGGAACACCTGAATTCAGATTTTTTAGTGCTCCTTTGGTCCTTTAGTGCAGAATCATCAAGCTCAGCTTCAAAGCAATTGTTTCAGTCTCATTTCTGAATCAAGCAAAAACCTACTTGAAGCTATTTCCCAGTCAGGCACAGAGTCCAGCTGGAAGTAGCCAAGCCTTCTTTTTGCAGAACTAGAACTTGCTAGCAAAATGGTCAATATTGCTAGTGAAGATATTTGAAAAGGTTCTGAGATTTCTGAAATACATCACAAAAAAAAATACTAGTATTGTCATACCTACCATTCAGTTGGGGCACCAGACTTTGGATTGTTATGAATTTTAATTTTTTTTTTCTTTAAGAAAAATCTCTTCTTTTGGAGAGAACTATATCTCCTTTCTTTTAAAATCAGCAACCAGGAGTGCAAAGTGAAGAACTTCAGGTGCCTGAGAAAGACAATAAAGGCACCTACATACAGCAGCTTTTCCTCATTTCCTATTCTGAGTCCATGTTTAAGAGTGGGCTCACACTGCAGTAAGCAGCATTGTGAACCAAAGGAGCAAATGACAACAGTGAACATATCTTGGAAAGACAAATAGGAATTATGGAATGGGAGCTGTCCTGGAGAAAAAGTGAAAACTGCAACAACTTTATTGCTCTTTTTAATGTCCTGAAAAGGGGACAATCCAGAATAGTTAGGTGGGAAATGATAGGGTACTTCATTTCATTGGAAAACAATCTACTTCTCACAGACTTCACAAAAAGACAATCTCCACTTACTTAAATCCAAAACTGTTTTGCATCTAGGCTTGTGCTGCTTACAGTATCCTTGGAAAACAGAAAAATGATACCATTCTTTTCATTACCTAGGAAGAAGCAGTCAAGGAAATAAACCCCTGGCTAATAGGCATGCCTTTAAAAAAAAAAAAAAAAAAAGTAATATGCAGGAGAAACCTAGTTACCCTTAAAAGGTATTCAGCTTCTTCTCCAACCTACAGACCAATTGCCTTCTCAGGCCATAAATTGTGAGAATGGGAACAACTAGAATTTGAGAGTGCTTTTACAATTACTACTTACTATTTGTGGAACAGGTACATTTTCAAAGGTATTACCATTACATGTCAAACTCTGATTAAAAAGATGAAACATAAGACTTTTATTTATAAGTAATATTAAATACTCTCTGGCTATTTTTTAATGTACTGAAAAGCTGTATTGGAATTTAGAAGTTGCAGTTAAAGCTGCTGTTATTAGCCAGACAGCAATACTTAAAAAACATTAATGAAACCATGTATAAGACAGTAAAAGTGCATAGAGATCAGATCCTGTTTTTATTTAAATGATTAATTTTCTTTTGCCCCCAGTTTCTAGAGACGTAGTTGAATCTGGGAACTCTGTAGGCAGAGACTCATCTGGTACAGGTCATCTTTATTTTTTGTATGTTGTTCACTGCCAATCACCACCCCATCATCCTGGTTTCAGGCCTCTTATGGGTCTCAACAATTTAACAGAAAGGTTAGAAGACAAAGAATACTTCATTTCCTCACTGTGCTAAACACCAGGGTGAGAAAGGGAAAGCCTAAGGAACACTATCCCCAATCCACAGCTTTTTCAGATCATAGAATCACAGAATCATAGAATCACAGAACATGCTGAGTTGGAAGGACCATTAATTCAAACTCCTGACCCTGCACAGGACACCCCAAAAGCCACACCCTGTGCCTGAGAGTACTGAACTATTTCTTCTTGAACTCTGGCAGGCTTGCTGCTGTGACCACTTCCCTGGGGAGCCTCTTCCAGTGCTCTGGGTGAAATTTTTTTTCCAGATGTCTAACCTAAACCTCCTCGGATTCAGCTTCATGGCATTTCATCTAGAACTACTAAAAGAGTCAAGGGATGGATACTTGCCTCTCCTATTCTGCTTTTGGGGTACCAGACAATAAAAATCAGCTATTGAACTCCAGCCAGCACTACACACCAGCTGCTAAACGTATCACCTCGTTTTACTTTGATAGTTCTCAGGGTACTTCCATATTGTTAATTCTTCTCAAATTGCAATCATGGTAACTTTCTTCCACAGTATTAGTATGCCAGTGTATTTGCAATTCTTTAATAATTTAGGCACCATCTGACCAACCATCTTCTCTGAAGGTCATCAATGGTTTGTTTTTTTTTTATTTTATTGATATACAAAAGATTTACCCTTGGGCTACCCTTTATTTTCTTGTACTTTTCTCTTTGTCCTAAATTCCTACTCTAATTTTCACCCCTGCCCACTTCCCAATGATGACATGCAATGTCCCCTCATAAATATAAGAATTATACCCATATATCCCAGGGCAGTGCCCTTTCATCTAATAGCAACTTAAAGGGGGCTAAGGGCCTGTGTACGAAAAGGAAACTGCACAATGCTGCACCTAAACATCCTGTGACCTGGTGTCTCTTTCTCCTAAAGAAAGGGAAAATAAGAAAAAAACTGTCATCATTACATCACTGTATTTCAGTGCCTCCAAAGATCCTCCTGTCTTTCATCAGGCAGTGAAAATTAAATGGTTACTGATCTAAAACAAGTGGTGGAAGTCACCACACACTTCACATTCATCAGTATCATCAAGAACCGATATTGATGATAACAAGTATCATCAATAACTTTGTTATTGCAGTTATTTCCCTTGCTTCTCTTGCTATTTCTCTTCCTCCTTCCTATTCTTTCTCATGCTTTCAACAGGGCATCAAATTTCTTGTCCCTTCCTGTACCAAGACAGCAAAGTCCCATCCAAACCCCTAGCTGAAACATTACCTGTCCACATTGAGGCCACTGTTTCCATGTATGCTGCTGAAATATCTACCAGGCATTTGGTAACCAAAGTATCTTTCTGCAGTGTGTGCTGCCTAATAAACAGCCCCAAAGAGTAGAAAACTGAGATCCATAATGTACTCCTGACACCTCAGCTTGCAACACTCAGTGTGGGAACAGGTGGAATTCAGGTCTGTTTCCTCCACGTCACAGATGTGTCACTGAACACCCACCCAGAATAGCTGTGAAGTGCAGGACAGCAATAGCTCTGCACTAGAGACAAGGCTGGGCAGAAACTACTTGCTGCTCTCCCTTCCTGCTCCTCCAGCTTACAAATAGTTGTCAACACATACAAATAGCTGGCTTCTAGTACAAAATCATCCACTGTTCTTCTGAAAGCATCACTGAAAGCAAAATACTGAGTGAATTCCTGCCTTCTGTGCATTATGTAAAAATGCAGCATATTGTTAGTATTCCCCTGAAGATGGCTTGTTACAGAAAAATGTGGAGCAAGAAAGAGGTATGTAAGGCCCCCTTTCACACCTCTAAGGCCACAGAATTCACTGCAGCTTCTTGACCCAGTCAAAGGAGCAGTCACAGCACGTTCCCTGCCATGAAGGACAAGCCTGCTGCTCTCCAGGATGACAGTATCTGTGTGATTCCCAAGGCAAGAGGATCTATCTTCCTTCCTTTGTTAGTACTGGGCTGGAAGGAGACAGTTCTTGTTTTCAGTGGGTGGGAAACAAAACCTCATTTCTTAGGCCTCTATTAATACTATATATAAAAATGTCCCTTCAGTGGACAGGAATTTTGGGGTTGTGTATCAGCAGGGTTGTGAAAATATTTTTAACTCCTCTGACAAACTTCTTTCTACAATGAGAGCTACACAGAAGTTATAAAATAACTGCAGTGATTTCCTGGATATTTTTTATTTATATAGTGATATATATGAAATTACTGATATTTCTATGTAGCAACAGACGCAGCTCACATATTTCTAACAAATGAGACTGTGTTACTAGGTGTATACTCTGAATTGCCTGGAGATACTACCAGAGGACTGTGTGTTTTATCATGCAAGTTGAAAACTAAATTGTTTTGTTCCCTCGTTGACTGCAATACACAAGAAACTCTGTAAACTCCCAGTTACAGCTGCCACACTTTTGCACATTCCCATGTCAATTCAAAGAAATAAAATAGATTTTTGAAATCATTATAATCTGAAGCAACTGGAAGATATGTGGATGGAACTGGTGTAAAAGTGGAGGAAGAAATGTGCACCAGGATACACATAACAAAAACACATCTTCCTTGAAGTTTACTGCTTACATGCCTTTTGATGGAGAGGGATGCAGCAGCTGAGATGAATGATACAGAGCAAATCTGAAATCAGTTATGCTTGGTGTGCTGTGTAATGCCAAGGTTTCAAATCTCCCTTAACGGCTCCTGTACATCAGTTTTGACACTAGCTGTTCAAAAGCCATGGAATCACTAGTGCCCCAAATGTCAAAACACAGACAGTCAAAATTACAAATGACAATTGCAAGGCTGTCTTATGAAATTAAAATAAAAGGCTGAAGAGCTCAGCAAAGTAGCCAGACTATCCAGCCAACAAGCCTTTTCCCAGTCAAAAGAGTCTCCAGTGTCTGCATCTGTGAAAGACAAGGTATTCCACCACCTTTTGCAACAGCCACCCAACAGCAATATAAAATGAGTGCAGTGTGGATAATTTAAGGGTCAGTATTTGCAGTTATCATATTTTTCTATATTCCATTATGAGGGGCAAATTCTTTTTTCAGACAGCTAAATATATGAAGGAATCTTTTAAAGAAACTATGGACGTATCAGCTCCAAGTATTCTAAAAACACACACAAATGCATGACCTTCAGGAGTCATAAATTCACCTTAAACATCTGAGATGAAGACTTATTCTCAAAAAAGTAGATGGCAGATTTGATTTCAGCAGAGTATGGATTCCACTCTGTCAGATTTCCTAAAAAGCTTCAGGTTGATTTTATTTGCAGGTCAGGTTTCTAAGCCTGCAAGGTGCATTCAAGTTACATTTTCATTTTTTTTCCCTGTAGAAGACCTAAGAAAAAAATTACTTAGATTTTTGAGGAACTGAAATTCTCATTAAAAAGAAAAAAAATAAAGAGGCACAGACTCTGTGACTTTAACATATGCCCCATTTGGAACACAAAATGAGGCAACACTCGTGTAGTTCAGGGTGTTAAAATCTATCTAGTTAATAAACTTCAGCAGGAAAGAATGCCCTAGTATTGTCAGCTCTGCTGAAATTTGGCTTGGGTTTTATTTGGGCTTTTGTTTGCTTTTCAATAATGGCTTGTAAAGTAACCTGGTAAAATAAAAAGCTGAAGTTTAATTTTAAAACATCATTTTGGAATATGGTAAATGAGCCTTGCTCCTGACCTGGTATGCACCAAGGTCTGGAGTTTTAAAAAGTCAGCAACACAATCTACTATTCATCTTACCAAGACAGGATTTCACATGGGGATAAACTCTCATCTACCCAGACAGGTAATTTTTTTGCCAGCAACCACTATGAATAAAAGTTGTGCAGTGTTAAAAATAATAAAAACACATCTATTACATTTTAAAATTATCAGAAATGGTAACCATTGGTACAGAATTTTCAAATTCAGAGAACACAGGAGTGCAACAGGCTCTAATATATTTTTGTTAGGAATGTAAATTCTATCCAGAAACACACAAGTTAAGGTCATTACAACCTACCAAAATAAAGGGTTTGTAGGCTATTAAGAACCAAAAAAATCAACTTGTCTTTGGAAAGCTTTGGAAAGAAAAAAGAAAGAAAAAAGGAAAAAGGAAAATAATTTAACTGGTCCACCCAAAACATTACTTGAGTCAAAAATTTGAAATGACCCACAGGATTACATGAGGGTAAACAAGGCCCCCCAAATGTGCTCACATTGGCTGTGAGATGCACTAGTAACTTGTAACCATGCTGAATTGCTTCTCTTATCTGTTTCTCAATTTCTGCTTTCCTATCTCTCAATAAATCTGATTAAATTGTGCTTGCTTAGTCAAGGGCAAAGGAAAGAGAAGATGGAATTGGCTAGGATTGAAAAACCAGGAAATGAAAAAGGCAAGAAATAGAAGTTAGGTTATTTTTTAAACCTTCCGTACACTATGATACTTAACGCTATGCAACTGAAAACAAAAGAGATTTTGGAAAAGCTCAGAACTAATTCTATAAAACAAAGGAAAAAAACCTGCTTCAGATAGAATATTTTTCTAAGCCTTGTGGCCAGACTACATTGTAATAACATAAGCAGAGGCAGGGGTTGATTTTTAAATTACCTGGTAGACTCTAGTCTAACCAGCTGTATAACTAGCTTAAAAACTTGGAAGCTTTTTTTCACTTTGAAGAGTTACAGAGTTAGACACCAGTCCTTCATACTGTTGTATAAGTCTTTATGCCATGACCGCTGAAAAGAATTCCTCTGAATACACTTTAGACACAGGCATGGAAACAAAATACAGAGAGTAGGGGCTTTTTTGTCTGTTTTAATCCCTTGAACAAGAAATCACAGCCTGAGAGGAGAGGTCAAACTCAGTTTTCAAACTCTACATTCACTCAGTGTGCAGCATTACTGTCAATTGTGTTCATGGCTGCCCTGTAATGGAATTTATTTATGAAGGATTTTCGAAGTTTTATATTAAAAAAAGAAAACAAAAAACCAAAACCAAAGCAAAACCCAAAACATTAATAAAGAAAAATCCATGCCACTTGATCAGGTTCACCACCTCACTTTTTAGACGACTACTCCATATGATCTTTTGTCTGTCTCCACTCCTCCCCGTCTGTTCAAATGGAACAGTGCCCACTCGCAAATTGGGCAGTCCCTGTTGCAGAGATGGCAGATGCAGAATGAATACTTGAAAACAGGGAAAAAAAGTAGCTTACAGACTAATGCTGTGTGCCAGGGAGACACAGCTGCATTGCAGAAAGCACATTAAAAGAAAAAGCAACCTACACAAAACCCTCCAAGAAACAACTGTGGCTAACCTCTGAAACGATGTAGCTGAATTACAGCTGCAAAGCAGACAATTGCCTCCTCAGTCATGCGTGTGAGTGCATTGACAGGCCAGCAGGTACTGGCAGCACAAAGTTATTAAGAATTAAGATTTGCTAGACGCATTAATCAAAGAATAAAAACTTTTTAGCAGGCCAGATAAGAAGGTGCATTATTTTCAGTGTGCGTCTCAGTGCCCGAGGAAGTCCTGGCCAAGACTGCTTTGTCCCTGCTAACATTCCTCCTGCCTCTGCTCATCTGGTACTTGGGTGATAGGCTGCAAACATGACCAGATCTGAGAAATAACATTTCCTACATTTTTTACTGAACCAAAGCTGCAGGAAATGTAATTTGCCCACACATTTACTCCCTCAAATATCGAGATCAATATTTTATTCAAGTCTATCCATTTGCTTGTCAATAATTTCAAAATAGTATATTCTATTGTACTATAGGAAAATGAGGGAAAATAACACAGACATGAGGGGAAAATTAAGGCACTGAAAAGTGCACCCAGCATAACACCAGACATAGCGATGCTCCCCACTAACCCCACCCAAGAGTGTGCACCTGTGAAAAGTACGTTTTCAGCTCTCTTCCAGATGCTGTGAAAATGGACTCAGGGCAATACAAGAAGCAGCCATTCAGATATATAGCCAGGGTCAAGTCTTGACAGAAGTTCAGGGAAAGATGTCTAGAAGAAGCGAGCAACTTTTGCTGATGGCTGAGGAGGTGGCAATGACCAATGAACTGCTGTTCTGCCTGGATGGGGGGTGAACCCAGAGGCAGCATTTGACTGTTTTATGACCACACTGTAACCTCATGTAAGTAGCTGAGACAGATACTGCTTAAATTTTAGGCTAAGTGATCGAACTTTTAGGCTCAGTCTAATGACTGCACAGTCCCAACCAATTTCTGTGGCCTACTGGAAAACCCAGCAGCTGTCATCGCTTCCCTTCCACTACAGCTTCAACTCTATGCTCTTTTGCCTTAAACTGCTATAAAAACAACTGGATAGAGAATACAGTTTGAAACAGGGAAGAGTTATTAAATGCTAAATTTCTACCAGTATAAGTCATTTATTATTAATAACTTCACTTCATAATTTACTTTGCATGACAATAGTAGCCAGATATCCTCATGCTGTGATAAGCAACAGGCTTCTCTGCCCTGGAGATTATAAAACCAAAACAGACAAAAGAGAAAAAAAAGAATAATATATGGAGAGATTAAGTGAATGTCCAAGGTCACAGAAACCATGTGCCAAAGAGGATGGAGCTGAACCTAAAGATGTGGAGCCACACTGCAGCTGTGATTATTTTAGTATTCCTGAAGCAGACAGCCCTAAGGCAGCACAGCAAAAGAAAGGTGTATTATGGGTTTAACTTCCATCTGAGGATAAGCCAAATCAACCATCAGAGCAGGGTCTGATTCATCTGCCAGCTAGAAGGTGGTCCATCATCCATTGCAGCTCCACAGTGAAGGGTGAAAGCAGTAACTGACACCTTTGGTGGCATCATTTAATTTGATCTTTTAAACAGGTTCTGTCATGAATGCTACTGAGACAATAGAAAAGTAGATGAATGTCACAGCCATATTAACCTGGAGTGATGTTAATGTTTATTAACCCAAAAAAGTTTGGGGAGCATTAAGAAATAAAAACAGCTGTGTGTCCTGCAAAGTATTTTTTTTCCTGCCAAAAACAAAAGTCTCACTTGATTGTTTGCCACCATGACTGTCACTTAAATCATTGTTTCTCTTTTTGTCACTGAATGTCTGAGCATTTTAAATATCCAGTGAAATGAGGAAAGCTCTTTACTTACTTGATGACAAAGGAAACACAGGAGCAGGTAGTGCTGTTTATCTGCTTTTTTATTGTTGGAGTATTAGCAGGTTATCAGTATCTCTAAAACCTATAGCAATTTGATTTTGAAATTGGTTTCATTGATGCCCTTTTCACCTCATTTCTCAGGAGATTTGGAGTCCCATTCTCCTTTGATTCTCTTCCTCTGACCCTAGTGAGATTGAAGAGATACTTAGGTTCAGATGTAATGTTCACTAAAAACTCAAGAAAATCTCCAACACTTTCTCTGTCACGGCTTTGTTTTTATCAGTCTCCTGGCTTGTTTATCATCTACTCAACAAGCTACATACCGAAATGAGATAGTGATCTTTACTATATTTACAGAACCATCCAAGAGATGATTATTAAATTATGTGCTGCAATCATCTGCTACTGAGATTCAATCACAAATGTAAATAGAAGTTGTAGACAACAAATTCAACCATGTTCTTTCTCACATATTGTGAGAAATTGTACATTGTTTTTCTCTCTTATTGACTAAATCTTTAATACATAGCTACATCCAACTTTGAGCAGTGTCCTTTAGATCAGAATAATACTAATGATTTTGTCTGTTGCCTTTCACATTTGTTCAGGCAGAAAAGAAGATCACATCAGATCATCCAGACTTGAAAAAATTGTCTTAGAACACAAAGATGTTAAAGTGCATACTGTGTACTCCTTCTGCAAGGGGCAAGGGCTGAGCTCAACCCTGCAGTACTGCAAGTAGCTGTGCCTCCACAAGAAAGCTTAAAATTGATCCAGTGTTGGTAAATCAGTCAAAAATCTTGGCTGATAAATCTGGGTTACCTAAAGTACAAACAACAATAAAATCATGCCCTTCATTTAAAGCACAGTTTCTGATCTTGTCTCTGGTTTTGGACAGGACCTTCAACAGTTTTCTTTGCTTGTGGAGGAGGTAATGGCTTGTAGAAAATGAGTCACTTTTCTGCATCCACAGGAAATCATTAATTCTGCTAAGCTCCATGTCCTTATATTGAAGCTGTTTGCCTATTTATTTTTTTCCTCAGAAACCCACATGCAAAGGACTCTGTATTACTGTAGAGAAACATCTCTAAAATGCAACTATTTTATTTCATCTTCATCACTTCACCACTTATTCACTTCATCTCTCACTGTATTTCTACTATTGAAACAAATGTTTGACTCAAAAGGGGTAGGAAAATGTTCCTCACCCAGAGGGTTTTTGGGCACTGGCACAGGCTCCCCAGGGAAGTGGTCACAGCACCAAGAAGAGCTCAAGAAGCATTTGGACAATCTCTGAGGCACATGGTGTGACTCTTGGGGTGTTCTGTGCAGGGCCAGGAGTTGGACACGAGGATCTTTGTGGCCTCCTTCCAACTCAGGATATTCTAGGATTCTATGATCCTAAGAAAGCTTCTGCCATTAGCCTCTTCACTTAACTAGCATCTTCTGAAACCTAGCTTCAGACAGACTCCTGCAAGTTACAGCCAATCCTATACTGATATTATTTTATATCACATAATTCTGAATCATCTTAAAAAAAAAAAAATCAAAACTAAAAAACCCATTCTTCTTCAGCCCAGACAGGCATTAATGATGGAAAACATATTGACAGTAAGTTCATTGCACTGACATATTCTTTTTTCTTGGTAATAGATCACTCACTCACATAAATAAATTAATGAATAAGGATAGAATTAGGATAGAATCTGATATTTTGCAAATGAAAATCCCTGCTACTGTTACCACCAGGTCAGTCAGGAGCTGAGGCTTTTCAACTCATATTGCCTGATCTGAGGTGAGTTTCCCTTTTTAATGATGCTTTTACCAAAATTCTGCATAGATATAGAAAGTTAATTTACTTCTTGAGAGATCAGTCATGTTATCATCTCAATCTAATTAGAGAAAATAGTCCTTAAAACAATATTGATTTTGTACTAAAGCTTTCTGTTGTATTACCAGTAGGCAGTGTTTCCCTTATTTAACCTTGGTGACAGATAATGTCAAATTCAACAAAAAAAATGTTAAAGAGCATAGTCAAAGCAATTCTGACTCTTAAAAAAATAATTGAACTGTGCTAATTGCTCTATCAAATAAATACAACACATTCTCTTATAAAGGGGAAAGTTGCATATAAGTTTTTACTGTACCTTCAGATTATGGTTTGGCTCCCATGCTCTTTTTCACTGTTAAATTTCATGATTGTTCTTAAAGGTAGGTGAAAACTAGTATTTACTCATCTGGTGTTATGTCCAGTTAAGAATCTATTTTCTTTTTTCCTGAAGTGTACATTTGCCAAACGAAATGAATTCTTCTGAAAGAGACAGATTAAAGCAGATTGCCTTCCAGAAAAGAAGCCCTTCAATCAGGGAACATGAAATTTGGAAAGCAAAAGTTTGGAACATTTATAAACAGAAGCTCAAGTGCCTCCCCTGCAGTAGTTTGAGGCAATGAGAGAAGTTGCTTCAGTGCAACAGCAGAAGGGCCGTGGGGCTATTCCCTCTTCCAACTTCAAAAGTGCAGCAGACACTTTTCAGTGGGAAAGTGAAGGCTGGCACTAAGCTGAGAGCAGTTATTAACTCCAGATTTCAGCCAAAGCATTGCAGGTGGTCAGCGCAGATACTTGTCCACAATCGTAACTAAGCCTGGATTTGAAGCAATAGAGGGGAAAAAAAAGTCTACTGGCCCACTAGCAGATTCAGTAGCCAATGGCCCAGGCTGTGAATGCACTTTAAAAGATGATGACATTTTTACCAAATGGTGTGTCATCTTTCACTAGGCCCAAGAAAGCATGAGGAAGCCACAAAAAACTCCCCCACAAGTTTCCAAAAGATATTTGGAAAAAGAGATAGCAGGAAAGAGGGAATAATATTGGCTTGACTCATGCTGCATATTTTAGCATTGTTACAGAAACTAAGACAGAAGCAGTTTTCAGAAATATGTTTGCAAGATGTCCAATCTTGAGGCTGTTTTGTACATTCAAAACATGTCTTCACTTTCAACTACACTCATAACAGTAGACTGTAATAGCTGCCCTTTTCCTGGTAATGGGAAAATTCCAGTTATTTTGGTAATGTTTTCACTTCATCATGGTTACAATCCATATTTTCTTGCCAAAGACTGTATGAATGATGGAGAAAATTGACAATTTTGCATTTGCTGTCATTGTGGTTGTTCTTTTATTGGCAATATAGGAACTTACTGTAATAAAAGTAGCTAATGTGTATTGGATGTTTTTGTTCAGAACAGTTTAGTGGACTCCTGGCTCCTGGGAGAGGATCTGGAAAGCTACACCTGGCTGAACAAGTATATATTACCTCTCCTTGCTGATACTCTCTGTTTTTCATGTATTAAAAAGTATGTTATGAAGAGATTGGTTTTATATTTTTCCATCTGTGGTTACTGCTAGAAGTTGCAAAAAAAACATCTTACCTGACCAGACCACACTCTGTCACAGCACAAATAGGTGCCTGACCACAGCCACATTGCTGGAATCAATGCTCAGGACTAAGAGAATGGCACTGCCAGCTCAGTGATGCTGCACCTGGGGACAGGGACAAGCTATAATTTTCAAAGACCCTCCACTAAACCAGTGGCTGATTATAGTTAGTATTCATCCTCAGTGATCTCATTTCCTCCTCCATACACACATTAGGACTTGGCTGAGACAAGACAATTTTGAACACTATTTATCCTCTGAAGTTTGCTTTCTCATCCATTAAAAAACAAAAAACTAAAAATACAGAGGTGCATTCCTCTTAATGAGATTCTTGTCTGGAAATAGCATCAGATTTTAGCCCTGCTATTTAAATTAGGACGGTTCATCATTGATTTATATTTAAAGTAAAAAAGTCCTGTAAAGTCCAAACACACTGATTCATGTTATTAACATCATATTATACAACAAATGGAAAAAAGTAGATCCTCTGAAGACAGACCTGTTGCCTGGACTTCCATTTGTGTGCTTACCATCAATAGCACTTATGCCCTGAATGAATGGCTGAGCTATCCACGTTCCCCACTCTTGCAATACTAAGTAACATTTTAACTAAATAAAATTTTAAAAGCAAGCCCTTAAATGCTAAATCTATCGTAGGCAGTAATTTCTCCCATGCCCAGTATATTTTGCAGAGTTTACATAACTTGCTGTCAGCCATTGCTTATGAGCAACAGGCCTAATTAATTCCTATGAGTTTTTTGCTAAATGGTAGCTGAGTCATCACAAAAAAAAAAAAAAAAANTCCAGAAAAACACAATAAATTGTCTGGATCCTCAGTTCTATTTCTGCTTATCATTTCCAAAAGACAACCAGGCAGCCTTAAGCAGGCAATCCTTTCTTGAGGAAAGGATTGTAGGAGGAAAACACCATCTGCAACGTGTTCAGCCCAACTGCTGTTCTGTGCCAAGAGTGCCCACTGGGACCACTGACCACTGTAGCCTCTAAGTCAAATTATCTCGCTCTTCCACTTACCACTGTGCAGGCTGGGTGAGTAGGGATCTCTGCAGCACAGATCAGGCTGATGGCTGCTCGTGCCTGTTACTTATTCTGGTAAAGGTAAAGGCATTTGGCTCTGGGCTGGGTCCCCATCCCCACAAGAAGATCTGCCAGAACCCCATGTCAGAAACAACCCATTGGTCCTAAAACTAAAATGCATGTATGTGGGAAATAAAATGGGCACTGAACTTGGATTGGGATACCCATGAAAAGTGATATGAAGAAACATTAATTGCAAAATACTATGAAATGCATCAGCTTACAAACAACTAAAGATGTTTTTTAAAGGACCTTCAAAAGACTTCAGTGCAAACAAGTGAAGAGCCACCAGTGTCTCATTAAACAACAATGCGTGGAGGAAATAACATAGATTTCTAGATGCTATTTTATCATAGCATTTAAAGTTTGAATATACTGTTCCACTTAGCTAGAATAACAGTCTTGTAGAGCCAATAACCTTCCCTGCTGATAGACAGCAGATAAGACATAACAGGATTACATTAATTCTTTCAAGAATTCCCCTATCTTTTCAGTCCTCATTCCAATTTCTACACTGGAAATAATTGTGAATGTTCTAGTGCCAATACAGGTACCTTAAAATTGTCAAAAGAAAAAAAATCTGCTGAAGTTCATTTAAAAAGATATTTTAAAGTTCTGTGAACTTTAGTTCATTCCTTTAGTACATCACTTTATTTCTTGCCAAATCTTCTAAAATGTTTTGCAAAAAAATATGAGAAGAATCACTCAGATTCTAATATTTAAGATTATTTTCATACATGTCTATATTTCTAAGAAGGTTGTTGACTGATTAAACATGAAAAAAATAAGAAACTTTTATTTCAGTTTTAGCATCAATCTTTTCCATTTTAGTGGTTGCTGCTGTTCTCTCTACCTTAAATATACTCCTGGGTGAACTTCTGGACCAGTGGTTACTGGACACTGTTTTCAAAATGACTGAAGTACACTAAATCTCATTGACTTTCAGTTTTGCCCAACACGGCATGCCCTCTGAACAGTAAGTGACAGATGTGTCTATTGTCCACAGTAGGACTTAAAAGGCATCAGTGCTTTTTTGACAGGATTCATTTTCCCACCTAAAATGTTCTGTCAGACAGAAGTCGGCTGAATTGCTGTAAAAATTCCTTCTTCTTGGATCATAACCATTAAAACAGAGCTTTTAGAAAGGCATCTGGAGGGCTTCTGGACCTGGCATGCTCTCCTACATTCAAGAAAGCTGATGCATCTTGCCTGATGATGAATTCAGGAAGAATCCAAAGCTTTGAACACTTTCCTGTGAAAAAGAGAATTAACCTACTGTCAATTGTACTGTATGTTGGACATACAAGTCCGCTCTGTTTTTGGGGTTTTTCGCGTGAAACTATTAAAATTTATTCTGAAATAATGGCTGATTCCAGAAAAACTCTCATGACTGTTGCTCACATAGCAAAGGCTTTGGCCTTTTTCACCAATCAAGAGCAAAAGGAACATGAGAAATTATTTTTAAAATTTTCTTCAGCAGAGAAAAGATTGGCACCATTGTACAGGCACAGCAAAAGGAGGCCAAAGGAAGCAGCCAGGTGTGGTAGCTCCCCAAAATGTCCCAGGCAGAGGGCTGCAGTGGGGCTGCTCCCGTTTCTGATGCTGACAGCAGAGCAAAGAGTACTTCATCAAAATTCCTGGGGCTTCCTGGTACAAGCAGTAACTTGGCCAATATTGACAGCTTTATGCTCATATTGAAATCTCCTGTAAGGGTGGAAATCTGCTCAGGAAGTATCTGGCCAGTTTAATGCTCCTTAGCACATTGTAATCCGTCCTAAAGAGTGAAGTTAATGAATTTAGGTTGAAAACATAAATTTGTGCAACCATGTAATTTTACATTGCAAGTAGCCTGCTTCTGTTGCAACCCTCTAATCTTGTGCACTAGACTCTGTATGTAAAAGAGCCAGATCTCCAAGGAAAACAGTCCACCCTGTGCAAAGATTTTAACAGCTGAGGCACAAAAGAAATAATGGTACCCGGCAACTGCTCTCTCTATAAATGTCTTCTTTGAAGTTGGATCTGCTAGTAAAGCTCCCTTTTAAGTTTGATGAGCAAATGCTGATTGCACCATGGAGACAGTTTCTACAAGTAACCACAAAGTAGTGAGAAAGTAGACAAAAGTCTGTAATATTCAGGGAACGCCTCCCTCTGCTAATCAGAGAAAGCTGAAAGATCAAATGCTTGCTCAGTGGGCAGCTGTTACTGGGTTTGCTTTTTAGTTCAGTTCAATAAATTGACTTGCTCACTTGTTACTAAAGCAGATTATTGTTAATGGGCTTCTTGGTCAACAGCACCTCTTGATAACATTTTAATTAAAATGAATATGTGTCTCATTTACTTTTTGGGGTCTAATATGTGACACTTCAGAACACTGACATAGTCAGATGTCATTTTCTTCAATTAATTGGTGTGTAATTATTCTCAAATTGCTGAAAGCATACAACTTTTTACGTTTGCCACATTTACCACTTTGATGCTCAGTCCACCAGCAGTGTCCATTAAAAAGTCATGTCTTCCTTCTGAAAGGAGACACCAAGTTGAATTTGCAGATCAGACTTCTGTTGCTTACAATCATTCTCAACTCAGCATCAACACCTTTTCAGCTGGCTCTGCCAGGTAGTCCTGTGTGGCCCTGGCTCAAGAAGGTGAAGGGATAATACCAGGAACCAAAGAACACATCCCTGCTCCTGGCTTACCCCTGGAGGAGACTCACGGCCCCAGCACAGGCAGAGGTACTTCTGGCCAAGGTTATGCTGGCAGGTTGGGAATACTGTTGCCACACTGTGCAGGATCAACACGAACTTGTGAGAAAGAAAATAAATAAAAAGATAGTGCAAAGCAAATGCAGCCAGACTCACTGATCTTTTCTAGACTAGGAGGTTTAAGAGGAGCTCTGTCTGCCTAGCTGGAACTCTTGCCAAGGCCATTTCTGTGAGGCACTTGCACACAAACGTGAATATACTTATGCTGCTGCATTTAGGAACAGAAGTGATATCCTTTTTCTTCTATATGTAGGAAACTAAAGCAAAGGGACTGGTTCAAATACACACAAAAAGGCTCTCAGGGCAAAAGCAGCAAAAGGACATGGGACTCCCATGTTTCCAGCTACCACATGAACCCCTGCACCAAGTTTCCCAAGCATAAATGATAAGTAGTCCAAATTACAGGTTTAGATCCTGTACCATGTATCCTTCTGGTAAATATAGATCTAATTCCAATCAACGATAGATTTTCCCCTCTGGTTTCATCTTCAGAAAGGGAACTATTTTTTCCTTTTGTACCGGTTCCACTATGCTAAGAAGTAAAGATTAAAAAACATGGACATCACCCTGCTTCTTTAGTTCTGGCATCCCTATCATTATAAGTGTTTCCCTACACTGTTACCATTACACGAGTTCTATAATGAACTATTTGTTCATCAGGGAGCTAACTTGTAAGCTGTAAAGATCAGAGCCTTATTTCAAAGGGAGGGAAAACATTATAGCATTTCATCTTATGCGCATTTGTCGTGGTTTAACTCCAGACAGCAACGAAGCACCACACAGTCTCTCACTTGCTCCCCACCCCCTCTATAGGATAGGGAAGAGAATCCATTTAATTAGAGTTTAATAGGTAAAGGAAAAGCTGTGCATGCAGGCAAAGCAAAACAAGGAATTCATTCACCACATCCTATGGACAGGCATGGGTTCTCAGCCTTCTTCAAGACAGCAGGGCTCTATCACGCAGAAGAGAAAAAAGTCAACAAATATCATCATTCCAAGCATCCCCCCTCTTCCTTCTACTTTCCCCAGCTGTATATGCTGAGCATGACACCATACGGTACAGAATATCTCAGTGGGGTCAGCTGTCCTAACTGTGTCCTCTCCAACCTCTTGTACACCCCCAGCCCCCTCACTGGCAGGCTGGTGTGAGAAGAAGGAAAGGCCTTGACACTGTGTGAGCACTGCTCAGAACTAATCATAGAATCATAGAATTGTTTAGGTTGGAAACTACTTTAAGATCATCAAGTCCAACCGGAGGATGCAATGCAGTGCACCAAAAACTTTTGGCCATATACCACAGCTGTGACCAGCCACAACCAGTAACTATCTCCCAAAACTTCACATTCAGCTAAGTCTTGTCACCATACAGTCAAACCTTTAAAGTCAGCTGCACTTGCCTGTCCAGGTCTCCGATTGCTTTGGAGTAGACATGAATGTGGCTAGGTAAGACCACTATCCAAGAGTAAAAACATCTATTAACACTGTTTTCAGCACAAATACAAAACATCCTCCCATACTACTACTACTACTACTAAGAAGAAAATTAACTCTATTCCAGCCAAAACCAGGACAACATTTAGGTGAATTTACAACATAGAGTAGAATCATAGAATAGAAACATAAAATCACTAAGGTTAGAAAATAGCTCTAAGATCATTGAGTCCAATTGTTAATCCAGCAGTGCTGTGTTCAGCCCTAAATGATTTCTCTAAGTGCCACACACACATTTTTTTCTAACACTTCCAGGGATGGTGTCTTTCCCTGGGGGGCCTGTTCCAATGCCTCACCAGCCCCTTCAGTGAAGAAATATTTCCTAATATCCAATTGCAACCTCCCCTGGTGCAACCTGGGGCCATTTCCTCTTGTCCTGTCATTTTTTATTTGGGAGAAGACACCAACCCTCACCCAGCTAGAGCCTTTCTACAGGTAGTTGTAGAGAGCAACTGAGAATCGTTTGTTCAAGGTCAAACAACCCCAGCTCCCTCAGCCTCTCCTCATCAGATTTGGGCTACAGATCCTTCACCAGCTTCCTTGCCCTTCTCTAGACTTGCTCCAGCACCTCAATGTCCTTCTTGTAGTGAGGTTCCCAGAAGTGAACACAGGAACTGAGGCAGGGCTGTACCAGTACCTAGTACAGGGGGATCGTCGCTGCCCTGGTCCTGCTGGCCACACTGCTGCTGATCCAGGCCAGGATGCCATTGGCCTTCTCAGCCACCTGGGCACAGAGGGCTCATGTTCAGCTGCTGTCGAACAGCACTTCAGGAAAGACATTACAGAAGCTTACTCACAACCATGGGTGCACCAAAGGGGTACAGCAGGATTTAGACATTTTAGGTATTTCCAGAAAGAGTTGTAAATTCCATTTCACAACACACTTTATCCAATGATCAGAGAAGTCAGTCTGTTTCCAGTGCCTATAAACTCTCTTCTGCTGCAACCCTCTATTTGTGCAGGTGATTTTTTTTTTTTCTGTGGTGGACACATCTGAGCCACAAAAAGGCTGCTAGAGAGTAGGAAGTTTTGGTTACTCAGAACCAAGGCTGGATTCAAACCAACAGTGACTGAGAAGTGAGTGATTTGGTATCATCTTATCAATTTTCTGAGCCATCTGGTTCAAATTTGAGCAATTTAATGGTGAAGCACTACCAGAAATAATCTAGAAGCATTTATGAAGTATAAGACTAGAATTAACCTCTGAAAGGATAATCCGTTCAACTTCAGCATATTACATGTTTAAAATATACCTACCATTCACAGTGAAGCAAAGATACCTATATATCATTAAATCCAATGGAACAAAAAATGATGCTCTTATAGAAGTGATACCTCACTGAAGTGTTTGATCTATGTCAAGGTAACACATGTTAAACAAGACAAAGATAGCAACACAAGATAAAGAATTTAGTATGAACAACTGTACAAATCTCCATCAGAGCACTTCACTTTTCACACACAAGGTAGAAAACAGCTTCTCATGTATTGCACTGTCTGCATGCAGTGCCATGAACTGCAGCACTGTGTGACAGTCTTCAAAAACTGAAGCAAGTAATTTAATAGCTTGCTTCCGTGAAACCCACTGCTCTAACTTCTGAGTGTGCCAAGAATTTCATTTTAGACAGAGCAATTCCTGATAGGATATCTCTTTCAGGCTTCCTTCCTCCGCTCCTCCTTATGCCCATTTTCCAGGTGGGAACATGAAGCCCAGGCACCTACCAAGTCCTGCTGAAGATCACAAGAAAAGTTTCTAGCAGAGGACTAATCTGGCAGACTTTCCTCCAGCTTCAGGTTTGCATCCTTGCTGGATGACTGCATGACTTTTTATTCTCCTCCTCTAATGTATATGTTATTTTTATGATAACATAAAACTTATGATAACTTCCTAATGAGTTTGGAAGCGTGGACGTCAGCCTGGGTTGACAGCCTTGCAGCCATTCAGAAGCTTTATTAAAGTTAATACACATCTAGGAAAGGGAGAGCTATGATCCCTACTGCTGAAATAGGACTTCAATATTATTTAAGATTTTATTTGAACTTTTAGTAAAATATTAATTCCTATCCTAGTCCTTATATAAAATTCTTTATTATGTACTGGTACCGATTTTCAGAATCTTGCTGTTTTAAAGTAGGCCAAATGTTAAGTTTAAATATCCTGAAAATGTATTTCTAGAAGATAATAATCAGTCAAATGCAAAACTGAGCTTGAAAGATAACGTGTCTATATGGATCGTTGCAATTTTGAAGACTAAATCATGTCTAATTAACTAGGCTGAGATAGCAGTTTTTCCCACCTCAAATTTAATTTAATTGTTAAAAGCCATAATCTATACATTAACCAGCTCTCCACCTGAAATGTGGGGGAGTGCTGCTTGCAGAAGTTTCTAAAACCAGACCTAAGATATCAGGCTGGGCAATTCCTTGCAGCTAAGAAATATGTCAAATGCTGCTCTCTGTGTATCACATCCCTGACATTGGCTTTAAAGGAAGGATTCTGCCTGAAAACCCCTTTGAAGGGGAACAGAAACTTTGAAGGCATCATCAGAACAAAATCATGTTACACTTTTCACATCTGTCTGTGCACTTGGCAGATGCCACACACCAATAATTTAAATTAAGGCATTTTTCATTTTCAGGCATTGTGATAATTCCAGGGCATTTCCTCCATCATATTTGTAACCTATTCATTATACCATTTTACTGCATAATGAAGACAAATGCCAACACTTTAGCCACAGATTTGGGTAATGACAAGATGTACAATAACACAGAGTAATGTGACCAGGCCTTCAACTTCTAATTGAATATTTTTCTGATCCTGCTTCCATTAATCTTTCCTCCTGTTTCATTTTTCTAGTCATTTTACATGTCGCCTGCCCCTTTTCGCCTTTCCCCCTCAAACCACACTCTGAAAGCTTTTTTGAGAAATAGATTCTGCCTCCATTGTGGGTTCAGGCTTTCTCCTTATCAATATACACGGCTCACTTGCCGATGAGCCATTGAGCTTCTGACGGAGGAAGCAGCGTGCATCCCAGGCGTGGTACTTAATTGGTATGCTGGCCCATGCAAAGCTATCTGATTGCATTCAGTAACTGGCAGGGACAGAAAGCATTTCCAAGGGAAATAATATCTAGCTGTGAATGTGGAATATGTGTGTAAGAACTGAACAGTAAACACCAGCCTTAATTTTAATATCTCACATTATGCAAAACTAAAAAAAGATGAGTGCTCCGATATTCAAGCAGACCCCTGCGGGATAGGGATGTTATCACAAGAATATTATAGAAACCAATGCAAAATATCCAGCTGCTGTGAGAGTTTGAGGGGCATCAAACGATTTTGAATCACCATTTTCCTTCCACAAATGAAAGTATTTACCTATTAACAGCAGCAAAACTATATTATTTTGCTGGGCAGTACGACCGCAAGCAACATTGCCTTTCAGTTTAAGCTCTGATATGTTAGCACTTAATGTCCCAAACAGCCCTTAAAAGCTCCAAGGTGAAAATGTAAAACCATAATCCAGTCCTAAATGGTCATTTAAAAAATGATCATCCCAAAGCTCAAGAGTGCCTTTATCTGTTTATGAGGCATTCCTGTTAAAATAGTTACACTAGGAATGCAGGGAGGATGATACCTATTTAATTTTATGGTGTTTTTCTCTCTCTCCAATGATAAAAGGTGGCTGGGACTGCAGCAAAAGCCAAATCCTGTTTGCTTTGTTCACACAACTAGTCACACTGACTACAGTGGGGCTGCGGAAGGGATTTGGCCTCACCTCTTACTGTCTAAATTATCTTTCTTTATAAGTCACTTTGTGTTTGTGTCCTACTCTCTAGCAAAACTGTTACTCATATGCTTCCAGAGGGAATGTGGGACAGACAAGAGCTAAGATGTGAAAGCAGAAAAAAGAAACAGCCATTCAGATCAGTGGGTTCAGATCAGAAACAAAATCTTGACAAAACAAACCATCTTGCTGACACAATTTTTAGGGAATTGGTTGAGGAAGATTTACACAGAACTGTTTAGACAATACCTGTATTGTTCATCCCTTAGGACTTACATCTCCTTTCCCAGAAATGAGACAGCAGGAAAGAATTTGTGATATTCAGAGAAAATTTGTCTGCAATTTATATATCATAAAGATGTACAAATGTTCTCAAGTTGATTCTACTTCTTCTTTTTTCTAAAGTAATGTGTGACGTAAAGACAATTTAACGCTGATCTTGCTGGGCAGTCATTTAAGCCAGGGCAATAAGTAAACAACCTGGCAGCACCACAGAGCTCTGTGTTTGAATCCTGCCCTACGAGCAGCCTGATGAGCTCATGGTGATCATTTTTCACACCTCAGAGCTAAATCTCAGCAGTCTGAGTCAGTTCCTGGGTCAGACACATCCAGAAGCACCTCAGGAACATGGCGCTGAGAACATGACTGTCCTGGTGTTGCTAGAACTGCTTGCTGCTATCCAGAAGGACCTTTGCCACTTCAGATGTCTGTCCCCACTTTCTCAGCCTGGTTCCAGCTCTGCTTGCCAGCTTTCTCCAGGGTTGCTCCTGAAAATAAATAAAGGTCTGTTCTCTGATGATGTCCCCTCTGGGTGAGGAGGAAGAGCTGGAATTTCATGGCCAACTTTCCAGGCTCACCTTGAACTCTCTGCTCTTGGGGGATAGGGAGAGGGTTGTTCTGTAAACATTTTTTTGTTCTGTGGGTGGCAGAATAAACCTCAGCAACTTGGGCAGACTAGCTCCTCTTAGAGCTCCAGCCCAGTGAGAGGAGGGGATCTTAGGGTCACTGTTCTCTGGGGTATGCCTCAAGAAGGAGGAAGAAATTTCTTTAAGAGCCCATACGTTCATCCTGAGAGACTGAAAAGCATGGCATGGTACTGGGTCCTTTGTGCAAGGCTGGAAGAAGCACAGAAAGGCCTTGGGAAACTAGCATACCTACTGAACAGAAAAACTTGCTCTGCTTAAAATCAGGAATTTTAATAATGCAAACATACCCCAATGAAAAAACTCCTAGGAAAACACCACTATTATTTCCAGAGCATAAATCAAATATTTTAAACACCTGTCATTACTTATTGTTCCAGAAAAGATGTGGATGATGTATTTATTTAAGATCAAGTCCAAATCATCCTCAGTCCTTTCAGATACCTTCCTTTTTGTAAAATAATTGCAAGGAAAGGTGAAAACTTTAAAAAATATTTTAGTACTGGAGATAATAGCAACAAATCTCCACAACAGCATAAACCTTCATTTTCCCATATTTAGGCATTTAGGTTATTTCTATTAATGGACATTAGGGACAAAGATTTGATAAAGCATTCTGCTGCACACGTTGTGCCCTATTCTGGGTGTGGGTGTGTCCTACCCTGCAGCAACTGGAGATGTCAAGTCTAGCTGTCAAGGCAAAAAAAAACCCAGAAATAAATGTTCATCCCACCTCACAGCTGTGTGAGGTGCAAAGTAAGCACAAAAACCATGTTTAGAGCCCTAGCATTTGAACAGATTACAATGCAACTCCAAATGAAAGTTTTCATAATTAAAAAAAAAAAAAAGTGACAGAATTTCTTTGCCTACTTGTATAACAATTTTCTAAGAGACAGAATTTGAGGGAGATTGGGCTCACCTCAACAAGGCATGCTGCACAGTGAATTGTCTGATGCTTCCTCAGTATATTTGTCCAATTTGATCAGCAGTAGTAGTAGTAAATTGGGTGAACTTTTGGATTTCAATGCATGAGACTCCTCATACGTCAGGATGAGGCAATTCTGTGACTTGGATGATTACTTCTGAAGGCAAAAGGCCAAAGTTTTCTCCTTGAACTTTACATATGAATTGATCAGCTCAATGCCTTTACATAGTTTTAGGTACCTCCCAGCTTTGCCTAGCCACATCAAGGGAATTCAGTGGTAAAAAGCCATTTTCTTTCTACTTGCAGAACACATTAGCATTTGAGAGGGAAAAATCTATAAAAGGCTCTATAAAAATATTCAGAAAATGCATTAATCCCAGATATTTCATCCATAGCTCCTTGCAGAGCTATCGGAGTGTCTAGGTTATTGACCTATAATCCATTAATAGGATTTTTAAGAGTTCTGTTATGGTTACTCTTCAGGAGATGAGTGAACAGATGGATAGGATGGTCACCCCCTTGCTATAACCTTTGCCTAACAAAGCTGATTAATTCAGTCTTTCTAGTTGATAAGGCATCAACTATGGCTTTGTCTACAGATAATTAACTAAGATACAAGCCAGAGGAGTCAGAAGAGGTGAACAGCAACGTGAACTCTCTAGGCTAAATCCAAGAGATTGGGGTCTAGAAGCAGGGGTGAGGTAAATGATGCTGTAAAGTATATGTCAGTAACTACCACTGTGTCAGCCCAAGCTTTTGTGAGCAGAGGCAAGACAGAACCCAGCAAATGAGGAGGTGGTGAGTGATGTCAGGCACCATGAGCGCTTTCTGGACCTCTGACAGGGTACCATACCTGCAGCCCAGCACCTCATTCACTGCTTATTACACCTACCTGCCCAAAAACTTTAAGCCACCTGAAGTTAGTCCACCTGCATTAGGCAGCACTAGAGGTGGCATAGGGCAACACCCCTGCCCTGCACAGGGACATTTCCAGAGCAGGCAGAGGGAACAGTGCTACAGCTGCAGATGCCCTGCAAACCCGTGGCAACATGGTTCTCTCCCTTCCTGTTTGCTTTTGTTTGCCTCTTTGGAGCATTTCCACAGGCCTGTGCTGGACCAGAGGCTAGCAGTTCTCTGCCTTGCCTCATTAGACGTGAGCAGTAGGGGTTGCAGCCACCTACCACACTTAAGACATTCAAAAGCACCCAGACACATAATTGACTCCAGCTCCTTTCAACCCCAAAGCAAGCTAGCTACAGTCAACAATGACGAATAAAGAAAGAATTTAGGCCTGGTAAATAACCTGAAGTAGAGCAGCTGCAATGGGAAGGGAAGCAGCCAAGTGAATTAAGCCTCCCATATTCCTTGCTTAGTCTTTCTTTTCTCTCTCCGACCTACAGCTAAATACAGCCTTTTACCACTGCTCCTCGTGGCTTGCACCTGCAGCACTCCAAGGCCATCAGGAGCCTTGTAACACCCCCCTGGTCAGTAGTAGGGAATTTGCAATATCAAGGCAAGTACACCATGGTCCTGCCACTTTCACTTGCTCCTCTAAAGGAAGGCACATCTGCCTTCCTTGGCATCCTCCCAGCTCACCCCCGAGACCACTCCAGCACACACCACTGACTTCATGCTTGCAAAACAGGTATCCTAATAAAGAGCCTTAGGAGTCAGCCTCAGCCATCAATTTGCAGGTAGAGGTGAGCTGGTCCACTGCCTCACATTTCAGTGGGGATCAGAAGGAACACACAATCCATACCTTGTTGGGAAAGTGATGGACAAACTGTTTTTCACATCTTCAGCTTAGAACTAACACTTTCAAATGTTGCATCTTATGAGCAGCTGTGCAGGGGTTTTAATTCTATTTTTGAATGAAAAAAAAAAAAATTCACTGTGCCAGAGCCCCAGCTTTTTTTTTTCCAAGAACACAGGCTGAAATACTATCACCACTGAAATAGGAGGTTGTGCAAAAGCTTTGGGAGATTTTCACACTTAGACACCAAATTCTGATTTACTAACTGTTGATCCAGCTGTGGAACAGTACCATCTTCTCAAACATCTGCTTTGGGATTGCAGAATTTTGCATTGTGCAACTCCCAGAAATATCTGAGTGTTGCTAACACAATCCAGCTCTAACCCCATCTCACTCTCATGGCTCATCAGAGGGCACAAATAGGCAGCCCTCTTCTTACAGGCTAGTTACCAAATTGAAGGCTCCTCTGGGGTGGTGTCATGTTGAGGCTGGCTCACTGGAAAAAATGAATTTTGGTTCAGTTTATGTCCCAAGATCTATTTAATGTATTTTATTCTTTTCCTATTTAAGGTAAACTACATATGCAGCTCATAGCAGAGAACAAAAACAAAAATCAGATTTGCTTTGAGCCATGGTCCAATAGACACATTGCTCCCATAAGAAGCTATGATTTACCCTCCTTCTTAGCTTGCTTTTTAGATCATTTTCTTAGAAGCTGGAAGACTTTAGTGCCATGCAGGCGGAGAAGAAACTGAACTCAGGTTTATCTTGTCCTAGAGGAGCACTTTGAGCACCTAAATAATGTATTAAAAGGTGACAGTGACACTGGTACATGCACAATGCTTTACACTAAGGTACAGATAGGAACGGAATCCTGTCTTAGCCAAATTTTAAAATTCTATACACCGACCTACAAACTTACACTCAGGATTGTATATAGACCAAATTTCAATAGATAGAATTGGAAGGAACATGTACAGTTAAGAATTTTAACTAGTCATTTATGAATGTTTAATGCATTTCTGTCTAGCATGGGTGGTTTTGCTCTCTTTACTCAAATGAGCAGTGCCACCAGAGAGGCTATTCATGTGAGCACAACAGCATGATTTAGCTCTTTCTGATTTCCAAAACTCCTAGTAATCAGGATACAAGCTTCAAAATCAGGGCTGACTTGGATATTTATTAGCACAATTACATCTGCAACCCCTCCTAGGCTGAACACAATTTTGGTAGTAATTTTCAAATCATTAGCACACACTTTTAGTAACATCTTATCTCAGCTATTACACAGGCTGTACTTAAATTGAATTCATTAGCAAACACTCCATTACTGTATTGTTTTGCAGTATACATTTAGTATATTGGGTTATTTTGTAAAGTAAATATCCTCTGCATATGAAACAAATCAACATATATCTATAAAACATAATTATAAGGCTACTTAATTTTGCAATGCATAAAAAGTATTTTCAACTTTTATATGAAGTAGCTTCTAAATAATAGAACTCATGATACATGATTAATTATAGTAATCATCTATCTGTGCTAAAATATGACAGTTTAATCTCCTAAATCGCATCAGGAATGAAACAATTCTGAATCCAAGATATCCCTTTATAGGTTCTAAGTACAGCTCATAAATTACTGTGGCTTTTAAATCTCATCTATATTTCTGCAGCAGAGAGGCAAGACAATACTATGTTCCAGTCTGCAGTCTTCTTCAAGTAAAATTTCTGTTCATTAAAATATTTCAGAGGTGTCTTCATAACAACAGTGCCATATAGCTAACTTCCTCTGGAAGAGCAACTTCAAATTCAGTGTTTGCTAGGGTAGGTAATTTTCACCTTTGGGGGTTTTTGAGAAAGAATCCCTTGGGTGGCAGCTTTGCTGCATGGCACAGGTGAAATCTCTGTTGAGAAACCCCTGTGAGATAAACCTCAGGTGTTTAATGCCTTCCTTTTTTTAGTAGCATTAAAAGCTTATATAAGAATCAGGAGTCTCTTGCCTCATAACTGACCTGAACTGTGACTTTCTTTGTGGTTCACAGCTGCTTACAGCTGCCCTGATCCAAACTAGAGGAGCCCACGCTGTGACCGAGGCCACTCTGCAGCTAAGTTTGGGGGCTCCCTGTCCCTGTGCACAGGACACTGTGTCAGGACATGCTCTCTAAATTACCTGCAGGCCACTGTGGTCATCAGTGGGGATCAGGGGAGCTTGCAGAGAAGATTATCGCTCAGTGAGCACAAGGCAATAGAAACAAGCATAGACATATGGTACTTTTGTTTGGAAAGAATAGTTAGCTCAAACCTATCCCACTAGAATGTAGATTCTACATCTAGTTTTAACAAAATAGTGCTGAATAATGTCCAGATTAATTTAATCCAAAGCCACAAGGCAGCGAAGCATCATAATGTAGCCAAGGTGCATAAAACCAGCCATGGTTCAATGGTAATAAAGACCTGGGGTTTCTCAGTAACTCATAGGCAAAAGAACAAGACACAAAAAGCTGTATCATTGTTTGAGAAACTCTTGGGCTTTTCTGCTCCACAAGGCTGGTGGCAGGGGAGCAAGTTCAGCACAGGTGGTTTTTCCTGGGTGTCTGTGCTGGCGTCTTCATTCGTAAATCTTTGCCAACGCTAACTGTTCCTGAGAAAAGGACTGGTTTAAAGGCAAGGCTGGAAAAGGTCAAGCTATGGCAAATATACTTTCCTTTTATTAACCTTTTCCTAGGACTTGTCTGGAATAATCACCAAAACAGCCACACTATTCCATGGTGGTGGGAGTAGGCAGGAGGAAAGGTCTCAAGTAAAAAAGACAACAAGTGAAGGTCCAAAACAAATAGCAAAAAGAGTAAAAATTATGGACAAGTTCTAACCACATTTACAGAAGATGTTTAGCCAAGTGAGCCACTGGCTTTTTTCTTGACCCTTACTATAAATATATAACACTAGAGTGAAAAAAAAAAAAAAATATTAGCTGCACAAGTATTTGGTTATAAAAGTGATTAAAAATATGTTGTTGTAGCAGAAATTCTAATCAGGATGATGCAAAGGAAGTGCTCAGTAAAATCTTGTTTTATAGTTCCTGGAGTCCTAAGAGCACTACTGTGCCTTTTGCAATGAGACAAGGAATGACTCTGCAGCTTCCTTTCAGAAGAACATCTTTCTACCATCAAACTGATCTTTTTCCAAAAATATTTTAATGCACATGTCAGGCTCAGCAAGACACTTGGCTGAAAGTTGTGATTGAATGCAAATTTCCACAATACAAATAAAATTAAATTTGCTTTCAGCTTTCTAAGCTGAAATGGTGCTTAGATATTATACATGTATTTCCAGTTCTCTTCTCCAAGGTCAGAAGAATTAATAGCTTAGTGGGTAAATTGGCCAACAAGCAAATCCTCTCCTGAGTTTTCAGTAAAAGAATTCCTCTTCTGTTTATCAGACTGCCTGAAGGTAATTTGCCAAACACAAGAGAAAAAGGGGATTTTTGTTTTGTTCAAAAATGTTTTTTAAAGAAATTTGATTTTGCTTCCTGAGAGGCTTTCAATGAGAATAACATATTCAAAAACAACACTCACTTGAGAGTTTTCATTAGGCTGTGTACTTTTACTTCTTTCAGCAATCTCCTCCAAGTTGTCCCTGATTTGAAAGCAAATGCAGGGGAAGAGGAGACTGTAAAACGTGGGAGAGACAAAGTGGGGCCTTGAGATGAAAAATAGCTGCAAAAAGCTTTTATTTTCATTTTTTTTCAATCCAACTGCATTGTTATTGCCTAAGAATTCCATGAGAAAATATCATAGTTCAGTAATGCAATACACTAAAATGTTAGGTGCCCAAACACATAATCCAACATTGCTGCACACATGGATATCTTCTGTGAAGGTGTTGTTTATTATGCATTCCAAGTTACTTTTAAGACTTTTTTTCTGTACTCCTATACATCAGCTCTTCAATTAGTTTCACCTTTCATGTTGTTATCTGCTTTGACATAAGTTCATGGCAATCCTTATTTATTCCTCATTTCAATGCTCTATATCCATTTGCCCCTTTTGAGGGCACCTTCACAAATTTTAACATCAGCAGGGGGAAAACAACTAGCAAACCACAGGGAAACATAATCTAGGAGCAGGTCATCCTCTGGATAACCTCTGCTTCTCGCTCCCATTTTGGCAGCTCCCAGCATGCTCCCACAAGCAAGACCTTGCACTGAAACACATTAAAAATGCCATTTTACTTCTTCACTCAGTTTTAGAAATAGCCTTTCTCAAAACAATTGAAGGTTGATGGGCTCGATTTGAACTCTGTGAATTAATACCAATACATTTCTGCCCATTTTTAGCAGCTCTAGCCAATGGATTTGGAAATCCCTGCAAGCAAGATCTGGAAACCTGTCACAACTTCCATCCTTTCGGGTATTTCCTGATTTTTTATTGCTGTTCCCACCTGTCATCATTTTGAGAGATCAGTACTGTTCTGCACATTATAATGTCTGAACATTTATGCATGGCTAGAGAGGCTCCCTTTATATATTGCCCTGAAGATAAAATATCAGCGATCAGAGTTTTTCTTAGCTTAATCAGATATACATCTCTCTAGTGTATTAGATACAAGAACAGCATGATAAATATCCACAATTTATATGGATATTTATATATGGATAAACCATATGACTGATTTAATCGTTAATGAGCCATCACATAAAAACTTACTAAGGTTTTTCAATAACATCAGTAAATTCTCAGTTTAGCACATTTTGAATACCAATGAATGGTGATCTATATATTTACTAAGTAAATGACATAATCTATATTCGTCATGCTTCTACTTCATGGGACTTCATTTTTCTTGATGCACTTTTTGAAATATTGTCTAATGTCACTGCTATATCTCTAATCCCCTCAGCTTTGCTACACTATGGTAAATATTGCTTATGATTTTGTAAAAATTCACAACTGGACATTTTAGAAATTATACAATATACATTGCTTTTAAGAACTGCATATATTTTTATCCAGAACATCTGGTATTTCGACCAAAGTGAAACCTGGGACCAGACAATCCCGTATAAAGTCCAGGGAAAAAGCATGTTTTCTCAAGTGGGTTGGATGCCTCTGGGCATTGATGTCTTTTGCATGATAGGTTTAAACATGGTGAATGCAAAGAAAAATTTCTGTGTAATGGCAAGTAGACACCTCCTCAAATGCACCTATGGTCCTACAAATGTTAAGGTCAGTTGAGATTTCAGAGCAATCTAAACCATTTAAACAACAAATTGTAACCTATAACTTGGTCTAAAAAGAGATCAATGGGATTTGACAGGGATGGGATGGCAGATATGGTATGACATGACTGACGTGGCAAACTCACCAGCAGGATTTCTTGTGTGCATGACTGCAGTTTCAATACCTATTACTAATAAATGATTCAATTTTCCCTCCCTCTGCCTCCATTCAAACTTACACAGTTCACATGTGTGGAATATGACATGGCAGAACATACTGCTGATGACAAATGACTCCCCAGGAGAATTCTCTGAAGCACAGGTTGCACAGATGATCAATAGCACCTGTCAGTGACTTGGTGTTGTTCAGTTTCCCATTTACATGGAGTAGAATCACAACTGAGAACCTTTAATTTGCACACATGCCTGCTCAGTAACAAGTCACCAGGAAGCCCCCAGTGATGCCTCTGTCACATCTGTGACAGCCAGGGCTGGGCAGCTCCCCTCCCAGCTGCACAGAAAACATCTGGGGGTTCTGATATCCTGGGGTGACAAGGGGCTCTCAGCTGCCTGGCATGAAGTTGGTACTCATACCACCACATCAAAACAAGGATCATAACAGCTCCAGCACACCCAAACTTTCCAGAGATGACAAATCTTCTAGCTGTGCCACCTCTTACCAGCCATTAGGAATGAGCCAGGTTTTCACAAAGTTCTGCCATGCAGAAATCAGACATTTTTCAAACCAAAACCAAAACAAACCCAAGAAAACAAACAAAGAAACCATGAAAAACAAACCACCAAAACAAAACCCCAAAAGAAACCAAAAAGTATAAAAAACCCACCAAACCTCTTCATTTACAAACATGGAGGATTTGTCAGACAGCAATCGTTCCAATGACATAGGGGTTGATGTTTCCACACCTGAGGATCAGATATTACTTACAGAGAACAAGTGCTTGCCAGACTTTTGTGTTCTGCATTTGCAAAAGACATCACTGAGGTATCAGTGGAAAAGATGCTATCAGAGACTAAAGAAGAGGTATGTATTAACATTATTGACTAGCAAGACTGAGTGATCTGTTTTCTTTAATACCAGATTTGTCTCCCTGGTGTCTACAACCATAAGAACCTGAAGACTAACAATTTATAGGAATTGTCACATGGAAAGATAGGATGAAATGATGTGGTGTGTTTTCATACAAAAATGAAACTCAAAATCAACCAACCAAAAAAAAAAAACCCCAACCCACCTCACAATGGAGGGCAATTTTTGTTTTGTTGGGTTTTTTAATCTTTAATTGCCAATGTTGCATATTGGTTTGAGGTTTGAATCATTCTTTAGGTGCTATTCCAAAAAAAGCAGTGTCCCTGGAGAATTAATAGAATATGATCACTAGAATAACTCTTCACAAGTCCCTTGAGTCTCTGTAATTAACATGTTAAACTGCACTTAAAGGGAATAAAGTATCATTATACACAGAATAAATCATTTCAAATTACAGAATTATTTGTCTGTACAATTACCCAGATAATTATCTAAACTTTATTAATAAAAGGTTTCATTAACTACCACTTACTCTGGATAGAACTAACCCATCGAGCTTTTACTCTCAAATACATGCACAATGCAAAATACAACATAAATGTTATAGATATATAAAAAAATCCAGAACTAAATTATATGCTGAGCTGAGCTCATTTTTGAGACCGTATTTTTGTTACGCAAGGTGCTTTCCTAAACTGAGCTAACTAGAGGCACATACTGCAACAAAAAGCATAAGAAAGGAACTGAATGTTTATCAAAGCGTAACCAGCCAAGGTGAATCTTGGGCTTAAGATACGGGATTGAAATTGAGGAAAATTGACCTGTGACACATTCAAGCAAAATTTCATGCACGAGCTTGCCTATATGTAAAGGTAGAACCTTCCTTCAGCAAATTTAGAGCTTATCTAAGCTATTTGCATCGTGGTAGACAGTTTGAGTCTAATACAGGGGTAAGTTTATAAAGTGAGAGTTAAAATTGCCAACAAGGTGGCATTACTGAAAAGACTAAGACTAGTGCTTAAGCAAGGTCTTCCTAAGCAGCATGGCTGATCACACACATACCACTGCTCTGAGGGCAATGACACCTGAAGGTCTTGCTCTTTCTAGAGCTGAGGCACACCAGATGCAGATATGTGACCCAAAGGGGATGACTTTACCTCTAGAGCCATGGCTTAAACAGTCTTACACTAAATAAAACTGCCGTATGATCTCATTATCGGTAACATGCAAAACCTTTGGGAATTTTGCTTTCTTTCATTTTAAATCAAGTCAGTAATGACTTTGTCACTATTATAACCTGCTGCACATGCAGGATTCATGCATGCACTTGATATCCTGCTGTGGCCCCAGGTTCAGCCCCACAATCCAGCCACCACACATCAGCTGAACTCCAGCAACTGCTGCCAGCCCTCAGCAAATGCAAATTGAAATGGCTGAGGTACAAAGTCATATTTCCTTTAACTTGCAGCAGACTAAAAGCATGTACATGGACAGCTATAATGCTACAAACACTCATTGTGCAGCTACCTCAGCCATAATTCAAGCACATGTCTAAAACCTTAACCATTATTGTACGTGAAGAAACGTGCAATGTTTTATACACAGACTCTCTTGCCATTTATAAGTTGCACAATCACATTTTTCCTCCCACAAATCTCACTTTTGATCACATGGTTCTCCAGGAGTCAGGCACAGAAATACCTTTGTTTTCTGGCTCTAGGGATCTACCAATTCCTAAACTTCACATATTAACTCTTTCCTTCTGATACATCCCAACCTCATCTGCACAACTTGTAAATGTACCCTAGAGCTGTACTCTAAATCCTTTGACTTCTAAAGACACTCCATTCCAGATGTGATACTGGTGGTGTTCATACTTATCCAGCTGATGAGTTATTAAGATGCTTAAGGCTTTGCCTGAAAGCTCTTGAACTCGTATCAGATATGTGAGTTGGGATATCCGGAGTGGAAATTCCTCACCCTTTCCAACTAAAGTTGTTCCACTTCAGGTGAAACCCTACCTGTCTTTGTAGCCATGAAGAAGGTTAGGTCCTGAGTGCCCTTTCCACAGGGTTTGCTATGCAGTGTGAGACCTACTATTAATATGTAACTGAAGACTTTGTCAAAATGCATGTAAAAGATTGCTTCTCCTTTCTTTTGAGATTTGTGTGTGCCTACACTTCTAAACAGAGAACTGGACATCTTTTTGTTCTTCTTGATTTTGTGTATGCTGCTTCATAAGTTATTATGCTGTTTCATAATTCTCTCATATGAACATAGATGCTATTGAGGAACTAATGCAGTAACATAGTTCATTAATAGTGTTGAAAATGTTATATTCAGTGGATAGACCTTCACCTCAAACTATTACAGCAATGTTGATACTTTTTTTCCTAAGTTGTTTGTGGTTCTGGGGTTTTAGTTTGAATATTTTTGGTAATCTGCTGAAGAAAACAACAGGCATAGAAAATTTCAGCCAGATCAATGTATTGACAATTGAAAGCCACATATTATAACAAAGCACTGAGCAACTTTGACTTTGAGAAGCACTACTTCAGATGAATAAACATATATAGACTTACACAGTGTCTTCCAACCTTAGACTTGAAACTGCTTTATAGTAGAGAAATATCAGAAACACTGCTTTTCCCTCAGCTTGAAAAATTGTCAAAGTCAGGACAGACTTGGCTACCATACAAATTCCAATTCAATATATAACCTCAGAAAAAGATTGCTAATTACTGGGACCCTGCTCCCACTCTTGGGAAGGGAAACATGGCAGGTATGAGCACCCCCTCTGGAGCAGTTGTACTGACTGGAAACAAATGTGGGTTCTTAGACACACAAGCAGAACTTCATACCTCATACTTACATCTGTAAGTGCCTGGTGACTGAACAGGAGACTAGTATTTCTTCCTCCCATGATATGGGAAAAGGAAAGAATCACACCTTAATTTTTGTGAGTTTACAACCCCACTTTTCCATATTCAAAGGCATCTCTCTGTCTTGAAAAGCACAAGAGATGGAGATGGATTATAGAAAGTCATGCTTAGCAAGAAGTTTTGTGAATAGCAAGCAGTGTGTACAATCCTAACTGTTCATGAACCTGTCACAGCTCAAAAAGCATGTCTGGAGGTCACAGAAGACCATATAAATATTTTGCTGTATGTTAGAAACTCCATTACTGATGCAGGCTCATGGAAGGAATTTTTTGGAACAGAAATTTTAACATGGCAGTGAGATTTTTACAGTTATATCCTCAGGATTGTGTAGCCCCAGACTGCTGTCCACAGCTGTGAGGGAGGACACACAGATCCCTCTGAGGGAAACTATCAAAGCAATTTGACTCAACTGTACTCACAATATTAGAAAAGACACAGGCTTAAAACCAGGAGCCCCTCACTCAGCATGGCAAGGATTTCTGCCATTAAAACGCATGAGTACAAGACACTGAAGGTCTCACTTCACCTATGTGCTTGCTATCCAGCTCCACCAAACTTGTGGCTGAGAAGCAGCGTGGTGCAGAACTGCCTATAAGCTTGTGGGTACCCTCATGAGCTGCTTTTAAGTAGGGAGAACTGTGCAGTTATGTCGAAAGTAGGATTGTTTTCTCTGACTGGTACTCCTTACTGACATGAAGTGCTGCTAGGCACTGCATTTGCTCACTGGTATCAATGTGACAATGTCAATTGGCCTCCAACCTACCTGGTTGTCTCTGAACTGTCCCCCAAAGTTGCTGCATGATGTTGTCTTCTTGTCCCTAGGTCAGCAGAAAGCCAAACATTGTCACAACCTGACCAAAAACACCCACCACTTTGCCCAGCCTCCCACACTCCAGAAAATGCTGGTGGTGGAAGGGTTAAGAGCCTCTCTGATAGCAGACAGGTCGTGTTGAATTCTTCAGTACCACTGTTGTGAGGTATATAAAAGTGTTTTTCAAGATTACATATCTCCATAGGTTATACTGTCATTATAAGGAACTGCATTTACACAGTAGGGAATTTAAGTCAGAAATGTGACACTCCCAGCAAAAATATGAACTGGAACAAAAATTACCCAGGGAAGAAGCACCTTAAACCTTTCATTTCAAAGAATCTGCACTAAGCCTGAAGAGAGCAAATAATGAGCAGTGAAAGGCGTCTTTGTTATGCTGTGATTTCAAAGCTCTGCCAAAATGTCAAACAATCCATTTAATCAATCAGAAAATTAAAGAATGGGGTAGATTCCCAAGGTAGCTTGACGTTTTAGCTCTGCCAAGTAATTCAGCTACTGCATAAAGCTTATGTCACAATAGCAATTACTTAATAAGGCATTTTTGTCTAACCGTGTTGATGTAAAAATACAGTTTAGTTTTCAAATTATTTGCAGCTGTGTTCCTACTTGGATCAAGCATGCAATACCTCTGACGTTTACATTTGTTGCTTCAAGCACTGATTTAATTCAATTTTTATCACAATATGTCCTTCAAAAGTTTCCTATTATCTCAATACAGAAAGAAATTTATTTCTTAAAACAGGCATTCATGAGGTCACGTAAGAAAAAGGAGACACTATCTGTTGTTTCACATACAAGACTCACTAAATGCTTCAGACATCACTGGCAGAACTCCTATGATTTCAAATACAGATTCTTTGTGATGTTTACATTTTAAATTTGGTTATTTATTTCAGGAAAAAGTTAAACAATCTTGGGAATCCTAGATTACCATGAAATAAATTCTGGGAATGTGAAACAGTCTCCACTGAACATTTTTTATATTATAGGTAATTTATTTTCTATTTCTTTCAAAGGGAAAATTTTATAGACTTGTTACAAATGTAGACTTTTTTCTTCTAATAAGCCAAATAAAATTAAAGATCCATTTTGTTAATGTGAAATTAAATACAAAAGTTTTATTAAGGTAAAAAGTTCAATGAGCACTTACATGCATTTCTACTTTAGAAAACTTGAGTATATTAATATTTTCTGCCAAAATAATACTCAATAAAAATGAAATAAAATTTTATTTATGAAAATAAAAAGGCATTAAATTTAATGTCTTAATTTTAAAACAAATTGTTTGAGATATGGTTTTATTATCTACACTTTTGCATATTCCAGAAATTTCTGAGCTCTACCTTGTGTCAGTGGCAAGAAATACATCCTACGTCTATCTGCAACTCTATGGACAGTATCTGTTTTTCTTTTTTATCTTTAAAATTTGAAATGCTGACATGAAAGAATCATAAACTCTGCCAAATATATACCTACACTCCAGTTTTTAAAGAAAAAAAAGCATTCTGCACAGCAAACAAAGCCTGACCTGAGCTCATGACAGCAGGTGGTGAGTGTCTTTGTGATCCTGGAGCCCATTAGTATGATCTCCTTCAGTGGCCGGATGAATAGGGACCTTCCTTTCAGATGCCACAGGGAGTTTCACAAAAGCTTCTCTGCAGAGGAGGGCTGGAATGAATCCAGTCATGCAGCTTTCACTAACCCCCTGATCCTTTCTTTGGCTCCCCATCTCCACTGCCTACCTACCTCTCCCTGTCCCCTTACATTTTGTTGCCTGTTCTGGTCTTATTGCCAATGGAAAAAGACTACAATGAATTCAGCAAAAATATCCCACAGAAATGTATTGAAATGGACCTTAAGTGGGGAGCTCCTCAGAATGACCAGACCTGCACGCACAGAAAATTCTGCAGAAAATGCAAGAACTTTGGCCAGATATTAAGCACCAAATTTGTATCACCTCTGAGTCAGTCTCCAGATTTAATCAGACCAGGGCATCTCCTCATACCTATTCTTACAATTTTCAGATGCACGAGTGCTTCCAGGGCTGAAGTACCAAGGGGACACCCTCCACATTCTATTTTCTTGTGGAGGTATGAAAAATTACCATAAACACTAGGAAGCATAAGCAAAATAACAATAAAAAAAACTATTTGTCCCAAATAGGGGTCAAAATTTTTTTCTGTAATGATTCTTGGAATTTCCATACTTGCTGCTGTTCTAAAAGTAACCAAGTTAACTCATTCAAAACCACACATAGAAATGACCAAATCTATTGAAAACTTAGGTTGAGTGTTTAATTTCAAAGTTGAAAAAAAAATCCTCTCAAAACATTTAGCTGCCCAAGCAGATAATTAGGAGCAAGGACTCTGAGTTCTACCCAGAAGTATGGATAATAAAATAAAGAGAGAAAAATTTCTAAGGATGCATGATATCTTTGAGTAAATCATATTGAGCTGGAAAAAGATAGGCACAATTCTGGTCCTAGGTGTCTTTTTCCATGGAAAGAAAGTGCTAGTTTTATTTTGGCAATAACTGCTGTAGATTAGAAAACCAGAAACCCACTCATCTAATGTTTCCCAGAAGTTCTGGGTGACAGCCTGTAATTAAAAAGCTTGTAATTAAAAAGCATGTAGGGGAGAGGAATGAAAAATAAATTGTGTATAATATTTTTTTTAAGAAATCAAGAAAAACTAAGAAAATTAAAGAGACAATAATTTAAAGGTACTAAAGCAGCAGGTTGACAAGGCACCTTCTAAACTAACCCTAGGAATTCAAATAACATAGAAAAATTTGATCAGAATTTTCTTTTCATTTCTCTCTCTCTTTATAAATCTTTCCACCCCCTAACTCCACAAAATGGCATAGCTCCTCCAACTTTTGTCTCATAGTGCCATACCTGCTTTTTTCAAAACCCACCACGGGGCTGTGGATGAACCATGCACTGATGCTGACATCAGCATGACAATGATAGTGCTGGGAGAATAGGTAAGCGCCAGCCTCCAGAAATAGCCCTTCCAATTTTATATTTGCAAAGAAATTGCAAACCTCTCTTCTCCCTTCAGTGACACAGCCTTCCCAACAATTAACAAAGACTTTCTTACATCCAGATCAAATTGCTGTAATTTATTCTCCCTGATGCTGCCCTTTAGAAGAAGAAGAAGACTGCTTTAAAGCACTAGCTCCAGCAGAAAACCACGGCTCTTGATTTTATAATCCAGGCCATGGAAAACATATTACACTAGCTTTCAGAGACTTGCCCCCTTTACAGGTGACACTCAAGGTGTTGGGCATTATCCAATAAAGACTTAGAAATCCTGCTTGGATCTGAGATGGCCAAGATGCTGCTCCTCCTGAGGGCTGGTATGTCCACTACCTCAGACAGTATTTTGAGGGTATAAGTAGAACATTGTCTTGCTCTTGACTAAGGCTGTTCATTTATTAAGAACACACATAATATGGACATTTACAATATATTTAACAAAGAAGTAACTTTAACATTTCATCTTTGTGACAAGACCTTGTTTTTTTTCTGACAACTGACTACACTTTAAACATACACACTTTTTACTCAATTTGACACTGACAAGAAAAATACTCTCTTTGCCATCATAGAAAGGTGTCACTTAAAACCTGATTGTCAAGGTCTTACAATGCATAACTCAAAGAAGCATATCTGAAGTAATATTTCAGGATTTATAGGAAAGCATATTTATTGCTCAGAGAAAAAAAATACATCAGCTCCACCCTGGAGGCAGAGGGAAAGGAAAATAACTAGGATATAAATACTAAATTTTTTCAGAAAAGAATAGACTAAAGAAGGTTATCTGCAACATCTACAGATGAACTACTACTAGAAAGAAAATGTAATCCCAAAGTAACACTCTCTCCTCCACTAACACCTTAAGGTGTGACCACTCCAGGACAGGTCATTGCTCATTAACTCCAGGGTTGAACACTCATGGGCACTTGAAGCTGCTTCTGAAGTAGTCAGTGGAATTAGATCTGCAAACATGCCATGAAGAGAGTTACTGAAGCACATTTAGGCCATTCTAGTGCCTAGTTTCCAAGGATGAACTCATCTCTGGTGTAATTTCAGAGTACTTTAACTTTTGACTCTTGAAATAATTTGGAAACAAAATACAGCACTGAAAATACACTCTACAGGTTGGATTGTAGACTACTTGTCAAAGCATAGTTTGCAGTAAAGGTGAATTAAATTTTGCAACAGAATAGTTTAATTGCAATTCATCATTAAACTGGTAGGAATGGAGAAAAAGAGTACAGGAGCCCACTTTTAAAGAACTTCATCTCAGGTCTCTGAAAAGTTACCGCCAAGGTATTGGTATTGAAAAGATGAAGACAATTTTTATCTTAGCCAAATACAAAGTTGAAAAATAAACACAGTTTATTCTCTTGGCTGTAGACTCTGGATACTACTGGAAAAAAATTTGTTAATACATAAGGAGGAAAAGAGATTTTCTTTTAATAGGAGTCTGAAGATAATGTGTTTTATAGGTTTTTATATTTTTCTTTCACATGGCATGTCACATTGAAGAAAACCTGTGTCTACCTTTTTTAAGCCCAAGTAGGAATGAAATATTTGCCACACAAGGTCTGGGAATTTAATCATGGTTAATTTCTCCATGTGCTGTTTTATTTAAAGAAGAAATTAAAATTTATAATGAAATGGGAAACATACATCCTGCCTAATTATTGCTGGGGCTTTTCACCAGAAGATGACCTTATAGTTATAATAAAGTCAGTATTTTTAGCAGAGAGGAAAAAAAATCACACCTAAGAGAAATAATAAAGGAGTCAAAGTACCAAAAAATCAATAATGTTTTATTAACATATGCTTCAGAGAAATATTACAAGAGAAAAATTGGAAATAGTTGCATCAGAATAAATAACATTCCTCAAAACATTCCCAAAGGAAATTCGTACTCAAAAGCAAAGGAGATGGAGCAGTAAGGCAATATTTGGAATAGCCGCACGGCAAGGAATTTGTCAGAAATTATTTTCTGAGCCCAACACTGTAAGCCTTCATCTCAGTTCCAGAGAGGAAAAGACAAGCACTTTCAGAAAGACATGCAAGCAGAGAAAATAATTCTTTTTTATCCCTGGATTACATCTCAGATTTGCTCTTAAACATGGAAATAAAGAATCTGGACCAGTTGCTAACAGGGTAGACCTTGCTTTGTTTCCTTCCTTATTTCCAAGCATTTAGAAATTCATTGGCATTTCTTTGGATTCATTTTGGCATGTGTTTATTAGCTATATTAAATTCTTAGCTAAGGGTTTCATATACAGTGTTATCTTTGGCAGAAAATGAAAGATGTATGAACAATTTAAATACTGAACACTGAGGTAAAGATGGATCATCTCGTTACAAACTGATTTCCTCTCATCAAACTACATGGGTGAAGGATGAAGAAACAAAATGCAAAAAACATGGTAATCAGAGTGATGACACACTAAACCATCTTCCAATCATTCTAAGAAACTCTACAACTACAGCATGCTATCCTGATGGCCCCATCTGAGTTGATGATTTTTCACAATGTATTTCATGGCTTCCATCCCTACATGAGACTTTATTACTATCACATAGGAATAAAAAGCCATAAAACACTAGAGTGAATTTATCTTGATCAGATGCAATACTTATTTTCTTCACATGATTTCACCACCATTCCAAAACTAACCAATGATTTCATGCTACGTTACTGAACATTTTAAACTACATTTCAATGACAAGAAAGACACTGAAATGGTTACATCACAAATTAACAGAGCATTAGCCTTTAAACACATTCCTACCTACGAGAATCAAGAAACAATCACAAGACACAACCATTTAATTCACTGGTAAAAGACAGGACACCACAGAAAAATATCACTTCCACATACATCTTTCAAGACATAAGGAAAGACAAGAGACACAAGAGAAACTGGTATAGATAAACACTATGAAAGCACCACTACCAGCATCTTTTTCCTAATTTTCCTAAGTAACTTCCTGGCATGCATTATAAAAAATCGGACTCCAACACTAAGACATCTGAGCTTAATTGCAGAAACAGAACAAGATTCCCTGCTTATGACACTGAAACAGCTACTGTCACAGAACTCCTGTCAAATATGACCCTCTCATCCCTAGGACCTTCTTGGCTCTGACAATTTTACTAAAGCTCCAAAGTCCATATTTCTCCTGATGAAAGACCAAATGAGACAAATTATAAAATATCCTTATTTTCTAACCTAGACTATAATACTGAGGTCCTGGTCTGAACAGTTATTTATTAGAGTAATTACTATTCATCTTCTTATTACTACTAATTGGCCAAGTAGAAATACAAGTCTCTAGGGTCATTGAAAAGTCAATACAATAATTTAACTGCCATTTGAAAATAATTTTGCTTGTGCACTTGCAAGCAAACTAGGCTACATCAGAAATGTCTCAAGCTAAAATCTATGCTTTACCAAAAATATTTTACATTTTCCCAGCAATGTAAACCCACTGGCATGGGACCAGTATTAATTCTGATCTAGTGTTGACACTAGAACTCAAAATTAACTCGGGTTTGATTTAGATACTGCTATCCTTTCTCACCTACCAAACCCTACTTCTTGCATAATATAATGTTGATAGCATAAAAAAGAGCGAGAAATCATTAAATGAAAGGAAGTGCATAAATAAATTCAATTATCATGCATAAAACATGCAAATGACTTAAAGACTGCATATGAAACTCTAGTTTATATTCATTAATCTCAGGTTGCACTATTGAGGGAGAAGGAGACACTAATCTGATCCAGATTAATGCACTCCCAAACCTTCCCATTTGTTTTTAGGTGAGGGTTAAAGTAGATGTATTAAAAAAAAAACACAGCTGCTCACCTCCATCAACCCTGTTTCAATTGTGGAAGAAAGTGAAAACTAAAAATTATAGCAGAGGCTTGAGAGTCTCGGTTTTTGCTGAGCTCCTCAGAACTGCCACTTATCCACTGTCACTCTTTTTTTTTTTTTTTTTAATGGAAGACGACTTTGTCTGTAAACTAGTCCAAAACCAAGCTAGTGGCTTGACAGAGAGAGCAGGCTGGGAAGTGTTTGGGCTTGCCTAAATCATCTCCTGCTCTTCTTCCTTCCCTGTCCTGAATAATGATACAGATGGATCATTTTAAACTGTGTGCAGACATTCCCTAAAGGGGCTCCATCCAAAGCTGGCACATTCTGCTTGATTGTGTGGGAAAAGGGGATTCACAAGTGGGCTTATGCAGTCCAGCTTTGCTCACCCAGCCAGTAGAAACACAAAAAAGAAGAGGTCCAAACACCTTTAACCTGCCACCTGCTCCAGGTTTCACTGCCCAGGGATTGCCCCCAGCCTCTGCCCAATCATCTGGCTATAAAAATAGCAAACCCCCAAGCCTCTCCTCGTCTCTCCTGCTGGAGCTGGGTGCTGATCCCTGTCACTTACCCTTGCCTAGGGAGCACCCAGGGGCAAGCTTTTGAGGACGAGACCAGTACCCGCAACAGTGAACAAAGGGGCAGTGGAATTCCTGGGGCTGATCCTGCCCCAGGAGAAAGGTAAGCACATGGAAGAAATATGCCCAGAAAGAAAAAAAGAAGGGAAGATCCCATTCCCATCCATGGGGAGAGGAAGGTTAAATAAAGCAAACAAAAAAGGTCACCAAACTAATTTCGTACTGAAGCCAATGAATTTAGATTAGAGGCCCAAAGGGGAAAGGTTAGGATGTTATCAGTGACATAATTTCTCTTCCCTTTTGTTAAAATGATTGGATATTAAACCCCTCCAACACAATGGGATACACTTTCTGCAGGGTGGAGGGAAGCATTCAAAATCTTACATTTCTTTGATTATTTTTTACATATTATCCTCCTGAACTACAGACATTACACCATGAAAGCACAAAAACACATACATGTAGACTCAAACATATATTCACACATATGGTTTCAGACACAGACCAACTTCTGCTGACAGCCTAATTCAAGAGAGTTTTTTATTAGAATTAATTTCTGGGTGTTTGCAGATGCTAAATAAGTTGCAATAAATAACAACAATAAGGCTGAAATCTGTCAACATCTTGACAAATATTCAGACAGCTATTTAGTATACACTTATAATATTCATTGCTCCTAAAAGAGAAAATGATCATACAGTAACCAAACCCTAAGTAAGAGCTAAAGATATTCACCTCATGAAGCCATTTCTCATCTAGCCCCTTGGCACTTGCTGGAATTATTCGCAGCACGAGCTCTACTTTTTCATTTTCTGCTGACTCCATGTGGGTAATTTCTCTCTTGTGATTAAAAGTGAGCTTGTCAATTCCTTCAAAGCATTTCCTTAGGTTGGAGGTGGAGTGGATCCTTTGTCTCAAAAAGGATTCCTAATAGATCATTGCTGCATCTAGGGAAAAAAACCTGAAAAATGATAAAAAATGAACTTTGGAGGTATTTATATAAATGTATTTTACACCAACAGCAACAGCAGACAGATGAAATGGACTGTTTACCTTGGAAAGAATAGTCTTTTCTTCACCAGATAATCATTCAAGGCCTTCCTGAATGTCATCCAAAAGCGATTCTGCCTCCTTCAACTTATCCAGCATCTGGGGCTGTGAGATAACCCTCGTGGCACTGGTCTCCTTCACTGACTCCTTCGTTATTAGCCTCCTGGTGGGTGAGATAGAATACAGTGAATGTAATAACCATACTTCACACAACAGGCTCTCTCCCTCTTTTAAATTGAAAATCCCCTTATTACAAAACAAGGGGTGTTCTTTTTCTTCTACCTTTAAGTAGGACTGCCACATTCATTGCTTTTTACAAAAACGCAGCTGCTTTTTAAGCTACAGATAAATAGAATCTGCTAGGCAGTAATTCTGCTCAGTCTGAATGTATTATTTTCTAAGTCACTTTGGTGAGGCACTTTTTATTATGAGCTGGAATGAACAGGGAAAGTCCTTTTCTCAACTAATTATGACTATGCTTTGTTCTATACTATTAACTTACAATGCCAGATTGGTCAGCTTTTTTTTTTCTTCCTCCAACCAGTTAAACAAATTACCATGCTTTTTCTGGGAAATTAGAGAGCTAATTATTAAGACATTATAGACTAATGATGAAAATATAAATAACAGTGTATCAATAACATTCACACAAGCCCTTTGATATGCACAATGCAATCTCCTATTTTAACACCACTGATGCATGGACCAGAGTTACTTTGATGCAATCTACAGTATTTCCTTTTCAAAAAGATTTTTTAAACTAGATATTTTCCAACTGAGGAAAAAGCAGAGCTGAAACCCCATTTTTCATATACCTATCCCTAGCATACTATTATTGTAGTCCTTATTTATGAAGATCAGGAAAGACAGAATAGAAAGGAAAGCTATAAAGACATTAAACCAAGAAAACATCAGGACATCTGTTGTTTCCCACTATAAGACATAATGTAGTATGTTTGATTTGAAAGACTCTTGTGGTTTGTTTGGGTTTTTTTTAAATTAGCTAGTTTAAGGAATGGATTAGTTTGCAAAGAAGATTTCAATATTCCCCAGTAATAACAAAAACTAGAATATCATTCTGAGATGTTGAGGCCTTCAGTAATCCATAATCCCTGGCTTTGACAAAGTAAAACATAGCTACACTCCAAGTGGAAAACAACACCTTTAGTTTAATGGTTGACACTCCAAGAAATGAAATGTAAGCATTTGGATATCACAACATAGATCCTTTTATGTAATATAGAGTGTGCTGAATGGAATTCAAATAAATAAATAAATAAATAAGAAAAATGCTTTCTCCTTAAAACTAATTTTCAATACTTTTGAGCTAAAAACCATCAGCATGGTAGAAAACCTGTCAGCAGAACTGCTGCTGCCCAGCATTCAGGTTTGCAAATTAGAAAGAATTCTGGAAATAAGAACTTGTTCAGTGAAAGAAAACCCAGATCGCCACCATCTAATATACCACTTGCATTCAAAATTATCCCATTCCTATGTATTCCTGCCTGAAATATTATGGGGGATATTTATTGTATATTTTTCAAGCACCTATTGTAAAAAGTTTTATATATATATATA
>VZSE01007196.1:2122791-2270612 GCA_013398275.1 Promerops cafer | reverse complement strand
AAAAAAAAAAAACCCCCCAAAAAAAAAAAAAAAAAACAAAACACCAAAACCCAAACCTTCTATCTTTACCAAACCATTTTGTAGCTACTCCTTTGCCTTGCAACCGTATTAAGACAGCTACATGTGTCTTCCAATGTATTACTAACATGGTTAAAACCAAGTGTTTTACAGGTGCTTTTAGTTAAGCATGCATTTTGAATATTCTGCAGGTCACTCATTAGCATATCAGATATATATCTAACCACTGACTCAATATTTCAGGGAAGCGAGCAGTAAAGCCAAGTTTTTTACAAATTTAAAAATAATTTAAGAAATATTTTTCTAAAAATGTTCTTTACCTGTTTCCAGTTTTACTTCATGGAGTACAATGAGAAACAAGACATGCAGAAATTGTTGTTTGTCACTTGAATCCTAACTTACTGAGAGGCTGTGTCTCTACTGTTTCTGAGTCATATCATAAAAACTAAATAGAAATCAGTTTAAGACAATGAACTTTACACTTTACTTTCCCCTCATTATTCTAAAGTGGCACAGCTAAGTTGGAAAAGTTTTAAATAATGGAAGTCAGTGAAGCCTAAATCACACACAATGGTGAAAGCTGAGATGCGAGATGGAGATGAAATCTAAAAGCTAATTAAATTCAACAAGAGCCTCTCAAAGGCAACATACCAGCTTAGCCTCCCATGCTAACATTTCGTTTTGAAGGGTGCAGTAAATGGAAGGCCTTTCATGGCTGCAGATTTCACAATATGATCCACCAGCTAAACCTGAGAGGGGAGAGAAAAAAAAAGATTAGATGCATGGATTACTGTACTGAATAGATGCCAAGGCCAAGATAAAAAGAATAGATAAGTTAGGGCTTCTGAGGAGCTAAATTTGAAGCCAACCGGCAAAACGGATTGAACTTTATTACCTCTAGTCACTGAGAAATTCCCTAGACAGTTGGATGTAATTTGAAAAGGTCAGAAAAAAAATTTCCTTCACAGTATTATTGCTTCATGCTTTAAGGGTGTACGATTGTGAGATGCCAGCTCTAATCATTTTTATTGACTTGCTCTAGAGAGGCAGACAGATGCACAGGGAGTCACGACAGACAGATAAGACATATCCTACCTTTGTTGCCAGTTTTAAAACATATCACACAGTATTAGGTATGTTTTAATGTTAATCATTTTATTTTATCCTTTGCCATATCTGAGAAGAATTTCCTTGTTTCTTTAAGACAGCACAGAAGCGGGTAGGGAGGAAAACCCTGTGCATAACATCAGAAATTTGCTACAATTTTCATATTTGATCTAAGCACTCATTGAATTCTATGCGAATCTGAAATACATAACTGAAATTCAGTAAGTGTAATAGGATTTTCTAGACACTTTTAGGTACACTCAGTTGATTTTTTTTTCTCACCTAAAGGGGAGCACATCTTACTGAATAGATTATAGGAATGACCTTCAGCATACTGACAGTACAAGCTTTATTACCAGTGTGGCTATCTTGGGGGGAAAAAAAAAAAACAATATACAAAAAACCTCATGAAGAAACAGCAAACAAACCCACCCTAATTAAAGTAATTCAATTTTTTGACTTAGCATTCACAGATGCTTGCAATCAAATATGAACGTTTGCTAACATCACACTTACAGTCAATTTTTTGTCATGCAATTAAAATCAAAAGAGATTTAAGAACACAAAAGAAGAATTATCCAAGCCAACCCCTGGAAAATTTTAATTAACATTAGATTTTCTTTTGCTCAGAAGTTATTTCTCCTTCCATTCATAATACAAGCCTATGTATCCGTGTATCCTGACCCTGAATGCACAGCAGAGGCAATTAATGGCCATTAAAGTACAGCTCTGTGAGTTCCTCTACTGTATTATGTTCATGGACCCCTCCTGCAAGCTGACTAAACCTATTTCTGCTTGGATAAGAAAGCCATTTTCATATGGTCATGATCCCTCCCTTCAAGCTCTGTACATCAAAGGGTAACAGGAAATTTCATCAGAAGAGTTGCATATATATATATATATATATACATATATATATACACACATTCACTCCTCCAGAACTTTATGCCTCTGAAAGGAAGTCAGAAACAAACTGCTTAACTACAGCAAAGAATAAAAAGCATCAGGAATTATTCCACTAATGGCAGCAGATACTTTCAATTGAAATGGACTTTCCAATAGAAAAGATGCGCAGATGAAAGTAACACTTTCTTCTACTATTTAGGAAACTCTTGAAAGAAGGTAAGTGCATCTGTATATATGGAAAAGGGGCTGGGGAGAAGTAATCATTTATTAGATTTACAACAATTGATTTAGACGCTACTACTCTTAATTTTTTTAACCAGATTTCCACTATCAGCTTCAGGATGGTGCTGAAACTGAAATAGGAATTTAGTTTTCTAAGATCACAGATGTACAACTACAGAGGAAGTCTCCAGCTTCTGTAGCAACATGACTACATTGTAATTTTCATTCTTGTTTTTTCCCAACAGAAGAAGTGACAGAGAAATTAAGTTCTATTGTCCTCCTGACCTAAGCTCAAAGACAAACTCATCAATCCTACCCTATCAATCTTTTTGCCAAAAAAACCCTTATTCATCACAAAAAAATATTTGTTCAAGACACAAACATTTAATGTCAGGACTCAATTTTCCAAAACTATTCCCCCCTCAACATATTTTGATGCCATTTGCAACGCAATAACGTGATGTCACGTCAATCAATGTTTACAAGACCTTCACTACCTTTGTTGCTATTCCTTTTTTTCCCATCTCCTCAAGGGCAGCATGTGTTAACAGACAAGTAACTTAAACTCTAATTCATTGTACCACATATGGAAGGGGTAGACTTTTAAAATGTTCCATATGACATCCTTCTCAGTCTAAGACAAAAAACATGTGAGAAGCTTATCCTATTTAACCCTCACACACAGGTGACAACACTCTCCACCATTTTATAATAATTTTTATTATAGTGTTTTCCTCCCATATGATTATTAGCCATGCTGATTGCAAAATTGCACAAAATTCAAAATATTGCTAACTTGCACTGTAACAATAGGTTTAATTAACCACCAAAACAGTTTGCTCAGAAAGGTGAGAAATTTTCAGTTACTTCTAATCAGGATTTCATTTTAAAAAATATTCTCACATTTTAACAAGTAGTTTGGTTAGGTGCAGGAATTACACTTCTTTCCTTTCCAGCCTTTAAATCTGAAGTGTTATGATCCAAGGGGAACACCAGTTGGTGTAACAGGATCCCACCAGTAGGATGTCTTACTTTCTGTTTTTCTGTGTGCGACCAGGAGACTGAGACATTCATATATATTCAGTTTCAAAATTAAGACCTTGCAATTCTGTGTCCTAACAATGAAAGAAACTGTAGGTGCCTTTGTCTTGCGAATGCTAGATTACTGAAACCCATCCAGCATGTGATTTTAGCCAATTGGAAAAACACGAATCCACACAATATCTTTTTTTTTGTTGGAAGCACATAACCATGAGAGCTAAAAGACAGGTATTCCCTGTAAGGTCTTTCACTGAATGGATCCTGACCTTCATTTCTGATACAAAGCCCCTCCTCTCCAAACAGCTGAGAACAAAGGAAAATGCCATTTGTCTGTCCCGACCAACAGCCAGAGACCTCACAGGACTTGAGGGATGGCTGCATTCTCATATTCGTTTTACCAAGATTTGATGTTGCTCATGTATTCTTCAGTTTTGTTCTGACCAGCTGACATGCCTAAGCTGTATGCCTCTTAAGAGGAAAAAATCCAGTTAAACAAAAAAAACCCAGAAAAACTAAACAACAAAAAGCTGGCTTCAGAGCATGCCCCAGATACAATCCTAGTTTTAGACGAGCTCCAGCATCACTTCAACCTGCAGCAGGCCATGTTGCTCACATACATAGCTCATGCTAAAGAATTAGGTAACGATGAGGAAAAAATGCTTGAGAGATGGATATAATTACTAAGATTAACTCCAGAAAGTAGTGTTAGGTGGTAGCTACCAGTTTTACTAGTAAGTGCTCTAACAGGTCTTCTTTCTGAATGGACTAGCTACTGGAAAAGGCTGGTGAGCTTATTTGTTTGCGTGCTTTTGGTTTTACCTTTTTTGTGATGCTCAATATAAAAAGTTTCTCAATGGAGACATAGGAAACGTTTCAGCATCTTACATCATACTGGGGAAGCTAAACCTGTTTTGTATCCTTCAGAATAGGTCCCAAATATTGATGGTCTTAAAGGTCTTTTCCAACTTAATGACTCTATGATTCTTTGTCAGTTTATCACTTAGTAAACATTTGCTTTCTCTTAAAAGCCACTCCATGATGTGTGTAATTTGAACCTGTCATTTTTTGCTATACAGAAGAAATACAGCACTCTCAAAGAAGGCTGCAATACACTTACTAGATGTAATGTTTATGTCTTGAATGGCAACTCATTTTTGAAATAAATTAGACCTTCTTCAAGACAGGAAAAAAACCCGACACTTTTGGATTTACTATGCATAATAGTACATTTTGCTAAATTCTCTCATGTGAACACTGATGCAGCTCCCAGCTCTAATATCATTAGACTTAACATGCAACAAATTAGGTTTGAGAACAATGAAATGCAATTAAAATACCATATGTACTGCAGCAGAGATAACATTTTATGTATGCTTAGTGGGAAGAAACAGAAAATCCTTTCTTGTTATTAAAGTTATAATGAAGGGATCTCAAAATATATACATAGGTACAGGAGGAATTTATAACAGATTTTTCCTCTCAGAATTTCAGCTAGTAATTCAGTGTTGGTTGATCACATGAATGAGAATCTAAACATTTGAATAAGTGACAGCTGCTATCACTTGAAGTCTACTGTACTTCTAAGAAGAAAAGTGAATATATATTTCCAATCAGCAGTTGTTTTAAAAGGATTCTCTGATATACAGTCCTTAGTTATTTGGGCACTGCATATTGAACTTTAAGCCTTTCATCATTTTTTAGAGTAAAATTTAAATCAACTGTCAGAAAACATCTTTATTAAGTGTATAGTTGAATCCTCTCCAAGTTGTACTCACTATAAATAATTATTAAAAAAATGGAATGTCAATTTTTGTACATTTTTTCCAAACTGGTTTTGGAACCCAGAACATATAGGTTAGTAAAATGTTTGGCTGTCCTACAAAAGTATAATGGAGATGCAGCCAAGATTCTTCTCATGCTCTTTGTCATGTCATCAAGCAAATACAGACACCACAGGTTTCTTTTTCAAATTTTGTATTCCTAATATATGAATGTCTTTTTTTTAGGCCTCAGATTTCACTCTGAGTGAAGTTGACTCTCTGTGGGTTCTATGCCAAAAATTCAACTCTGAAATAATTTAAACCTAGTAGCTGTGGTAACAAAAGCTCTTTCTAAGGGCAGACTTTCTTTAAGATCTACCATTAATTTAGGTATTCAATCATTTCTTTAAAAGAGTTTTGGAGGACTGTTTTTGGCTTTCTCTCCTCACACAGCACTGACCTATCTCCAGCCACACAAAAGCTAGAAAGCAGTAATGTGCGCTTACTTTTTACTGAATTCCCTTGTTTTTCAGGTGAAATTAACCTTCCAATTACATAATACATACATATAAATAGATATACATCTATAAATACATAATATATTACAAATAAAGGCATTGGTGAATGGTCAAGACCAAGAAGTCATTTTACTTTGTACAAGCTAGAATGGATGCACCTGTTGCCCTGAAGAGTCTTCCACTGAGCTAAAAAATATAGTAGTTTCATTATTTTGTAGCTGTCCACTGCAGCCTTGTAATATTTCAGTATTTGATCACTTACAGCATATTTGACTTTGACAAACAAGTTCAAGAGTTAAAATGGTACTATTCATATTAATGCCTCCCTTCTATGTCATGCTGTTTATAAGAATGGGGCTTTTTTTCCTTTACTTGTATCCAAATAGTACCTGTAGTCCCCAACTCCTTCCAGTAAAGTGTACAGCCCAACAAATTCTCTACTTTCCTCCCTCAGAGGCCTTATAGCTGAAGTTGGAAATGAAAGAGAAACAAAGTGACTTGTCTAAAATCTTTCCTTTATCTCTCCTTCACACATGCATGGACTTACAGGGTTGTTTTTTTTCTAAAGAGATGAAAGAGACCTTACAGAGAAATACATGGTACAAGCAAGGAATCAAAGTTCATACTATAATGGGGAAAGAGTTAATATTGTACATAACATTTTAGAGCACACTGGCATTGTTGAAGGCAGACTCAAATTGTATAGATACAAAAGGAAAAGGACAATCAAAGCAAAAACATTTAAAAGTTACACAATCTAACAAAAGAGAAAAAGGCTGGGTAGAATATCAAGATTTGATTTTACTCATCTGAGAGCTCATGTGCATGGAAAAAAGTATTTTGTTGCACTGGGAATTTGTCTGAGTTTTCTTCCTTCTTTCCAAAAGTAAAATTTCCATTCTCATATCCAGAGAGAAAATTAACATAAAAATAGTCTCTGATTTAAACACAGTCTAATACTACTCTGGAGACTAATAAGCATACAGATAATTTTCGTCTAAGAAAAAAAGGACTTTTTAGGCTGTTCAGAAAAAGACACTGGCAATTGCTGAAATATGCTCCAAAAGCCCAAAAAATGGTCAACTGAAGTGGAATTGTCAAGAAAAAGAAGAGAGATGGTGAGAGTTTTGATAAACTTTCTGTGTGATCTTTACAGCCATTTTGATGGGCTATGCATTTGTACATACATACACATGAGTATGCCAAATATAGATAGAAACATGCTTGCTATAGTATGCAACCACATCTTTCAGACTACTTTTAATGCAGTTAGGCATAGTTTTTATCTGGTCTTGCAATTTTCCTTCTGAGAATCTACAGCCTTGGACAAGACATTATTCAAAAGTCATATCTCTTTTACTATATACTCACCCAAATTAAATGCTCTGTGTTTATGGCAACATAAAAATGCCACACACAGATTGTTTCATAACTGCCGTGCAAGCATCAGTCAGTGTATACATACAGGAAAAATCAAACTAAATTCAAATACTCATAATGTTTGTTCTACTTCTCAGTTGGCACAGCTGATGATTGAAACCTAAAATAGTTCATTAATAGACATTCTAACGTAAGAAAACTTAACTGTCTTATGTTGAGGCTTTATTCATTTCATGGCAGTTCTGTCTGAAACAGGAACTGGCCCAAAGTATGAACCTCATAAGTTCACACAAGTGCACACTCACACAAACACAGATATACAAGGTACCAGAAGAAATGGTTGCAGCATCATTGTCATCGTTGATGAGGAATGTAGATGGGGGGAAACACAATAATAAATGAGGGACTATTGAGGACAGGTAGTCAGAACAAAGCTATGTGAGGTTGAAAAGAAGACAAGAAATCTCTATTTAATGTCATTGACAAAGGAGCTAATGGAGTTATCTAAGAAAGGAATTTATTCACATAGCTTGAGTCTTCCTTTCTGAGCATATTTCTGCACAAACATGGACAACAAAACAACAAGCAGAGTATCTCTAACGTGGCAGAAAAAGTGGTACTGACCTACTCTGCATTTCCTTCTCTTATTATGTTGTGTAGGTAGTTGAAAGTAATTTTAGATTAAAAGCAGATTGTTTCTAATTAGTGTAAAGAAATACAAGAGGAACAATTTAGTCTATATTGAAGAACAGAGAAAAATTTAAGAAATTTAATTTAAAAGTGGAATTAACAAAGACCAGTGATGTGAAAAAGAAATTTTTTGTTACCAGCCTTGATTTGATAGAAGTTTGCGAATAACATAGTTATTACACTTGCCCTTTTGACATACATATGGGGGCTTGAAGCATAGACATGAAGTAAATTAATGAATGAATAAATGAAGGTTGAAGCTGAATCTGAGCAGAAGAGGCATAGCAGAGAAAAGCATATGGAAAAGTTCACATACAAAGTGAGTGTGATTCTGTGATAGCACAGAAATAGTTGATCAAGTAGGAGTTTGCATGACTCTTTGAAATCCATGCTGACACAAGCCAGTTAGAAAAAAAAAATATTCTCCATTAGTGATAACACTCCCAGATGTCTAGAGTAGCCTAGTGGAATAACACACTTTGGTTTTGCCTTTCAAAGGTAAAAGAACTTTTTTTTCAGGTGCATAGTATTACTCATACACTACTAGAAAGAAGGAGCAATTGCAGTATAATAAAGATCAAACTAAAACTCATGGTCAGCCTTAAGTAGAAGAGAAATATGATCAACAAGAAAAATCAAAATTACCCAAATTAAGTACCAAACACAAGGAGAAAGGCAGAGACATGAAAGTATCAGGGTAAACGACGAGGTGAGATACAGTGATAGCACAGAAACAGTGAACACAAAATAGCAACTCACTATAAGAGAAAAGGAGCCTGGAGAAGGGGGACACAGGATCTGGAAGAGACTATGAGACTTCACTTCTGGCAGGGTCCTGAAGGCATTTTTAAACAGGGACCCTTCATACCAATGGATACTTTGAGATGGAACGTGAAAGAGAAAGGATATGTAATATGTGCTTCCCTTTTTTGAGGGGAATGTTAATTGATTAATGTTGTACAATGAACTTTAAAAATAGAGAACATTTAATTGTGCGATAGATTTAGACTAAAACTGACTTTAAAAAAGCTCAAGTGAGTAACTGAGGTGTAAGTTATTTTCTGTAAGTGAACTATAAGGTGTTCTAGTAAACTTGTAACAAAAAGACTACTTCAGGATGCATCAGATCTCAAAAATTCAATGCTGGAAATTATAATAGATATGAAAAATGTCAAAAATTATCCATAAAAGCAGAAGATACTTTTTGACTTGCACTCTATAAAAGATTCCCCAATGCAGCAACTGCAGTCTCCTTGTTTTGAGAAATACCTTAACAAGTATAAGAGGTAGACCACAGAGCCAAAATGACACATTAATTTCTTGGAAGACCAGAAACATTGCTGTAATTTTGGAACGAAAAAAATCCCTGAAATCCACTGGAAATATCTGAACAGAGGGGATGAATACATATAGTCACTCAACTCATTCACAGACCAGAAACCAAGACAGCACAATGTCTCATCTTTCCTTCCAAGTCAACCCTGTATGTCAAGAATTACAATAATGAGGACTGCAAAATAAAAGCCCAAAAACATTTAGCAACAGGTTGGTCTTTCTGTTGTAGGAAAAAAACAAAAGTGAAATTCAGCATGAATGGTTAAGTAAGAAGCAAGACAGATGAATTCAGATCAAAGATACATATAAACAGTGCTAGAAACCATTTCTATTCTTAGATGGGCTTCTCCCTGGCCAGAGACATAATGTTGCTACATGATGTGGGAAATCAAAACCCATGGTGGTGCTGAGTGAGGAGGAGGAATCTCCTTTTGTATTATTCCTCCTTGGTTCATGTCTGCTGTTCAGGTTAAGTACATTTCATAAGAACCAAGTCTCTTAGGTACTTCAGATCTTTTTATGAGGGTGCTTATATCCATGGCTTTGACATGTGCTTTAAAACGTTTCAATTCCAGTAGACCAAAAGTGATCTATTTTCCACAGGAATTTGATGACCACTCACTTTTATGGATGCAGAATTTTTTTGAGAAATAAAACAGGCAATTAGTCATGACACTATGTTCTTTTTCCTGCATGATTTTTTGTGTCCTTCTTATTTGAGGGTTGACTGCAGAGCTCATAAGTATTTATTTATCGTCATTTGGTTAATTTATTCTTAAACAAGCTAATTTTGGCACTAAAGAAAGATATAATCCTAAAAATGTTATTGTATCTCTTCACTAAGCAATTTTATACAAATTCAGTAGACTGCATAGTTTGCATACAGCGGGTGTCAGAAGATACCAAACACACCTTTACATTGTTGACTGGAAACAAGAATCTGTTGCAAGGCTAAACCGGCTTTTGCAGCTGTATCATACAGATGCCCTGAGTAGCAGCTGAGTGCTGCCACCAAGATTCTGGCCTGAACTTCTATTTTAAAGGCCAAAAGCAAACACTGCAGACTTCTTTCACACTGATTTTGCTCTCAAACAATGGTTGAGTAAAGGTCAAAGTTTGGAGAGATTTTCTGCATCAAGTGTTGTGGAAGTTGCTGCTTTCTTTTCTAAGGCAAAAAAGGCCTTGGTAGATTCTTTTAAGCTATGGGTTAATCCATTCTTTCTTTCATCTACCAGTTTATTTGATCATCAGCTGCCCAAAAGATCTCTTCTATGAATCATTTATTCCAGAAATTTGCTAGTGAGAGCAATGTCTGGACTCAAATTTTCATGATTTTTTTCAAACTCCATCTTAAAGCTAGTTTGGATTTGTGTGTCTCCCTCTTTTCCTTTCTGTGTTCCAGAAGGTGATGCTTTTCTCTCTTTTTCTCTTTCAACTACTCCTTGCATAAAGAAGTCAAGCTCTATTGAGGGTGGTGAAGTACTTGACATTAAATGGTCTAGTATAACATTTTATGACTCAGAGCTCCTGATAAATGTGATTTATTAGGGATAAAAGCTTTTTCCTAGGTCAGATGTCTGGACTGAAGAGACAGTTCATTATAGAGGATCACTCATATTTCGCAATGTAATAGGAATGAAGCAATTTTTTTATCACAGTGGTCCAAATCTGACTTGTACCACTACTGCTGTCCTCTTCAGCCAGAGTTATTTGTCAGCTGAACAATGAAGGTACCTGGAACTAATTTATTTAGGAATATGTTCCATCAGTAAAGCCTCCACTAATGGAGTACAAGAGGCCATGACTAAAGGATTCAGGTATAAAGTTTAAGACCTTAGATAATTACTTGCAGAAAATATCATCAGCTCTATGTGTCAACTTACACAAAAAACAGAACTATTGAACCTTTTAAAAAGGAATACTGTGTTCACAAAACTAAAGTAACCAGGACAATTTCTATTCACCATAATGGTGGAATAACAGAGTCAAAAGAGTCCTCTCTCTCACTGCAACACACAGAAGAAAATAGATTCCAACCAGTTGAGATCAAAAGATGTGACACTTTTTGTAACTATAACCGTAGCTACCTATGTTGGACCAGGACCACTACAAATACTTTGAGAACATTTGTGAAAGAACTGTCCAAATAAGAAAATTAGAACATTACAAGTCTAATTATTATGTTGGTACAAATAGGTACAGTACTTACAACTCTTGCTTTTCATTTTGTCAAGACGTGTGTAAAGCTTCTGATGGAATTACCGAATTACCGAAGAATAAATGGATTGAAAACTGGACATATGCCGTATGGCAGCTGATCTATATTAAGAACATTTATGCTCTAGATATTCTTTTGTACTACTTTAAGACTTATTTACAGTTTGCATCCAACTGAACTACAAAGAGGGATTAAGTGCAATAATGGAATACCTTAATCTGGGCTGCTCTAAATAAAATTTTAAAAATAAACTGTATTTGTATTTTCCTGCACAGATTAATGCAGTTAAAAGCCTTTCCATCACAATCTGAAACATGTAGCCCAATTGTCCTATTATATAGAAAACTGGATTTTTTAAATTCTTGCAAAAGGAGACATCTCTGTTGTTGCAAAAGTTGTTTTAATGAGATCTGTTTAAACTTTCTGTTATTTGGTTTTATTCCATTTACTATCTAGCCTTATTACATTTGCAAAATATCTTGTTTATCTTCATTCTGGGAAAGTAGGTACCTATAACTTGCAAATATGTTAGTCAAAAACAGGCCAGTTAGATGTTCCTGGTTGGCACAATGTCAAGGCACACAATGAGGGAGCCTCCCTCCTCTCTCTCTCTCACACACACTCACACACATTCCTTTCTCTCTCACATACACACACTCAAAAATGTATCCAGTAGAGTAAAATATTCACATTAATACTGGAAGCGATGGAGAAGAACCCCGGTCGACATCCCATCTGTTCCCTTGAATTAAATTTAGAATTCATATGTAATATAGACATTTCTGTCTGAATATCATAAAGCCCTGACACATTCAGGCTTTCATTAAAAAGCTCTGAGATGTGACTTGAATAACAATCTGTCTTAGCTAATTAGTATTTTCAGTTTAGCATATTCACTTTCAAACGTATTGCTGTTTGCACATGGTAATTTAGGTAAACAGAGCCCATCCACAGCTGCATCAATTAACACTGCTAATCAAAACTGAATTCAGGTAATTAGGCACATTTATGCAAAAAATGTGTAATTTGTGGGGAAAGCTAGATTCTTCAGTAATATTTCAATAAGTAGGAGTCTCTTTTTGCAAATAAGGCAAGAATATAATGGTAAATCAGCTCTAACATATACATGATACATAGTCACAAATATCTAAATTAAATCTCACTAATTGGTCTGTATTTTCAGAAATTTGACGATATATTTTTCATATAAATGTTTTCCTCAGTGTTTCTACATGAAAGAGTGGATTCGTTTCTGACAGAAGTTATAGTGATTTTAAAAGTTAATGTTTTCTCAAGCTGTTTTTGAACTGTTGAACATGATGGTCTGACTTGTTCTCATTTTCAGACAGGAAAATTTTAATGAGAAAGCCCTCAGCTAAATAAAAAGTTTAATTTCTTCAAAGAAGGCACATTTTGGTTTACTTTAAAGAAAAGCTAGAAATTTCTACCACCATCCATTTCAAGAATGTAAAGTAGTAAATACCTCAAAAATATCCTGCCTTGACCTACAAAGTTTCACATCCTTTCCTTCCCTTTCTCTCACTTAATCCAAAATTTGAAACCCTCCAAGAACTACAAAAAAACTCCAAACCCAAACATTTAAACAGTGTCAGAAACTGCATATTCATAAGAGAATTTTAATTTCTATTGAAATGGAATGAAGGAATGTTCATTGAAACATTATACTCCAAGAGTTTTCATATGTAGCTATTCAAGTTATTCAAATTCAATTCTCTGTTATGCACACTTTCAGAGAGCTACACAGGTCTGATGAACAAGGAATGCAATTATCAGCTTGCAGGCAATTTTCCATGATGAAAAGAAATACCTAGGCAATTGCTGATTTTTAACAGAAGCCTAAAACTAATCTACAGTTTCTGTATCTTCTCCCTGATTTGAGGCTAACTCTGGGGGAAAATATGCAATATATTTTGTGCAGATTTGCAACATGGAATATATAGCTTCTGCTAAAAACATCATTGTGAAGAAAAAGAATTCTTTACAACTTTAAGGTCTAAGCCCATGTAGCTGTTGAAATTGCAGGGTGTTTTCCAATTATATGTAATGCAATGCATTTCTCACTACCCAGAAACTTTTCTCTGTATAAAAAAATGCAGTTTGTTCCATTATAAAAATATTTTTTAAATGCTGCAGTTAAAATGGCCTTCAACCTCCAGTTTTCATTTAGCTATTGGCTGAGTAACATATTGAAAGAATATTGAAATTAGATGGAAGAATAAAAATAAAGCCTGTGGCAGGAGTAAAATTTTGAAGTATTTTCTTTTCAAGTAATCCTAATGACTACTGCTAATGTTAGAAATGCTGAACAAGATAATTTCCAAACAATTATCAGAACAACATAAAAGTGTATGTAGTCCCCTATGCCATTCTCACTGGGAGCAATAGTGGGGGCAAACAGGGTTTTAACTGCACCATTTTTCAGGGTTTTTTTTCAAGAGAAAGCAGTTATCTATATGACATATCACATGCTAAGCACCTCACTGATCTCTCACGTGACTTGGTAACATTGACATACAGTGAACATCATCAAAACAATCTTATGTGACCCATCTCTGAAAAAACCTGCTTGATAAATGCTTTTTCAAAAGAGCAAAGCCAAAGGCGCAATGACTAACGGTGTTTATTTTAGGTGTTATAGGCCGTAGGAAGTGAGGACAGTGACAACATCCTTGCCTCCTCCCTCCTCCACCAGCCACATTGTTAGCACTTTTTTTGCCTAAGGTAGTTAGATATAGTATTCCAACAAACTTCCAGAAATAATTAACTACACTGCCCTGTCTTTTTAGCCTGACTGCCTCAGTAAATGTAAGTAGACAGAGTTAGGAGCATCTCTTCACTGAACACCATATATATATTTTTATATATATATCTATATATGGTGTAATATATATTTAGCCTACGTTATTACTTCATCATGAACTTCCCTGATGCACCTCCCATTTGAAAATTTTATACCATGCTAGAGTATCATTATTTCATGCGATTTGGAGGGGGTTTTTCCACAGAGGTGTAATACATTTATGGTAGTATTAGTTGATAACAGACAAGGAAATAATGCCTATCTCAAAAGAGAGAATGCTATATATGAAAGTTGGCTGTTAAATAGGTGTTTCTGACACATGTAGCTCCACTTTTTTTTTCTCTCCTGTATTGCTCTAACATAAAATATGGAAAATAATTGAAGCATCTTTCTACTAAAAAAAAAAATTAAAATTGGATTTTACATTCCAGTTACTGTTAATTAAAATACGATGGATATGTATGACTACAAAGAATCTATAAATACTGTTTTCCTCAATTTAAAGTAGTTTCATCCCATTACAAGCACTCAGGGGCATTCCAGAATTATAAGCAAAACAATAAATATTTGAAGTTATTTATTTTCTCCACAGAGCATGCAACTCATTATTCATAACATAAAAACTGTTGAAATGCGTCATGTTCCAGGTATTCATATGGTTAACTCAAGAACATGCAAAAATTTTTAGTTTGAGAAAAGCAAAAGCAAAAGTCAAAAGCCAACAATTAATACTCTACAATTTACATGAGGAAAAAAAGCTCAATAATTTGCAAATGTTGAAGGAAGTGCTAGTTCCATAATTAAAAATCAGGCAGAGATCCTTTTGGCAAATAGATCTCTTTGTTAAACATCCCACTAATCCAAGCCTGAAGGTATAATTCTGTACCCTGGAGGATCCCCTCTATACTTTTGCCAGCTGTTCCATTTAGGTCACTCCACCACAAGTTTAGCTTTTATGTATTCCTCACTTTCTTTGCTGGGTCCCAGAAGCAGTAACCCATCTCTCTGAAGGCTGTTTAAAGTGTAAATGAAAAGACGAGACAGAAGTGAGCTGCTACCTCAGGGTCCTTAATTTCTGAACTGCAATTCCTTGGACTTCCCTACCTTGACAGATGCAATATGAAATCTTCCTTGATGAAAGGTGAGGAGATAAACTGAATATGGAATGCAGATGGCACATTCATTATCATTTTAATGCCTTACAGCTGCATGAAAGAATAGGAAATTTTACTAGGCAGAAAGTCCACTCAAGACCAAACAGTTGCAGCAGCCCTTCTGCCCTTCAGCCCAATTCCCAGCACTACTGCTATTGGCATGCAAGCAAAAGCCTTCAAACAGCTATTTTATCTCTGCTCAGGTGGTCAGGGAGAGATGGATTCAAGGAGAGGAAATAAAAAGAAAGGAAAAATAAAGGAAAATAAAAAAATCCGTCATAGTCTGATCCAGTGCAGTGTATGCCAAAGACCACGAAGACTCCTGGGTGCAAACCTGACTCCCTTGCCTCCCTCTTCTGGACCGGCAGGTGAAGGAGGGAGACAGTAATCCCTGAAGGACTTGTTCATGCAAGTTAAACCAACCTCAAATAAGAAAACTACTTCTAATTTACCATTATTTTGGTGCTTTTAACAAAAACATAATTTCTTAACAAAAGCAATAAAAATATGTGAACTGGATCCATTTATAATGGCTGTAGTCAGTGTAAATTTAAGCCCTCAGAGAGTCATTATAGTCCTGCAGAATGACTTTTAGACAGTATGCTGCTTTATAACAACATCCTGATCTCTTACTCTGCGAAAGTTAAGTGTAATTCCTTATCCAACAAATCACTGCTCTGACATTTGTCTGCTAAATAAAAATAAAGAGTCAGGCAGATACTCTAGGAGGAATTCCTAAGTGTTCAACTTTTAATGGAAGATTTATAAAAAATGCAGCAAGCATATTACCGAGGTCTTTACAATTTAGTATTAAGTAATAAAGCTTGCACACACAGATACGAACTGCAATGTGAAGCAGAATTATAAGATCTATTGGAAATTAACTTTCTATGTTTTTAAAATGCTGTTTCAGTAGCATAGCCACAGCAACTCCGACAACCATCTGCAAGACTTTACACATGCAAGTAATCCCACAGGCTTTAGACAACTACTAAGATCATGTCCTGATTCTACCCATCCAGCATGACACACTGCCTACAGCCTAAGAAGCTGCTTGTCCACGCTTGTAGGAAGGATGGGAATCACATCCCTGAAGCAGCGCAACAATTCACACACCTGCACTCAGCCTGCGCTGGAGGAAGCGCTCTGTCAGTCAAAAAGTACAGCTCTGCAAGCTCGTACATCTGACTTCTAAGGATCGGGGAGAAGGAAAAAGCAACTCAAAGAACAACATAGATGCAACTTAATTTCTAATTCTGCAGTGGCTTGCACAGGTGAGCAACTCATCTCCAACAGGCTGTGAGGCTGGGCAGGGACCCTCACCTGTGTCACGCTGCCCCTGCACGTATCAGCTGGCTCGAGGTCTCCGCTCGCAGGTAAAGCATATCCAGAGATCTGCACTACTTACCTCGCTGACGCTTCCGCGCTCTCCTGCCGGCATTCCCGCACGTGGAGGTTCATTGCAGGCAGCTGCTCCCAAGCTCAGCGTCCCCGTGCCACGGCTGCTCCGGCGGGAGCCAGCAGAGCAAAGGCAGGTTGCCACTGGCCGGTTCTACCACAGCCCAGCCGCGCGCTGTCTGCAATCACATCTCACTGAGTGCAAAACGAAAATTAAAACGTTTTTTTCTCTTACACTTAGAACAGTATGCTATATCATTCGTGTTTGCATTTAAATTGGACAGAATAATTTACTACTGGCTTTTAATTTCAGAAGGGTTAATCACCTCAGCAAAGGTCAATCAAACTTTAATCTCCAATAAAATTGCGGTAGCTTCAGTCACCTGCAGGACATTTATTATATTCTTATTTCCATGCAAAAGGATGCATCACTAATCTTCTAATTCTTTACATTAGCACATTTGCCATTAACATTTTACTAAAATTATTAATTCCTCCAAAACTATTACAAGAGCTCATTTCTACACATCTCAGAAGATAATCCTGTTAAAAACCAGCCACATCTACTGTGACATTGCTTTAGTTGTCTGCTGTAATCCTCGCAACCATTTGATACTCCAACTGAGTTCTAACAATGCACGAAGTCTCAATTACAGAAAATATTACAGGCTTTAGTTTAGAACAACAATATACTGTTTTAGTAACTTAATCTTCCCTATTGTCTGCAAACACAATACTAATCTATTTTGTCACTGCTCACAGCATTTTCTATTCAAAACAGAATATAGATTTTTAATTTTGCTTAGCAGCTCTTGAAAAGCAATAGATTTATAAGGATAAGTTAAAATCTAAAATCCATTACTGAGGATAGGAATAATAATGATGATAGGAATAATATGTTTCTGGCCTGCAGAGAAGTATTTCCTCACAAAACAGAAGTCTCTTCTGGGTTATAACCCATTAAAAAATAAAAAAATAATTTAAAAGTGTAGCTTGTTCTTTCAATTTGGTCTACCAATTAAGAACATTTTATCTGCTATTAAATTGACTGAGAACTGCAAAGTCTCATTGAAAAATTCACATCAGCATTAAACTACCATTGCAATACTATCAGCTCAAAATGAGGAAATTGTTTAACTTGAAAAAGATAATTGTCAAATATCAAAGAGCACATCCCCTCAAAAATGTTGGTTCTAGATAAACATCAGCTATGCTAGCTACTAAACAATACATTCCTTCAAAAGTCTACTGTAACAATTCCATCTGAATGCTCAGAACTAGTTTACCTGTAAAGACACAGAGAAAAGCAACAGAAAACTCAGGGAGAGCTCGTTACAAAACCGAAACAAAGCGCAAACAATTCATTTCCCAAATTTTAGAAGCTGGTATCAATTTATTGGGCAGAAAATTACTAATATCACCAAAATACATTGGTCTCCCTTATCCTCCTACCATGGTCATATTAGCTCCTGTGACAAAGAAATCTTGTGTCTATTTAAAATGGATTTTTTAGCCATAATAACATTTTGACATACCGTAATGTAAACAAACTGTTCTTTCCCATCCCAATATTTCCTTCTCTGTCTCTCTGTCTCTCTCTGTCTCCGTCTCTCTCCTCTTTTTGTTTTAATATATGGCACACAGACAGACACACGCCCCCGTCACTGTCAATATGCACACTCATTAGCAATATGTCAGGCTGGCATTTTCAACACACTCCAGAGCATAACTGAACTACCACACAGTGCACACACACACGCGTTAAAATACAATTGCAGAGAAAAAGAGCTCAGTGGAACATTGTTTAACTTGGAAAACTAGGGAAACGTACAAAAGGAGTAAGTGGGATTCTCAGGCAGTATTTTACAAAGGTGCTGTGAATTCCCAGCTAACATCATCAATGCTCCTCTCTTTTCACACACAGAAACACACAGACACAAATACACATATACAAAAGAGAGCATTTTAGCAAGACATTCTAATGCTGAATTACGGATGCAAGAACACAGGTTTTTCCCTGCTTTTTTTTATTTTTCTATGCTTTTAGTTACATTTTAACTTGAAGTAATGTATGAAAAGAAATACTGCAAAAACATAAACCCAAGCTGAACTACAAGTTCCTAGAATATAGACTGTCAACAGCGTTTCTCAGCCCCCAGCTGAGAAAATTAGCTATGAAACAACTACATCCGCATTTTTTTGCAAAAAGCATCTGGCAAGACACGGAAGACCACTTAGAAAGGGTGAGTATCACTGAACTACAGTGTTGATTATTCACCTCTTGGCGCATTGATAAAACATATTCTAGATTGCTATTGCAACTGCTTTAAAATACAACAGAATAGCTTCACATGACACCCTGAAATGAAAGGTATCATCAAAGGACCATGTACTTTATTTTTCAAAAGAACGAGCAGTGGAGAAATGTATAGGGAAAGAAACATACCTTTAGTTATCCCAGCGAACGACTCTTCAGCACATCTACATAGTCCTGCGGCTCCACCAGTACAAAAGTCAACACTGCTGCGCTTGTGATCTCTGTGACAATGGCATCATACTGCCGGCAATTTTTTCGATTAAACTTCTCAGACATGGTAGCAACTTTGTTAATTATGATATTAGCCAGCTGGCGGGTACAATCAATCATCCACTGTAAGAAAGCCAGACAAAGAGACATCTAATCATTGCAACCAGAGCAGATAAATTTTGTTCCTTTCTTATACGTGTCACAGATTCTATCCCTCCTGACCCTCTACACAGCCATCGACTGTCACATTTAGATGCAGCAAGCTCCCAGCTTTTCTTTATCCCTGCCTTAGATCTGAAACTCCTGGTTATCAGGAAGACAAGCGTCACCAGCTGTCTCAGAACAGGAAGGCAATCAGGTGAATAGTACTTATTATCTCTCATTGCCTTCTGAGGAGCAACAAGATTGATTTTGGATCAACAACGCATCCAGATCTCAGGCACAGCTACTACAGTGTCAAGTCTAGAATGCAGTGCATACATAAAGCTGACCTCAACCTTTATTAATACTGCATACCAAAAGTTTGAGGGCTGCTCTTTTTTTAGTTTTGTTTTGTGTTGAGTTTCTTGGCGTTTTTTTGGTTTTTTTCCCCCTAAGAAAACTCTTAAAAATTTTTTTCTCCAAAGCTGCGTTGGATATCCTCTTATTCCAGGACTCCTTCCCCCCACCTCAGAAAACCCAGGCAAGCAGACCGCACTGTTACTCCAGGGACTCTGTTTCACAGTTGGATAGTCTTAATTGGGCCCACAGAAGCAGTTAGCTACCATTAAAGGCTTCTCTGTATACATCTTCCTCTCAACTAGTCTGATCGTACATAAAACCCCACAAGTGAAGCCTATGCTTTGAGAAGGTTAAACACGCAAATATGCTATAAACCCAGAATATAAAAGCATCATAACAGAATCCGAGCGGATGGTGAATTTCACCATTGGTCTAGAAACAGGAATACATTTGGGCTTTTCGTTTAGAGCAGCATTAAACAATCATGCGCTCTTACTGTAAGATCTTTTCTACAAACCAAATGCACCGCAAAGTAGTGGAAGGTGGTTCATATGAAGTAGAAACAAAGGTTACAATAGAACAAAAGCTATCAGAATAATTCATTCTGGTACAAAAACCCCCACCAACTAACTTCATACATTTCAAAATGCCTGCTGACAGTTCCATTTAACTTAATAGAGTAAAATAATCAATGAATACAAATTTATAAGGACGTGCAAAAATTTTCAGGATCAGTTTTGGATTCTTGTTATATTGGCTACCCCAGGACCTGGACCAAAGACTGCTTTTCCAAAACCGTATCTTTTCAGAAAAAGTGATCTTATTTATCTTATCACTTCACCTTAAGTGAAAGCTCGTTTAATATTTAAGGTGGTATCCAGCAAGACTGTCTCAATCATGAAGAAGATTTTGTGGACTTTACAGCATAAAATTATAGCTGTTTTTAATAAATCCACTAAAAACAATAAATTTTTTCTTGAAAGTTTTCACATGCAGTTCAGCTGAAATTTTCACGCTTTCTTGAAATGCAAACAGAAAATATCAACCGAAAATAGAAAGTTAGAAAGTTAGAAAATAGCAGCTAGTGGGAGTAACAATTACATCCTGACCTTGCTCCCTTTAATTTAAAGTGTTGCAGAAACTTCTTTGCCTTTCAGAAGTCAAAATTTTTTTCCTATGTGATTTCCTCATTTGGAAAGTTTAGGAGGCTGGATACAGGAATAGTAATGGTCTTCATAATTCGCTATTAAACACAGCTAATTGCTTTCTGATATTTGTTGGAAATGATGAGGACAAGAAATAAATAACATTCTCAAATGTGACATCATTTTTTTCATTCATTTTGGATGACTGAAGTATTCAACCAGCTTCTCAGGCAGATATTGAAGGCTACAACAGTTCTGCTTTGCATCCTATATCCAAATTGTTAACAAATTGAGATCTAGTTCAAATACCTCCACAACACATTGTCACCAACGCAATGGCAGACACTGTTAGAAACTCCTGACTAATTCACTTTATTAAAATATCTACCACCAAGAGGATTTTACTCAGAAGGAAGACTTTAATGAATTAATTGCTCTCATTTGTAATGTTTTACTCAAACCAGATCTTGCTTTATATAGGCAGCAGCTAAATATGAAAAAATAGTCTTGGTTTTAGCACAGAGATTTAAGGCAAGAAGAAATAACTGAGCGTAGCAAACGAATGAGGGACTTGAGACAGACACAAAAACAGGAGGCTGCCGTAACTACCGATTCATTTTTCTGGAAGGTTAACCAAAATCATCAGATACGTAAGCCTATCCCTAGCAGTATCTCCAGTCAGCCACCAGCATAGACCTGACTAGGTTTCTAAGCCGTCAGAACAAATCTGAGCTGGAAAAACTGGAAAACAAACAGGATGCTGTCTGACAGATACAGATTGACCTGACAAATTATTTTAAAGAAGGAGGAATGAAGGATCAAACTTGGGACCCCAGAAGAACATGCTTTTGTCCATTTTCAAAAATTACATCAGGTTTTCCTCTTATTCACACTTTTTTCCCTTTTCGTTACGTCAAAGTTGACTGTGGAAAAATACGGAATTAACTTCATGTACCCTCAGCTATAATAAACAAGGCAACTGGGCTTGTCACTATGCTCTCCTCTGTCATCACGAGGATGGACAGCATGACAGAAACCTGCTGAGCATGAATTATTATACCCATTTTCATACTTGGATACTGGTGGAACAACTTATACACCGGATGGATGTACTAGCTCTCTCTATTAGCTCTCGTGGAGATTGCAAAACTGGTCTGAATTCAGTTTTAACCCTGCTTGAAGCAGGAGGCTGGACTAATTGACCTCTGGATGTCTCTTCCAAATTGAATTATTCTATTTATCTATGAATAGCCTAAGGCAAAAGCAACATAAATAGTAAAAATTATGAGATGATCCAAATTACAAGAATTAGAGATGTAATTTTTACAGGAGAGTGGGGCACCTCCTCTGAGTACTCTGGCCCTCAATTTCTTAAGCCTGTTGAAAAATCAGCCATATTTGGTTAGGGGGGTTTTTTCGCCTGTCCATTGAGACAAAAAAATCAGAATTACCAAATCCTCCATACAATAAGAAGTTCAGAGAAAAGGAAACATATCAAGGGGAATACACAAAGAAAGTGCACAAAGACCTCCACAGAAGCAACCAGACAACATACTTGATATAGGAGGAGAAAATGAAAGTGAGTGGTAAAGGAGGAGTAAACTCAGAGTCAAGTGAAAGAAAAATTTCACTAGAATGGAGGGAGATAAGCAAAGGATAGGCCCTGGGTAACTAGAAGTATATTCAGCTTAAAAAAAGACAATGTAAGCCATGGCCGTAATAATGGTGGTATAGGCTCAAAAGAGATATTTTCTTGCGTAGCAACAGGATTTCCACAGTACTTGCTACATTCTTAGAACACAGAATACTGGAGGGGGGGGGCGGGGAAGGAGACCAAAACACCAAGAGAAATAAAATAAACCCTAAAATCCTAAATATCCCATGTAGAAAGAATATAGAAAAGAGTAGGATCCATTATCTAAAGGAAAAAAATCCAAAATAAAACAACCTATCCCTAAGCTTAACTTTAAAAATGTCCATTTAATAAACCTTCCATTGTACTCTCATAAATCCTGTAAATCTTCCATTTAGTACCTCATTACAAAAAATTAAGTGAAATTAGGCAATAATATATGTAAATTATACATTTAAAATAATGAACAATGTAATGAAAGAAGCACTCTTCACATTGCAATCCTGTGGGCTTTTAAATTAACTTCTAATGCTCAGTGGCTGCCAATTAATAAGCCTACATGTTTGATTCTGCTAGAAAACACAAACAAGGAGGAGGAAAAGTGTAACGCAAGGGCACAAAGCCAGTGCAGGAGGGTACACTAATACCAGTGCAGAGCTTTAAGGGAACACATGAAGCAGAGCCTGGGTCCAAGGACCAAAACCTGTCTGCAGTGAAATCCTACCTGAAAACAGGAGCTTTGAAGGCTGGGTGACACACTGACCCTCTCATTCTCTGATTCGCCCCTCAGGCCAAGAAAAAGCATATGCAGCTACAGACAGAGACCTTGTGGTATGGTTTCTCATTTTGGCATGTCATATGCACCTGAAATAGCCATGCTTATTTTTTCTTTTCGATTTTGTTTCAAGCCACTGGCCTGAAGTATAAACTGCACATATATTCCACTGAAAAGAATGAAATAATAAAGTTTCACAGTGCAGAACAATGTCTGCAAAGGTCACACATAGCTTCTCGAGGGGGAAGCACCATGAGGCAGATGTGAAGAGGCCACATGTTGTGTCAATCCTAAGCACAGAATGAGCAGAGGTGAAATATTAATGCATTGCAAGGAAAACAATCTTGCCTATATTCTAGGAACTGACAAAGAAAGAAAAAGGGTGAAAAGACCATTTCTCCACCTGCAGTGTGATGAACAGGTCTAGTTTTATTGCTAGTTTTATCCCACTTTAATACTGTCAGGACACGTGAACTAAAGGACTTTCGTTCTGTCCTGCTGTGGCCAGATGCTGACAAGACTGAAAGCTGCAAATGTTTTTTCCTTGCCACTCCCTTTCACCAATGCTCTGCTGTTTTGTTACCTGCACTAGTAGTCAGACATTCCTCTTCTTAAACTGGCCTTTAAGAATGTAGACACTGCGTATATATACACCAGCACCCTGCCTTTGGCAATGTCCAGTAGCAGGTGTCCAGGAAAAAATGTAAGGGCAAGCAAGGAGCAATTTTCATTCCTGATGTCCATTCCCAGCTTCTACCCGCTCATGGCATGGAAGTTAACTTAGCACAAAGCCAGGACGGCTTAATGCCACACATTTGACAAGAATTTCAATTCTGTTACCTACATTACGGAATGACCCCAAAAATCAGTACCAAGGGTGCGCAGTTAAATAACTGACAATATATCTGTAAAACAGAAATGCTCGTGGGAATAAGAAAGACTGATCTGAATTCTACAAAAAAATTAATCTATCCTGAACTATTTGTTTGCCATTTTTTTTAAAAAAAGACAAGCTGTTCATTAACATTCGGGCTAAAAATTCTGGATTTGAAGTGGGGTTGGGGGTTGTATCATACTGTGAAGATGAGGCAATAAAAAACTTGCTTTATCTTAATGGAACAACAGCATATAAAAGCCCCTTCCCAGAGAGCCTCTCGCTAGGTCAAGTGAGACATCTGAGCACCACAACTCCAGGAGCTAGTAATAGTTCTTCCCTAAAGGCAGTGTTTGCACTGTTTTACAGGAAATTCATTCCCAATGTTGTGGTTAAAAAGCCTTTCCTACAGCCTGAAGGCATCTCCTATGCAAAAGTTCTCACCTGCAGAAAACTGGAACTGGGATGGCAGACACACATACATAGAACAAAATAACAACTGAATTAAACAAATGCTTATTCTGGAGACAACAAACACAAAATACATTGGAAAAAACATATTGCCATGCTACAGCAACACAGTCTCTTTAGATTATATGGTACTTATGTTTAATGTGTCATTTTATATTTTTCCCCAAAATAAAAAATGCACTTACAGCTGAAGTAGTCTCATAAAATTTCCCATTTTGTCTGAATAAAATTGAAACATGTAAAACACTAATAACGTGGCAGAAACAAACTCTGGTACACGACCCATTAGAAAGGTTGTAACTTCAGTGATCCAATCAAAATGACATAAGCCAAACACCCAACAGACAGGGGGAAAAAAGTAAAATCCAACAATATAAACCACTAAAATTTTCTGATCATAATTCATTAAAAATAAAGTATAGAGTTAATGTAGTTACATTTTGAGTCTGGATTCTACGAAGATAGGTCTCAAATTGTGAAACTGCCCAACACAGGCATCCAGGATATTAATAATTTTCTGAATTCACTTAATGAGCTTCTTTCAATACAAACAGTTAATTTCCTGACAGATAATACTCTACAACTGATTCCTTTCAGAGCAGTAAAAAGGGAACATCTCCAAAGCCAAATTAAAAAAAAAGATAACAAGGAGGCCAAGTCAGTCATCATTTCTTTTCCAAATTCTAAATTTCTTCCTTATATATATATAAACTGGTTTTATCAACATCAGTTATCTATTATTTTCAGTATTAGATGACAGAGAGCTCTTACACAGTCTTATGTCAGAAAGTACCTAAATTATGATGATCTAACAGCAAGAGAAGCACAGTTTAGGGTTGGAGGGAGGGGGGCAGGGGGGTTTAGTTTGCTTGTTTGGGGGAAAGATATTTATTATATCAGGCAAAAATTATCAATTTTTTTTTTTGTAGCAACAGATGATGTCATTGTATCATATCAGATTTAGGTCTCTTTACTTCTTCATTACAGAAATTATCACTAGTAACAGTGTTGTCTAGCTATGTCACAGTGAAATCAAGCCTAAAATAAGTAATTTTGTGAGGCTATGGTTCCTTTTAAATAAAGCCTAACAAGTTCTAAAGTAAAAATGTTGTTCTTTCACAGAAGTTACTCTTTTATGCTTTTTTCCCCTCACTTACAAAGATGGTATTTGGACAAGGATGCTGAAAGATTCTCCTGTAATGTGACTGAATGGGTCATACGTCACTGACCAAAGAAGCACCACTGGAGGATCTGTCTCCATTTTTAAATGTAGGTTTCCCCTTCATATAACAATCAACTGACCCAGGTTTTACCACACCAAACAGGGAAGTGGAAGTTCTGCACAAGGAGCCCTCTCCAGAGAAGGAGCATTAAAAAAAAAGACACTAGAACTTTAGTGTCCAAATTCTGGCTATTCCCAAATGGACAAAATATGATGTGTATATGCAGCAAAGTGGGGAATAGCTCTAAATATGCCATACATGTAAGATACCAGACTGGAGTGAAACATATCAAACCTCTTATGAGCAAAGTCTCAAGAGCTTTGCTGCCATAGACCTCTTTACTCATTTGAAAATGCTTTTTCCACTCTAGCATTATTGATCATGAGAAAAATTAAATTTCTACTCTCACTTAAAGCTGAACACTGATGTAAATCTTTTTAAGAACAGAATTTAAACTCTATTGTATGAGTAGAGGAATCAATCATACCATTAGAAAATGCTCAGTTGGTGGTGCGAGTTTCAACTGAAAAGTATAATGAAAATTGTTAATTTTCTGGCTTCATTTGAAAAAGAGTAATCCCTTGCTGGTTGTCATACTTAAACTTAGGATTGGGGGGGGGGGGGGGAGAGGAAAGATAACCCAAAATGTAACTGTAGCTGAGCATTTAACTGAGTTAGCAGATGGAATTTTGAATGTCTTTAAATCCAAACTTCCTGAAGTAGAATAAACCCACAATTAAGAGAAAGTATAACTTAACAGATCTTAAGGAGCCTATTTAATTAGCAGGAGTTTAGAAGGGATGGAGTTAAATATATATGGCCATGTGTCAAGTTGTCAAGGTGATACACCTCAAGAAAGTTCTGCATTATACCCGCTCTGCCCACTACTGCTCCATGCCACTGTAGTTCAGGTGTCAATATCCATAGCAGGCTGCTCCAAATGTGTGTACTGTCACAACCTATTTCTTTGGCATGTCCACTACTTATCACCACCATCCCCAGGTGCAGTAATCTGTAAGTTTGTAAGAAATTACACTAATCCCTTTTAAGGATTCTGATCAAGGCTCTAAAACGCAAAGTGCCAACCCTGAAAACAACATGGCTCTCAGAGTCTTTGCCTGCGTTTTAAATACCCGTACCAACTTAATTATCATAATGTTAAAGCTGTGCAATCAAGTTCATTGAAAATAAAAGGTCGTGCTAAAAGAACAAAATAAAATTGATGTATTCAAGTGGAAAAAGGTAAAATAAACAAAATAAAGCATTAGCTAGAAGTTAGGAAGATCATGCATTAAGATGAAAGATGAAACAGATGCAATACACAGCAAAGATCAAAGAGCTCCATCAATTCATTCTGAGAGTCAAAATCCAGCTGAGCATGGGAGCCCTGTCCGCATAATAAGAAAGGTTGACTAAAACATAAGGATTAAACAGATGAGCTGTCTCCAGTGAATATATGGCACAGGAAGCCCTGCTGAGCCACTTGTAAAGACACTTTGGAATTGTACACCTGCTACTCCACAGTGAAACCTACAGGAAGCCAGCATGCAAGGGGAAAGAAACCCACTAATGGACTAAATAGCTATCTTTAAGAGGACAAAAAAAGAGTCGATACAAGAAAACAGCAGCTAACAGATTTGCTCTTTCCCCTCCATTTCCTTTATTTACCAAATATTTCCACCACAAATGACTATAAAGAAATTGTTATCACCACCCTTTCACTCCCTCAAAACAAAAGAAAAAAGCTTAGCACTTAAACTATCGACACAGCCATCCATATATAGCAGGTTCAGCTTAGTATTCTCATTGAAACTACCTGTCACAATATTACTGGTTTGCAAGTTATTTTTGTACTCCAGCACTTGTGTTAACTGGCCAAATCTCTAATAACTTCACTGCTGCGGGATTAATTTTAAGAGTCAGTAAAATTTGTATTATTTCTAATACTGATGGCATTTAAAATAAGGTTATATAAAAATCTTCATTTTTCTCATCCACTTTATGGATAGAGATGGAGACATTTCAATCAAAATTTATAGCTTATGACTACTTTCTCTTATCATTGGCAACAAGGAACAAAACTAGAAAAAAAACTAACAGGTAAGAAATGCTATTCCATTTAATTAATTCATTCATTAACTCTTATATTAAAGTAAAATCCCTATGACATGCATGTAGCCAAAAACACAGCCCTCTCACAAAAAAAAAAAAAAAAAAGGAAAATGTAGGGCTCTCCATGATTCAAAGAATCTAAACTGCAGGGGTTTCCAACACCTCTGACGGGATCAGTGCTATCCATTACACCTCCTTGCAAAGAACTGATCAGGGATGCCCTCACATCATAAGATTGCAAACCATAACTTAAAACAAAGGAAGCAAAGCTCACAAGTTTCTTAAGGATTAGTTTTCTGATAGATGTGCAATTAATGTCCACTCTGGGCTACAGGTGGTTCCATATTTATTTTTCAAATGAATGTTACTAACCTGCTTGTCCCACAGATGTTATTTACAATCGCATCTTTTATTCTTGTTTTAGCTGACAGGACAATCTCCTCAAGGATCTGAGCAGAGCTGATATATTTGATTTTCAGGTTATCTACTGCCTGCAGATACAAGCACTTTGATTGTTTACAACGAAGGAGTAATTGGTAACCATTAAATAACTCCAGAGACTGATTTAAGAGTCCTTCACCTACTGCATGAAAGTAGGGCTTCATCCCACAGTCCCTAATCTGGCTAAATACTTAAAGGTTTCACTACAAAAACAGGATATTAAAAAAATAGAAAATGCTATGATATCATCAATCACATACAAGTATTATATTCAGTTTTAATGATTTCAAATCAGTTTATATTTCAAAGTGGAAATTAAAATAAGAAACAAGCATGTTCTCTCATTACACTTCCAAAATCAGTTACAAATATTAATTTGTGCAGCAGAGTTTAAGGCAAAATTTCTTGTGCTGCTTTCAGCATCTCAAGCCAAAATGAGGACACTAAAACAAAATTCAGCCAGTATTCCTATGAGGAATTTCACATGTTGTTTAATTGGTGATACATTACTTGTGATTACGTAGGTTCAAATTGCTGACAATATTTAAAATAACTTTCAGAAGCATTTGCCTGGTCTTGCACAGTCAAATAGAATTACTTAGCTAAAAACAAACCTGACAAAAAGTCACAGAGGGCATTTTAACTATTTTCTGACACCATTTAATTGTCACTGAACTTTCCTGCTTCACAAAATGGCGTGGAAGCACAATACTGTTATGAACACACTGTCTGGCAGAACTCCTCTGAACTCAGCATTTTGTATTGGAAATCAGCAGTGAAATGCATCATTGAAGATATTACACATTACCAGACAGCACCACCATAGATGTAGCCTAAATCAGATGCTAAAGCACTCTGTGGGAGGCCACCCAGTTAGATCTGCAGTGAGCTCACCGTGCCCGTGTTTCACCGCAGAGCCCACGTTCACCATGCTTTGAGGAGCAAGGCTGAAGTATGCAGCAGGAGATAGGGCTACCTCTCTCTTGCCATTCTCTGCCCCTCTGGCTTCTTTGGGGAGTGCAGCACCAAGACTTCCCCTCTGCTTCCATGTGAAAGTAACGTGGGTGCTTGAGGGCTGAGCAGCAGCGGCTTCCCACAAGAGCAGCTCCACCTGCCCATGGATCAAAGGAGACACCAGTGGCAGAGCATCCACACCTGTGCAGCACTACAGCTGACCTAAGGAGGCCCAGGATCCTCTTCTGTTCCACGAAATCTAACTGCAACCCCTCAGTCTCATCCACACAGAGCTTTCTTTCCAAGCAGAAAGTTTAAGGAAAACTGAGATCGTTCCTAAAGCATTAACAAAGCAAATTGCCTGACTCCTTGGGGCATAAACATACATGTTAGCACACTGTAAATTAGTCAAGTGGAAGCCCAATGTTTTACAATTTACAGCCAGCACCAAATGACACCTGGACGCCTGCAAATCCCAGGTGCACATCCCACAAAAATCACATCAGATATATAGCAGAGACTGAGCCAAGTGCTCTTCCAAGTAACCTGGTGGATATACTATCACAAATTTTACTGCCTATGGGCAAACCACAATAGGTTCAGACCAGATCACAAGCGATTTCATAGAGACATTTCAAACACTTTTCTCCTAAGAGAGAACTGCCACTTTGAAAAATTTCAACCTGTTTACCCAGCTGTTTTGGTCCTACAGCTGTCATTTGAAAGGTCATAAACATTCAGTTTTATAACGAGAAAACTATTTTACTTCTCCTGCTCAACAGTTTTCCATAAAGTATTGAAAGAACTTTTGTGTTGAAAGTTTACCATTGAAAATTTTAGAGCAGTATGTGAAGAGTTCAGAGGGTCATGATAAGTCAAATACAGAAATTGTTGCTATTGTTAATTGAACCACTAGGCTCCTATGCAAATTCCACAGTGGGATGTATGTACTCATTTGTTCTGCTTTTACATTTGAATACTACATCTACAGCTCTGTTGCTCTGCATTTTTTTAAACATATATGTATATAGAATTAGTTCAAGGCAAACAATACATTATCTCACTTTTTCAAGTAAAAAAAGTCTTGCAACAAAAATCCTTTATAAGCTTTATAATTAATGTGGAAATGTAAGAAAAAATCCATACATTTGGACATACTTGTAAGTATGCTAAACAAGGCAAAAAGTACACCCGCACACCTAATTCTGAAACATTTCTTCTTTGTGTCTGCCTCAAACCAGGCTTATGTTTGGTTCAACAGTAAATAAGAACTGCGATAATTTACAACTTTTTATATGGAGGTGAGAGTAAAATTTTCCAAGTTGTACTCACATGATCATATGTGCAAGAGACACAGAATTAATTAGTTTAGCATACTACTCTGGCTTATCTCTGTAAGCTTACTTTTCTGAATTTCATTTCTGAGACTAAAATTGTAGTTCTTTGTATTTCTTGATGGATAAGATCAGAGAATAAACTAAATGGAAAAGAAAGTGTCATTTCAGGGACTAGAGTTATTTGCATAACTTTCTTTCCTTTCTGTCCTACCTTTCAGTTTGTTTAAAAGTCTTACATGCATTGTACTACAGCCTTGGCTTTTCAATTATACATCAATCAGAAAAATATATTCTGAAGTAAAAAAAAAAAATAAAATTGATACAAGTTTGTTGAATGTGAGGTGACTTTTTCAGTCATATCACACACAGAAAACTCTGCCTTATATGAAAGTATCCATTAACGGGTTTTGTTTTGTTTAAATATAAGAAAAGCACATGTAAACCGTATATGTTGTTATACCCTGCATGAATTCTGTTATTATATTTTACTTTGACACCATATAACAAATAAACAAAACCTAGGTCAAACTTAAATACTCAAGTCTCTTCTTGATCCCTCACTGTCTCTCGGTCCAGCTTCATTTAGAGTGGATAAGGTGTGAGAGAAGAGTAAAGGAACTCGAGCTGCAGTTTATAGCTCCAGTAAAGAAGATAATGTGAGATGCAAACAAAATGAATAATTAAAAAAACCCAAAAACTTCTTTTTAGGTTGACAATAGATGCCCCTATACAAAACCCAAGAATATTTCCTTGGTCTTCCAGGTTCAACTTCCACTGATCAAGATAACACAGCATGATAATGCATATGTCATCATGCATTCCTACATGCATAGGAAAAACTATTAAAGTTTTATAGAGTTCATAGTCTGAGCCCTTCAAAATGGATTACTAGCTTTTCTTCAAGTGATTTCAGGCACCAAATGCTACAAACACATTTAAATCTGCCTCACTTCAGCAATGATCATGCATTTACTGTAGTTTTCATTATATCAAAAATACTTCAGCTTCATTAGCAATAAATGAATTTTTTTTTATTAATTCAAATGATCTTTTTTCCAATTATTTATAAGCCCCAAGGTTCTTCCAGCAATATTGGCTCTTCTCTGTTCCATAAAATTGTAATCAATCTCTATTATTGTCATGAAAATGGTAGTTGTCACTCTGCTGAGAAAAAAATAATCAATACGTCTTGCAGAGTAGAATAGGAGTTTAATGCAGTGAATTGATGTCTGTTAGAGAAATTTGGCTTGCCAGCAGTTTGGGACAAGCTAATAGAAAACCAGAAAATTCACTGAAGGTTGACAGATGAATACACAGACATGCCATAAAAATTAATATTTGGGCACTTTGTATAGCCTGTCATTTCATATGCTGGAGAAAAAATAGATGTAGACAAGCATATCCCTGAGGAAATTCTTTTGGTTTTAAAAGGCAAAAGCCAAAAGCATGTAAAAATGAATTCTTCACTGCATTATTTTTATGTAAGTTTCTGAAAAATAAGTATTCTGAAACAATCTTCCATTCAAATATTTTGCATCAGACATGATACTGAATATGAAAACACTGCTGAGGGATAAAATAACACAAAGTTTCTGAGACAATACTGAATTCCTGTCCCTTCCAGATAACACTGCATTGCACAACCAAATCAGAGCATTACTTCAAAAATTAGTACAGAAACTCAACAATAGTACTGCTCACAAAATGTTTGGGATCATGAAGAGACAAAACAAAAAAAAAGCCCAAGTAAAATTTTTATAGCCAATACCTAGAAAGAGACACAGTCATACATTTCATGACAAATACAATACCCTCAAAAGAGCTGCTAGAATTATTTGAGCCTTATTTTAAAAAGTTACATTTTAGGAACATAATCCTCCTTTCTTTCTGTTGCCATCTGCAGAAGCTGTCAAAACACTCCACCTTCCAATTACACGCTTTCTGTCTTTCACTTGCTCTAACATAAGCCTATAATCTGTTTAATTCCCTTGTTTGGTTGGTTTAATAAACAATGGTTTTAAGTAGCAGGGCTTGATAAACCCAGCATCCACAACAAGCAAGCTGCAGTCATGCCTCCCTCCAGGAGAGCATCAGCACCACTGACTGCAGAGACAACACGCCGGCCGCAGCAGGAAGCAGCACAGGGCACCCAGCTTTGGACTTGTGTGGCACCCCTTCCTGAATTCCATTCTTCCTATGAAATCTGCTGATTCTGCACTGGATATAAACGGGACACTGTCTTCAGGGTCCTGCCTGTGGTTCCCAGAAAGATCTAAAAGTATGTATTTTAAGACCTCAGGTACCCACCAGGTCAAAGAGAAGCAACGGGTCTCCAAATGTGTAGGACAATTAACTGATTATTTGTGGTTAAACGTTCATGCTGTTATTCCAGAGACTTCAAGCAAGCCTGGCATATGAGCTCTGTTTCAGTAAGAGGAACAGATTTTTATCATGTGCAAAAGAGCATTCTTGGGCAAAAGGATGAGATGCTAAAGATGTCAGTAATTTTACATGGAAACACATGTTTAAACATAAGAGAACAGAAGGGACAAAATGTAACAGCTCCTTGACTGTAAAACCAAAATAAGATGAGACAACAGAGGTCTGCAATAAGGTGGACATTGAAGAAAATCTGCATCTCCTACTGCCTTCACCATTCTGCCATGGATTTAAAAATACCCATGTGAATTAGAGGTCTCCCCTGCCACTCCTGCACTCCTTTCTGATGGCATCAGAAATGTGATACAGGAAGTGAGAAAACATTAACATTACTGAGATTCTGCAAAAATAGGGAACTTAATCTAATTCTGTCCTAATTTGTAAAAGAATTTGACCTTCAACCCGATGAAAAATCAGGTCGAGTTTCCACCACCGCAAAATTTAAGTTAAATGATAAAAGGAAAATAAGCTTCTACTGAGACTGTCCCAGTCTCAATTTTGCAAGCCTAATAGAAAGCAAACAGTAACACTACTTTTAAGAAAGTTATGCATTCTTTAAAAAAAGGATGTCATACTCCATAGGAATTTCACAACACTAATGTAGGAGGTCCCAAAAGCCAACTGTGTGGTCTTTATTTCACAACTGAGTTCCAGCTGCTATTGTAGATTATAGGATCATGCAGCTGATGGTAATGACAAGAAATCAGTGTTGCATGGCACTGTCAACTTTTCATGAGTGGTTCATTTGTGGTTCACCCTAGGAAAGGTAGAGGGTTGTTACAGAAGGTGACAGAGTGTTAGTAGAGCTAGTTCAAAATAGGAAATGTTCTGTTACACACTGTCAAGTCTGATGCATCAGATTTGCATGTGTGGTGAGAAAATGAACACACATGTTATGCCCTGGGAGTTACATATGTATTTTTGTCAGAGGTGCAAAGCAGAGTTTGGTGTAAATGCAAGCTGTTACAAAATTTATCAGAGCTGTAAGCACTTGCAACATCACTGGCTCCACATGAATGTATACACTGAATCTCTTTCTCGGTAAGTTGCGAAGATACAATCCTAAACTCAGTATTAAGCATGGATATTTTTTGTAATCAGTATGGTGGATCCTGAGGGAAATATTCCCATCGAATTTTCCTTGGGCTTTCTAAGATAATTTGTACAAGACTGATGATGAATTTGAACAGGTTTGAAAGCTATGTCCCACTGAGGAAAAGGGTATAGGTATTTCCCAACTAAACTCTTTAAGATTAGCTTACTGACAAAGGGACGTAAATTTGAACCCACAACATACATTAGAATTAGATGAGCTTCTACTGAAGATGGTAAATTTTCAGGTGTTTTTTCTTAATTTCACAAATATTTTTCAGTCATTTCCACATGAACAGCCAGAAATTTTGCTGTACTCATAGAACAGCAATGGCTTGGAAAGACCTTCCATCTTTAATATACTCCCCAGTCATCAAGTGAGAATTATATGATATAAACCTTTCTAGCATTTGCCATTAATGCAAATACCATATATTATTCTGTTCTACTTTAAAGTCTCTTCCTCATTCTCTAAACATAATGATAATGTAATCTGTTTCCTCTGAAACATGAATCATTTCCAGGGTCTATGTAAACACTTTTTCCAATAAGACTCAATAAAATTTTGATGCAAGGGCATGATCCTCCATCCACTGCAGTTAATGAAAAGTGTACTCTGGTTTAAACAGTACGGAAAGAATGTATACAAAAAAAATAAATGCTGCCAAAACAGTGGACTTTCTATCTAACATCTGGCCATTTACCACAAGTGTCAGTCATGAGCATTAGATAAATACAAATCAAATGCCCTACAAAATTCCTGCAGCTTCATTACCCATGCAACTCCAATGTTCATTAACATCAACAAATATATTTGCTTCAGGTGGAAAAGAGTTTTTCAAAAATACCAAGTAGGTATCTTCTCGATTTCTCATTTTGCTATTGATCAAGCAGTAACAGTTGACTGCTAACTACTAAATCACTACTAGTTGAATTTGGATCTGATTTCTTTTATGAAATAGAAGGCTTTATACCACACATATTTTCTTCTGAATAATCTCTTTCCTCTCTCTTCATATTTGCAAATGAACTTAACTGATCAGCAGACAAGGGTTCATACAGTGTTGAAGAAAAACTTATGACAAATATAAAAAACTTTCTAATTTCCTCTCAAAATCTTACCTTCATTTTCAAGAACAACCATCAAAGGCACTTTGCATAACATGCCCTTTAAAAGCTATATTTCATTTTAAGAGCAATCTTTGAATGGATCCTCATTCAGGATTCATTTCTATCCTGGTTTTTGTGATAGGCATTACCGTAAACCTGTTTACAGAATAACAGCAAAGAAAGGTGGTCATATGTACCCACAGCTATGAGCAATTAAAGACAGCAGTGGTCCCATCTAGCAAAGAATAAGTTGTCCTAGTTCTATTTTGCTTCCTCTGTGAAGTGTGCTAACACTTCTCATTTGGTTAAGACATTTGAAGGCAAAGGATCCCCAAACTTGTCTGTTTGCATATTCATTGACGTACACCAGAATGTTACCCATTTTGATTTTTAAGGAAACTGCCTGCACTGACTAGTTAGAAATACAGAAAGGCATTTGACAGCAGACAAAATGGGCTAGACAACACTCACACCTCCTCCCTAAGCTTCTCTTTTTGTCTTCTCATAAAGGATGTTTGCTGCCTAGCCCAGTCCTATCTTTTCTGTGGCTCTCTCCTGTTCAAAGGTAAGTCAAGGAAAGCCTCCACAGACACCAGCAGGAGGAACCACAACTGTGCAGGAGGGACAAACTTCATAGTGGTCATCAGCTGCCTCCTTGTATCCATCCAGAGGGATCCATGAGTTGGACCTCCGTTTCTCCCAGAGAACAGATGGATGGAGGAGATGGCCACTGGCGGTCAGAGATAATACCTTGCACTTCATCACGTCTTTCACTTTGCTGGGAAAGTGATTTCAGATCTTAACTTAAACAACTCCTTAAACACTGGGATGACAGATAAACCCACAACTTAGTAAACTTCTTTGACAAAACTTCTGCTTTGTATATTACTGAGAAAATGATGATGAAAATAATTTTGGTGTTGTACAGTACAAGACGTTATAAGCCATTTAGTCAACTGAAATATGTGAAAAATACACCATGACCTTGAAATGCAGATTTGGGATTTATTTTAAAAATAGTTTTGTGCAGTAAATATTAGTAATTAAAGTGTTTTAAAATGGCTAAGGGATCTAGCAGTCAGGATTAGATTTAATCCTGAGTGACCACAATTAAAATTCAATTGTTCACACTTTAAAAATTTTTCAACCTAAATATTTTGTGAATTTCAATTTGAAAAAGATGAAATTAAACCAAGTTACCAATGAACTTCAATCTACATACTTTGGGAATTATTTATATGTATAGGCATGCATACACATACAAGATCTATGAAGTCAAGTCAAAAAGAAGTAAATGAAACTTCTCTGTTGATGCTTTCCACTGATTTTATGAGTCAATAGGATAAGGGAGAATGGATCCAAGAGTCAATATTAAAATTAATTGAGTATTTAGCCTGAAGGTCAACAACTTTGGTGGCCATCTGCCATTGTGCAGCTGCATTGGTTTTAGCACCTACTGTGGACATCAAAGAAGCTGATGTACAAGGAAAACCCTTAATATCTAGAGACACTGACACTGATCTTGCTAAGCACATCCTCCAGCAAGTCAGTTGCAGAACCTGTGGCAGCTCAAGGCCAGTTTATAGTGCACTTGGACAACTGTGTCACTCTAACAGAGCTGTTTGGGATATTATCAATGTTATCCTGCCGCAAATTAAAGTTTGAGTTAACCTAATATGGAAAGTTATAGTTCATGCAAGATTTAATCATGGTACTTCAGATCATTAGGAATATGTCATAGCAAAGAGCAACCTAATCCCAAAATTATCAAAATACCTTGCCATGGAATTAAGGCTGTCTTAATATCAGAAATAAAAAATACATATATAGGTTTTAAATAGACTGTCAGTCCAGAACCATAGACCAAAGGAAAAAAAAAGAAGCAAACAGCTGTTAGCAGATTTAACAGGGAAATACACAATAAAGTTGTCTCAAAAGCTTTAACTTTGGATCATATATCTTAAAACAAAATAAAATATGTGCAAAACCAGAGTCAATTTACTATTTAATGCTGAAATTTTTCAAACACAACCATGTTATACTTACGGGGCATTTTGATTGGGTGGAATCAAGCACTGGTTAGATGCTGTAGCTGTATATTCCTGTATTCTGTTCAGTACACTTTTTAAAGTAGAACTTTGAGCATGAACACATCAAATATTATGTTTAAACTCCCAACTTGAAAGACACATTAAAAAGTTGATTGTTCTGCTCTATGATGGCATCAATTTACCAGTAAATGCTGTTCAAATGATGTCATAAAATGCCATGAATAGAAACGTTTTCTATAATTTTCAAATTGAATTAAAATTCTAATGAAGAAGGTAAATACAATATTAAATCACTATAAGCATTAACTTCCTTCACTTTTCTGAACACTGGTAAAGCTATCCATTTTTATATGGGCTCATCCAATTTGAAGAGCAGAAGGATGCTCAAAGTTTATATATAGTGTGTGAGAAGGGAGTGCTGCACTTATATTATACCTACGTTGTGATTCAGCTCTTAAATCTATTACCTTACTAAATGTGACATGCTATGATTACTTCTCCTGAAAGGACGAAACAAACATTGTAACAAAAACTTAACAGTCTCTTTGGTGTTCCGAAAGAGCCGCTGGATCTGTGCCTCAGACATCACTGATACGTTTCTTCCCTAGCTGCAAAGTAGGGGAAAGATGTTTAATTCACAGTATGACTCCTCACGACTTGCAGGAAGCCCTCACGAGGACTTGTGCTTTTGTTTGGCTAATCCCAGCACCAAAGACAAGGTGGTTGTCAGGAGCTCAAGGAGAATGCTTTCTGCAGGCTGTTCTCAGTGAGGCTCTGCTCCAACTGGGGGAGCGAGGGAAAGCAGATAAAGACAGAGAAAATGGCAGAGACCAATTAGTCAACACAGCCTGTCAAGCAACCCAGCACTGGGAACCAGGAAGCTGCTTCATTGCACACCCAGCCACAGAAACAGCAGGTGGAGAAAAAATGTATAATTGGTCAAAGTAAAGGAGAATCTTAATGGCATTACTCACACAAAGAAAATAAGATAAGGAAACTATCTTTTTTATGTTGTTGGGAAAAAAACATGTAAAAAGAGAAGTGATAACCACAAATTTGGAATCTGATTAAGACCCTGAATCTGTGATGCTGAAATTACGTGGAATACAAAAAAGACAACTAAGAAAACAGAGTATTTGGAAAAGTATCAGTGCCAAGGACAGCACTGATCTAGTTGTCTAACTTTCCTACATATCAATCTTATCACTTTGCTCAATCTGCCAAAATAAGCTGTAAAAGCAGTACTCTAAATGTGAAAAGTGGCTGCAACAAAACCCTGCACATAATGCCTTCTCACAGGAAACTACAATAGGGGAGAAAAACATTTAAATGTTGAGGAAATTATGGCAAGAGGTAGTGTTGAGGAAACAATCTTAAAAAAAAAAAAAAAAAAAAACCAAAAAAAACAGACCCAGAACATAACAGCATGTGTGTGTCTACCACAGCAGCAATTTTGGAAAGGACAAGGAAAAACTCAAATTCCACTCTGAACCAATGCTCCAGGGAGAGAACCCCAATGAAGTAAAGATAGTCAGATATTTAAGGTCTCTGCAAGAAGAGACTTCACTTCTATGCGTAGCATTTATTCAGGCAAAATAAAGGAATGAGGCAAATACACCTGATTTAATTTGTTTTATTTAAGCACTGAGGGCAGAAAGGACAAAACTGATTTGGGCTCACCCATGGTACTTTCATTTAAGGAACTAGCTTCCATGAAACAGTTCTTGGAAGAGGAACAATTAATTTCAAAGGGAAAAAACTCTCTTCTCTTCTATGCCAAATCGGATCAAAAGTTGTCTTTCTCTGAAAGGTTATTAAAACTTACTGGACTTAAAACAGCCTTCCTTGATCTCTTTACAAAATCAGTTACAGTCCTGCTTTAACTGCCTGAAACTACAGTTTACTGTTGTTAGTCAGATAGTAATGGCACATGGCTGAGAAGACACAACACTGTTCTCCCTCTATTTGCCTAGTTCTGATCTGCAAAGTAACAATTAAAGTGTCACTGTGGATGGATGATAAATGCTGAAATTATGTCCATTTCTGAAGAAGTTATAAAAATAGAGTATAAACATAGAACCCACAAACATCCATTATAAATAAAACCTTTTTTAAAATGCTCCCTCTGTGTATTCCTCTGCCTATATATTCCCTATTCCCATAGGGATATTCTTCATTTCCAATTCCACCCAATGGATATAATTTAAATAGGGACTGACTTTGAGTTCCTCCAGATTTAGAATAAGATAGTAAAACAGTTTTCAAGTATTTTGACTCATTCAAACATCAATAACATTTGCAGATGATGGGTTAAGGAAAATTACGTCAAAGCTGGAGAAAAAACTTAACTTCAGAAGCTTGAAGCTGTTGTTCAAGTCATGCTAAGTCCATAATGTGATAGTAAATGTTTTTATACAGTTGCAAAGACTTGGCTTTATTTGGTATTTTGGTGATTAAAAAGTTAGCCTTTAAGGGGCCTAAATGGCTCGGAAAATGTGCTATACTATTTCACAGAAGTATGGAAGGAAGCAGTAAAGGAAAAAGAGCATCTTACATCATGGCTGTCTCTAAATTTAATTTTGACATCAAATAGATGCAAAAACCATACACATACATATTTAAACCGCTCTTTCAAAATATCAGGACATCTGTCTTGTAGGAGTTATTGCTCTTGGTGAAAATACAGCAGAACAGGGGCTTCTGATAATTAGTTGAGTCAAAACAGGCCTACTTATTACAAACAACAGAAAGATAAGATTGTTTCTTACTTCTCCCTTCTACATTTTGAATTTTTTTTTGTTCTTGAACAACAAGGCATTCCCATTGTGATACCCTGAAAAGCTGAAATCTCTCCTGTGACTTTCAATCATAATATCACAAGAACATTAACAATATTATTTCTGACCTAAAAATTTACCTGCATTAAGTATAGAACTGTGGAAGTATCATAAACATGTATCTCTCACGTTTACTATAAAACTAAAAGACACAAGCAGGCTACAAGCATGCAACAGAAGTCTTACTACCCATGATTAACCGAGTAGAAATTAGTATTCTCACATGGTGCTTCATTGCGCACTTGCAAGAAATAATACCAAATAATTCAATAAAGCGGTAATTAAAAACCTGTCTCAATTCTCCTGGTACTGTGGCAATCATGCTCCCACAGCCTCGCAGCTGAGCACGGAGCACTCAGCTGCCTGCACTGCACTGCAAAGAAACAATCCACCCACCACTGACTCCTGTTGTTTCATAGGGGATCCAATTACTGATATCGTTCTGACACTAGAGATTAGCTGATTGCCAGTTCAGTGTGCTTACAAAATCTTATGTGTCACAGGAGGCCCTTTACTTGTTTCTGTAAGACAAACAGTGTTTTTTTTTTTTAAATCTATTAAAAACCCACTAGAATATATGCTCTCTCATGTGTAGCACTTCAGCCCCATCCTGTTGGACTGAAAGCAAATTCCTCCTTTAGAATTGTCATAGAACTAAAGTGTGGTGACAGTAGCAGCAAAAATACACTTTTAATTGTGCTTTCCAAAGAAGAGACTTAAGAGAGGCAGAAGCTACATGTGCCACTATTTTAGGACTCAGAAAGACAGCAGATCTTTGTGAAGTCTGAGATCACAATTAAAATTTTTTCTAATTAAAAAATGTTAATGCAACTTTGCACTGCTCTTTTTCCAGATCTAAGAGCACATTGGAACAAGCACTTGTGTGGAAAACAATGGTTTGGTTTTTGTTAGAAAGTGTTTTTCTTATCCCCAATGTTGTAAATAAAATTCGTTAGGACTGTATAATATCAGTCCGTTAAATTCTATTTCCATTCAAAGGAAATATATCAGTAGGGCTCCAATACAATTTTCCTGTTACAGCTCTTGAACTGAAACAAAAAGAAGAAATGGAAAGGCAAACTAGGTGTTGGGCAAATTAATGTTAAGGCAAGAAAGGTCAAATACTAAGGAAAAATAAGGAAGAAAGACAGCGATGAGCAAAAAATACTTCTATTTTCTCACCACCAATACCAGTATTCTTACAGGCAGATATTCTAAAGACTCTGCTGGTTATTCAAGTGCTTAGGCTGTATCTACATATGAGAAACCAAGAATACCCTTTTTAATGCTCCAATGAACTTTACCATCCATTCTGGAAAACAATGTCTTCATCAGCTGCGACAAGACACATTTTATTACCTTGAATACCATAGGATTTTACTGTAAATAACACCTTCTCTAGAGAACAGAAGCTTAAATTGATGTGGGAAACGATGTAATGCTACATAGATTTAGAATGAAGGGGACTTTATTTATGCTATGATATAAAAAAAACCAAAAAAACAGGAGGACATTTTACAATCCCCAATTTAATTAATTTCCACAAATCTTCTTTAAATAAAAATGGAAGTTAACCCATACACATCTGGGATTTTATTTTATGTAATGACAATATGCAAACTTTGTTTCAAATTATTAGAAAAATATTTAATTCACAACATATGAACAAATACTGGCAAATGACACAAAACCAGAGCTAAGACAGTATTAAACAGACATGCTGCATTTTCTTTTAATACCCTTCTTGAGAAAAGAAAGCTGTGTAATCTTAGGTTTTATCTTATACATTAGGTTTTATCTTATACCCTAACAAGAGCAAAGTAAGAGACACAATCATAAAACAGATGAGGGTAAAGAAACCACTGCAATTCAAAATTTATAACTTCGCTGCTTCCCAAGCACAGTATAAAAAAAGAGCTGACCTAGACAGGGTGGGTAGGGATGCCATGAGCCATCTTAGCCACCCCTCTTCTCACAATAAGGATCACTAAGCTGCTTCTGACAGAAGTTTGCCTAACTCATTCCCAGAATCTTCAATAGGGGTGCTGCAGCATCTCTAATCCATCAGCTGCTGTGCTTCGCTAATTTTACACTTACAATGGTTTCCCCAATGTCTAACTTAAATCTCCCTTACTAGAATGTAAAAACTTTATTATTCTTCTCCTGCTCCCCATAGACAAAAGGACAATTTAGTACTTTCCCCTTTGCAACCACCTCTCGTATTTGAATCTCAGTCCGAAACCTTTTCTTCAATTGACTAACTCTTTCAAATTGTGGATTTTGGGAAAATTTTCTAGAGTGCTGACCATCCTGGTTGATTTTCTTTGGACTTGCATGGAAGTCATAGATCAACTAAAATAAGATAAGGAGCTACAAACACACTGTTAACTTTCACAGCACTGTCCTTTCCGTCGCCAACATACACAAATGGTACCAGCCTACTTAGAACTTGCTGAGTGCTGCTGTTCTTCAACTAAAACTGTGCCTCAGCACTTTTTACTAGTAAAACTGTTGAATGGGCAGTAAAGACAAACATATGCCTAACTTAAAATCAATTTAACTAAAAAAAGCCCCAAACCCAGACTTCATTAATTTAAATTCTGCACTCTGTTTTGTGGTGTGACTTACCCTTGCCTCATCATATCACCTAGCCAAGGCACATTGTTATTAAAGAGTATTATTTCATTAGTTATGTACTTAATAGGTTGACAGACATTTCACATACACCTATTTCAAGTTGCTGTGCAAAATCAGGGGGCACAAAAATAAACATCAGGTGTTCATACACCTGAAGAAAGTTAAATCCATGAAATAAGAAATATAAGGAAGTGCATTATCTTATGAAGATAACTGGTTCCTTTTGACAATTGTGACAATGACAGTGAGCTATAAGCAATAGGAATGTTCTAGATCAGAGGGAATCTCTTGCTCCTTAAATCTCATATGGATTAGGTGTCATTGCTCCTCTGGCTCTTGTTAAACATTATCAGCTAAACTTGTTAGACAGTGTTCCCAAGGCAGGACTCCTGGAGCATTGAACCTAAATCATCAAAATAAAAGTGACATTATTACAAATTAACCATAGGTGAGTCCTTACCAAACGTTAATTTTAAACTACAGTATTGAATTACATCATCCATCATTAATGAAACACCGGGCCTCTGACTACATACCCTTCACCAATTCAATGTGTATGTGATTAGGAAGAGTGATTTTTTTTTTTTCACTGAAGAAATAGGACTCTATTTTGATGCTTGCTCCAAGTATTTTACCATCCCATATCACCATTGTTGTGACTTCAGCAGAGCGCCCTTGCTCATCAAGCTTACCCAGGAACCCTGAGCAGATGTACTACAAAATAGAAATGTATGTATGAGATAACACATTCCAAGTAGGTTTGCCATTCTGTGGCACTAAGCATTTCCAACCACTTATCAACTGTAGAGCTGCTATTTGCATTTTGTACTCTATACATGAAAGCACTACAGCTGCCTGTGGCAACAAAGGAAATGCAAAACTTGCTGGAAGAAAATAAATAAAATAAAACCATTTCCTATGGGACAATTCAAAGTCTCACCTCATCATCCTGAGACATCAGGGATTCTGTGTTGCCTCTGTTTTTTATTAATAATGCAGCACCAGTCTTTCAACCACTCTTTCATAACAGAAGCTTTTCCTTTGGAGGTGATATGAGTCATGTGATTACCTCAGTCATCTGGAGTCAAAGGCTAAAAACTGATAGAGGTTCTCACTATCAACTAGCCTATAATTTGGGACCCAGAGAAGCAGTAATAAATGAGTGTTTATCTACTCAATGGGGAATTTCATTTCACTCTCTGCCCCCAAAGTCATTACCTGCACAATAGGAATGAGCAATGGAAATTCACAACATAATAAACTATCACAGGCTTGCTGCTTAAACAGCATCTCAAAATCATTTTCTGGACCGGAAGCTATATGCAAACTGTGCTCCACAACATAAGAAAAATTTGTTGATATGATGAAACAAAAGGTATTTGCATCTCCTAAGAACAGAGAAGCATTTTATACTCCAGATAAACAGTTTCTTCTGTTCTCAGTATTGTTTTCCTTGCTGAAGAGAAACATCGAATAGTCCTAAATTTCTTTTCTTAGAAACCATTTTAATAAAAGTGTTACTAAGCAATATTTGTATAAGTCTTTTTATCTAGTTGAAAGTTGAAAGACATTTTCTATTTTGTAGAAAAAACTTATGGATCAAAAATATAAGTAATAAGAAAATATTGTTCAATTAACTTGGTATACCATTTACACTAAAGTATACTGCCAGTAAGTAAAAAACCAATACTTTTGGTGTAATAGCCACTCAAAATCCTGCACAAAAAACTTATACTGAATATTAATTTTTTCTAAAATTGGCATCTTACTAAGGAAGAAATGAAAATATTTGTAAATGTAACAGCCCTGAAAATGGTCAAAATTCACATTTTTATTGAGTATTTTTGTGGAATATATTGGGGTATCATTTTTAAAACTAAGATATGAAAAGCTATGACAGTTTCATGCAATACCTCTCCATAGCCTTAATCTTAACAACCTATTTTCTCATCACTGTTATATTTGTTCAAGCATGAAAAGCATAATATTTTTCCCCTTTTTTTCACATTCTGTTGAGATATTTCAGTCTAGAAATCTATGATTATCTATTCCAGTCCTGATATCACTGAAGTAACTGTGTTGTCATCCTGTGATCCTATGTGAGGAAGCACAGCAAGAAAATTATGTAGTCATTAAGGGAGCAACAGAAGCCACTTACATAAATTACTGTACAGTAATTCAAAAGAATATGAGGAGAAGAGATGCTTGAGACTTATGCTTCTTTATTCTGTAAGCCTTGAATGTATTATCTGCCCAAACCTTGGGAAAGAGACCACCTGGTTACTCCTTTTTAAGCTTCAGTGAACAAATCAGTGTTTCTGTGTTTTCTAAAAAGAATTCATTTTTTTTGAGCAGCTAATATGGTATCTATGGTTTCTTACTACTTTAAAGGGACTGAACTACGTAACTCTTTTAATGTTAAAATAGGCAAACATCCTAGCTCACCATGGGGATTTTCTGTTTGTTTTCTTAAGTGACAGGGGAAACTGGAAGTGAGGATACCATCCTTTCTCTGACCGAAGGAAAGTAATTTCTTCTAAGAACATATTTGGTTTAATGAAAATAGTATGTTTCCTTTCCTAAAGCCTATTGACCTGATAACTAACTCATTTTAATTTTTCCCTGTCTATAGGAAATTGAAGATCACAGAACGGAACAGACAGCTCCAGAAAATTTGCAGTGAGAATCAAGTCCTGATCCCAGAAGGTACCAGCTACATGCACAAGTCATATAAGTCCCACCAATCTGGTTGATTTCAGTCACCACGGAAAACTCACACCCTGGACTTTTTAAGTCTTGCCTTCAGGTTCAGAATAGAGACAATTAAATTATTTCAAATTATTCAAATTATTTTTCAGGCAGTAAAATAAGTCGACTAGACATTTCTCTCCATGCATCAGTGAATAGCGTACTCCATCATGATGTTTACAGATGTCATTCTCAGCAGAGGAGAATACAACCTCTCTATGCAAATTTCAGGGTGTTCCCACACCATCAGCCTTTGTACTCTGACAGTATAGAGTGTGGAAATATTTTTTTCCCTTTTTGGTGCACATTTTTGACTAAATGAATATTGGATTTCAGTCTCCAGCTATGAAGTGTGCACTTTTCACTGACCATAAAATTGCAAAAGCTTCACATTGCACCCAAACATAACTGTAATAGCCTAGAAACTAGCGTATTCAAGAAAAGTATCAGAACTGGTTATGAGGCCTGGCTTATATTTTTCAGACTTGACTCATTTTTTTATCAAAACTTGACTTTTACCAATCACTGACTTGTGATTTATCAGAATATATTTCTGCTTAGAATCAGCATTCTATCTCTGTCCTCTCTGATACTGACTATCTGAAATGGGACTTTCACTAAGAAGCCATCAGAAAGGCTCAGGGAGATACAGGAAGGTGCAGCAGAGAGCAGGAGAAAAGCAGGATGGATCAGACCTCAGCATTTATCTTTGTTGATGAGCCTGAACATTTAATGTTGCTCAAAGTCTCTGAAAAAGAGCAAAAGGAGCAGAAAAAAAATCCCTGATATTATTTTCTTAACAATGACTTCAGGACACACTAATTAAGTTTTCTCTGCTAAGAAAGAGGAGTGGACAACCTAAATTTCAAAATCTTCAAATTATCTATGTGAATCAGAAGGCTGCATGCATGGAGGGCAAACACTGACATTTATTTTGTATAATGGTGCATGTCTTGAGAGGAATTGCCACCGGAATATTATTCCCACTCTGCATGTCAAACATTAATATAAAATCAATATGGAGCCACGTTCCCAACATTTTTCACGCACCTGTGTTACCCCTACAGAGGGTTTTGCCACACTTGGCATTTGGCTCCCCCAGGACATGGAAGGAGGTTCACTGCAATCCTCCTGCTCAGCACGGCCTCGCTGCTGAGGGTTAGCAATGGCTCAGCAAGACCCCAGCATCTGTGGAGGGAAAGTGCAAGGTGAGACAAAGGTGATTGGTGGTAAATCTGCTGCTCTGTCAGCAAGTCCTGAAAAACAGAAAGTAAAAAGGGTTTTTTCCACAATATGGATGACATCCTCATTTGAAATTATACAGTTGGAGTTGCTTTGTGACAAAGACACGTTGCTTTCTGTCTTAAGACATGACAGGAATAAACCCACAAGAACAGCTAACCTTCTAAATACGCTTAGCCTCACATAAAATCTTGACTTGATAGAGCCCAATCTTTTTCCCCAAAAACATCATTTCCTTTTGAGCTCATAATAAATTAGCCTTCATTTCATAGCTGAACTAGTTCTCAAACATGCTCTACACTTCAGTTTACCTCATGATCAGACATTGTCAAAAACTTCAGTTAATCAAAAGCATCATAGTTTTGAGGAAAGAAAACCCCAGAAAACCACACCACACTATTGTTTTCTTCAAGTAGGATGTAGCAGATCTCCCTCCCTGTTTACACTCTCCTGGAACACCGCTCAGAGAGCTGATTTTGAGTTCTACATCCCAAAACCGCCAGTCTCAGAGGAGCTTCATTTTCCCAGACAATGTGCATCCATATGAATCATCAGCACCTTTCACACCTGGATCTGAAAAGATTCCTATCTAAGTTAAAAGGTATTTAAGGATGCAGTTCCAACACATTTCTTCTGGATCAGGTATGCCAACCTGTTTTAATGCATACAGCCAGAAAGCTACAGTAGTCTATTATCCGCAATTGAAATGACACCAGCTAAGGCCACTGCTTACTCCTCATGGCTGATATACTAAATCATTGCTCCTAAATATGGCGACCTGGTTCTCAAAAATACACTCGAATTTACATCTGGATTTTGTTCCTGGATATTTTGCTTTATGGAATGGAGCTCAGATATTTCTTTCCTTTTTCTCTACCTCAAGCTTCCAAAACTAAACGCCAACATTTTTCTGAGGTCTGTGGGACAAAACCACAGCTAATTTCCACAACACAGATGGGGAAAAGATCATAACTACAGCTCCTTACCTTTACTGGCTGCAAAAGACACCACACACAGTTATCACTGGCAGGCTGTTAGATACATTCTAGTCCAATGAGATCAGGGAGGGGACTATTCAAAGAAGCAGCTCCTGCACGCCTCATTACTGACGGTGAAGAGGCAGACATGATCCAATATCATAGGAAACACACAGCAATTTCTACTGTGGCTTCTACTGCTAAGATTCAAAATGAAAACTTGTTATCCTGGACCAAAATATTTGTCTGGTTTTTAAAACAAGATTTTCAGAAGAAAAGGGATCTCTGTGGAGAAATGACAGCATGTTTGGTCTCAGCTGTGGATGCATACTGGCAGAAAGAAGATCCTGTATTGGGATGCCAGATAAACGCACAAACTTGTGGGGACCCACGTAATTTATCACCTTCAGTTTCGCAACACAACAGCTTTTAGAACCAATGACCCTATAGACAAACTAAGGAAGCCCAAAGCAAGTTCAGAACCTACTGAATTTGTGTTGTTGGGTAATAGCACACAATGTGGAGTCATCTAGACATGGTGCCACACACCCATTTGCCTAACGCATGAGATCTTTTGTTTTAATCAATGCTTGCGATACTTCTAAAAAAAAAAAAAAAAAGAAACTTTTCAAAATTTGAGAGGATCATAGGAATCAGTGCATAGACTAGTCTTTTCATCAACCACTGACATGCAACTTTGTTCAGGACAGCTGGTAGAAGAGGGTGAGTGTAAGTTATGGACCAATGACTAGACAGAAGTTTGACCCAAAGTGCTTACGGTTATAATAAGAGCCATGTCTTTTGTAGTCAAGAGAATCCTGTATTATAAGTGATTATAAGAACAGCCTCCACAGAAAAAAAAAAAATCTCATCAGAGCCCATTTTACATGGTTTATATTGGTGAAGGACCAAACGATCCCGTCCTGGAATCAAACACGTGGTTTCAGACAATAAAAGATTTTCAAAACTCAGTGTTCAAGACAAAATTCTCCCTCAAATTTTGGCTGAAACTTAGGCTTCCCCCACTACTTCTAAAAAAAACACAGAGAATGAAATATGTCAAGCAAAAATTACTGTATAATGTAGGGAATTTTTCGAGATATACTCAACATTTAATTAAGTAAAATAATCACCACATTTTTTATTAGTCAAACTTTCCAAGCACTCAAAGCTCCCAGCCTAAACCCCACTCATCATGAGTTGAGAAGTTAGCTGTTTCTTATTCCTAACTAAGAGGCATGGGAATTCCTCTGCAATCTATTGAAAATATAATTTGCCTGTGTACTGGTACTTACTTAACTAAAAGAAAGGTGTTGAAAGAACCAATTCTGCTAGTGTTAATTTGCTACAACTTTTCTTTCATGCATGAACAAAAATTTTTCTTCTACCCAATAAAACAGAAATAAAAACTGCAGGAAACAATTCCTTCAGTCCTCATGGAAAAGGCATTAAAAGGTTCAACAAAAGTTATTATCTCAGACTTTACATTTACTATTAAATTATTGATGAGCTGCTTCTATTGTCATTTTTACTTCTGTTACTAGAAATTAAAGCAAATACTAAATTTCTAAATACACCACGCCTAGGAAAAAAATCGTGTTCATAGGCCACCAGGATTCTCTGCAGTCCCAAAGGGATTTTCATAATCTCACAGGTATCTTCAAGTCCTAGAATTTGCATTCTGCTTCTCAGTTCAGCTTGCAGGTGTTTAAAAATACATGCAACAAGACAATTCGCTTTTGGCTACACATCTAAGAGGTTCAAACATCTGAATTATTCTGTCTGAGGTCAACTACAATTTATGTGCCAAATTAGGTTGAAATCAAGCTAGGAAGAGCTATGAAATACTAAGATCTTTGGTGCTTGGGAACTTGAGGCTGTTTCTGACCAATGTGAATCATCTCAGATCTTCTTCCAGGAAAAGGAGGCATTTTCAGGAACCAAATATGAAATATAAGCTTACAACTTCTGAATCTCTAGGCTTCAGTGATCTAAATTTTGCCATGCAAACAGATATAAAATGTGGATTAGAATAGCAAAATTTTGTAGGAGTGTTCCTTGGATTTTGGAATTCTAGAAAACAGAGGATGCACATGCCATCATGTGCACTAGCATGCCAACAAGATTTGCAATAAAGACAAAAAGACATGTTTCCCTGGGCTTTAACAATCTATATTGCTATACTGTTTAATATAACCAGAAAATATTTTTCAGGAACTCAGGGTCAAGGCTTCTAAGAGATATACATCTAAGTGGTATAATTCCACCAAAATGTTGTTACAGAGTATAGATGCAGTACTAAATGTCTATACACACACACATACATATATATATATACATTTCAATATAATGTAGTCAGTTACTAAGAGAATTAATGTCCATCCCAATATGTATGGGCTATTTTTTGCACAATTCAAAATTGCGAACTACTAACTCAAGTAAACTTACTATTTTTACTCTAAAATAATTTTCCATAAATTTCTAAATTATGGAGGATATTTCATATAACTATCTCCTGAAACTTTCCAATACAATTAAGATAGAGCTAAAGAGAACTCAAGTAATTCTGTTCCTCAGGGATTCACATTTAAGTAAATCCCCAACCCACAACCTAAAAGCAACCTTTGCTTTCCATTTTCTTGGAACAGATAACACCAATATTAAGACTAGTCTTGGGAAGGGACAACTTGAAACAGAATTATCCATAAATGAAAATGCTAATTAAATTAGCATTTTTTTTCTTTACTAAATATACTAAACTTCAAAGTCCAAGAAGAGATTTGAAAAATCTAAAGTAGCTATCAGCCTTCAGTACTGTTAATTTCTCTCCCACTCACCAAAGCCCATCCCGACCAGCTTCCCAGTCTTATCTTACTTCTTCCAGGAACAGAGAAGAATCATGAAAGAACAGTGGGGAATGGACTGAGATGCACTTGTAGGTATTTGTTTTAAGACTGAATAACTCAACAGCATAATTCACTATGTGCCAGCCACATTTTTCAGAAATAATCAGCATACTACCATAAACCTGGAATTTAAGCCTCAAATATGCTTTAATGGACTGATTCCAAAAATATTCAAGATTGCCATCAATCAAGAAGCTACTGAAAAAAAATTAGTATAAATAGTAATTTCTGGTATTTTGTCTTCTCTGACAATAAAACTTTCAATATAAAATCAAACTTTAAATAGATTGTATTCAGCCAAAGCCTACTTTCTGTACCAGTACAAAACCAAAAAGAAAAAAAAAAAAAATCATCCTTATCAGGAAGAGAAAGAGTCAGAATCTATTAAATCCATCTTGTCTGACACAAAATTACAAGTGTGATGTAAAAATCTAGCTAGCCTGACACAAAATTAAGCTGCTCTTGGTATAACTTGAAAGAACAGAAACCATCTCAAATGCAATAGAGGAAACCACAGGATGCAGTTTCTGGAAGTACGACAGCGGGATCCAAGATCCCAGTTGAATTCATCCTGTAAGAGCGGAGTGCGATGATAACGAGGTGGTGAATTCCTGCAGGAATCTTAGAGCTGCACGAAGAGAAGACAACTCTGGTTAAAGATCCAAGTTTCCTGATCACTATGGGTTCCTAATGAACACCTGTGCATTGCCTCCTTATGCAAATCAGAGCAAAGGCTGAATACTATAATTTGAGAATTCATTTTCAGTGCAACCTTTAAAAAATACAAAACTAAACACTGAAATAAGCATCTCATTTCTGGGGAAAAAAAAATCCAAGCTCCCTGACCTGCAAGAATAGTCTTGCCAGTGCTGTGTATGCTTGTCCTTGATCATGGCTCAGAGCAGGCAGTCAAGGAAGATTATAAAACTAGGACATATTCCTCTCACTTTCTGGTTAAACTGGAGATTTAAACTTAACTTGAATGAACAGGGTACATCATGACAGTTACATTTTATAGCCACTGCGATGTCTACCCTCCAAGAACCACACTAATTCCATTTTTAACTTACACCTTTGTCCTCCGTAATTTCCTCTGGCACTGAGCTCCACAACTTCGCTTCATACTGCCAGGAAGGGTTTTAAAACTTGTTCTTCCTGGGCAGCAGAAGAAACATTATTTGGCTCTTCTCTGGTCACCTTCTCTTCACAATGTCCTCGTGTAAGGAGAGACAAATCTGAACTACTTGTATCATAGGACAGAGAGACATCTTTTCTTTCCCCGCCTCAAATTCTTGTTTCAACCTATTCATCTTGTGAACATAGCAGTAAATTCCTTTTCTAAGAAACTCTCTCCTCCCAGCACATTCCTGCCAGGAGGCTTATGACTGCTCTAGAAGTCAACCCAGCTGTGTTGTTTTGGTCCACGAGTCTTTCCTGAGCTGACTCTATTTAAATTAAACTTATGACTCTATTTAAATTTACTGTAGTATTTGTGAGCATTAAAATCACCATGCAGGAAAGCCCTCTGACCTGCCAGCTGATCCTTTACCTTAACAAATATTCAACCTGGCCAAAACTGCCACTTTATATACAATCCCAAGAAAGCTGAAGGCTGGAGAACCTGCTCAGTAGAGGTAAAAAACCTCCTCTGAGAGACAGTACATTTATCCTGAGCCCAACCAAAAAGAATAAAATGGAGGGAAGGGAATGATAAAGTTTAAAAATAAGAAACAATTTCTTTCAATGAGAGGGAACTGATGATAACTGAACCAATAGCCAAGGGAACACATTTGTCTATATTTCACCAGATTCACTGAATCACTTGGTGTGACATGGAAGATATGATAGTTATAATGAGATGGCATTAAGAAGGAAAAAAATAAGATTGAACAGTAGAAAACACCATCAGTTAGTGAGATTTGTTAAACTAAGAAATGGTCCTCTCTGTCAATGCACTTTACATTTCTGAGAATGTTTAAAGACAAAAGATAAGAAAAAAAAACCTTTAAAGAGAGAATTCCACATGGAGGGGAAAAACAAAAATTAAATAGATTTTCCAACAGGTTGCCCTCCTTTTCTTCTAACAAAAGCTGTACAATCTGACCTCTGTCTGAAACAACCTCTGCAGAATCGCAAATGCTGATGGATGGCTATCATATACTCACCAGGCAGACAGTCCCGTGGAACACGGATAATTTGAAGGATGAATCAGATTAGCTCAAGTTGTTTCAAAGCCCCCTCCTCTCTCTCTGATTTCCTCCCTCCAAGGGCACTATCTCACGTGAGTGCGACATTCCAGAACAATGAAATTGGTAAAGCAACAAAAGAAAAACTCATAAGGATGGATTAAAAAAAAAACCTAAACAGAAGCAGAACCAAGGCTTCAAAATTGCTTCCTAAATATCTCTTCCAAAAGAAACATTCAGAGAAAAAGCTAACATTTGCTCCCCACACCCTGAAAGTGCCCTGCAGTAGCACTACCATAAGTCAACACTGTTCCTTTTCTACAGACGTGTTAAGACCTATCACAAGTATCTACGTGAATGATAACAAAACTGTTATCTTTTTTTCCCTTAGTGTGACTCATGCCAGCTGGACTAATCTAAATATTATTAAACATCATTAAATATATTAAGTTTAAGCTTAAATTGTGCCAGCAGGGCTAGTTAAGAAAAAGAACATAAAAAATAATATTTTAATTAATTATGTTCCCAGGCTGTGGTGATGGATGCTACCCTCACTAACGTACATTCTCAGTTATTTTCCAGAAATGGATAGGTATGTCTACCAACCCTTCTGGCAGCATTTCCACTGCTGTCGCATGGTGCAAGATTTAAAAGGCAATCCAGGAAAGTCTATAATGTGCTATAAAAATTAGGAACTATTTAAGTGCCTAGATGACCTTCCCAGGAGACCTTCCACTCTCACCTGACTAAATTTCGTTGACTGTCCATGGAAAGTGACCTGCTTTCTGTACTGACAGCAGTATAACCCTCCTTTTGTTCTGGCATCTCTAAGAGATACTCATAACAGCACTTACCAGGCACGGCGCTGTGGAAGACCAGCTCTAGGACCAGAGGGATTATTTTACAGCAGTAAAAATCTACTGAAAAGTGCTTTTGCATATTACGGTACCTGCACCATTGCAACATTCAATGTTTTTATGAATATTCTAAACTTATACCTGTGTATATGTACAAATATATGTATATGTACAGCAAGCTATAGCAATTGATGCGTTTTGCAGTTGGTTTTGTTGTTGTTTTTTATGAAATAATGATGTTTATAGTCTTAGAAGCTTTTCAACAGTGACAAATAGAGTATTTTAAAAAGTCAAATTGTATACTGCATGTCAAATCTAGCATGCCTCTGGGAGGACAAATCAGCATGTGTTACACTTTCAAGTCTGCAAGCACAACTGTTAAGTATATTATGATCAACAGGAGGAATGCAGAGTACATCAAAGGGAAAAATAAAACTCCTGGTAGATAGTAACTATTTTCTTCTTTTCTATAAGAAATACTAAGATACTGGAAATTGCTCATACTTAAATCACTATTAATTAAAATAAGCCTTAGCTACTTCTTCCTCAACACCTTATACGTTTTCCTCTCTCTGCTTCCAAAACAAGATTGAGAAAAAATGAAATGTCTGTGTAATGGAAACCGACATAACCTCCAACAATTTGCATTTAGAGGTAAATCAAATTTATTTGGTTTACACTATAATGGCACTTCAGTTTTGGTAACTTTTTCTAGAGATTACTGAATTTTTGTATGACATTTTAGAAAACATTTTTGCTAAATGCACAGAGTTCAAATGCCCTCCTTGTGCATATGCCCTTTTCCAGCAAAATAACTTTTCTCATTCCAATTAACCAGATACTTAGTTCTCTGCTCCCACTTGTCCACACGAAGAGATTTTTTTCTCTAAAATTTCAGAAGTGCCTCTCATCTGAGGTTTGAAGTGCAGGAATTTATTCCAACTGAACTTTACCTAAATCAACCAATCATGCTCCCAGTTTCCACAAACAGCTGATTTCTGGTCTTTGCCACCACTTTGTTTCTCTGGAGAGTTTTCTCAGCAGCATCACACAGCCACATGTTCATAGACGCCCATCAGATGCACAAGTGGCCTTGGGGAGCAAATCAGACTCTGGGTACAATATGAAAAATAGGAATATTCCTGTGCACATGTGACAGGACAGAGAAGGCAAAGACCACACTACCTCCGCCCCAGGTTTCCCTGGATTCCTAAGGCATCGGTCAGAGGGATAGAACAGGACACCTCAGTCTGAGAAGAGGCAAGTAAATGCAAAAGGATATCGACTAGCTGGTTTTCTTATTCTGGTTTAGCATCAGCATGGATGGGAACTGACATATTATATTAAGTTGTGGAGTTCCCACCTCTCTTGAGTGTACTATTTTTTCTTTATTTTTAATTTCTCAACAGATTTTCAAAAATTGATTAAGAAGCTGAGTCACAATCTCATCTAGTTTCTGTATTCTAAAGGTTAATACAAGCATCCAAGTGTCACATTAACATAACAGCAGCAAAAATCAATCCAGCATGAGACTGAAAGCACTAAATTCACCCTTAATTCCAATTATTGCTTGTTGCGTAAGTTTTAAATTTTATGTAAAAAATTTATACAGTCATAATTTCCCACCTCCCAAATCCTTTGAGGAGAAAGAAGAAGAAAGTAAAACAGAGACTTGACAAAGAATTCCCTTTTTCACTGATACATGATGACCTTCTTCTAAGATCTTTCTTGGAAAAAACTTCATAAAATTTTTCTTGAAACATTCTAATGTCTACATTAGAAGTTGTCAATGTAGGGACAACGCTGTGAAGGATAAAGAGAAATAAACAGATTAAATGGAATAACAACCTAGATCTTGTTTGCCATCCAGGTATAACACACCAAAAAATTCTGAATGCAGTAAAATATACATACATTTTGCCACAGTTAATATCTAGTGCAAGTTCATGGCTTAGAAAGAGCCTTTGTGCCATCCTTGAAGTTACTGCATTCAAAAGGATGAAAACAGGAGTGGAAAAACACCTTTAAAATGCATTTCACGTTTTCTTCTAGTCCAAAATTACAATTACTACACACTTTATAAGCCTGCAGCCAGTTTTAGTAAACTGCTACTTACAGGTCTTGCATGACAGCCAACAGATGAAAGTGGTGAGTGAGAGCTCTCATTCACTGCTGCTGGCAACCCACTGCCTTTCTGATTTCTTTCTTCAGAAACAAAGATTAGGTGGGGGAAAATAAGGTAAAGGGTTATTTTTAAAAGTCCTTATTTTCAAATCGCTATCCAGGAGCTGTCTGAGTTGGCCTCTTATTAGTTGTCTCTCATCTTCCACTTCTGTCTCCATAGAAACCTTGCAGCAGCATCTCCTGCCTCACTAGCCTGAAGTCTTCAGATTTGGCTGGTGCCAAGTCTGGCTGGGCAAGCTGGGGGAGGATAATGGCAACACCCCTCCCGTGCTGAGGTTCATGTTGCTGGCCCCCTGTCACATGGCACACATTTCTTGTGTACAAAACAGAGAAGTCACCTCTAACCCACTGCATAGACTGCAGCAGACGGCTCATCCCAATCCCAGCTGCTTCCCTTTCCTCTATCACCCTTGCAGAGATGGATACATGGATTGGGACGAAGGAAACACCTCAGACCTCATAAACTAAAAATCCAAGAGCTGGAAAATAAGTGAGGTGGAGGGATACTGTGATCAGCACAGGGAAAGTCAGCTGGCTGCAAAGTGGGGCACTTCTCAAACACTGCCCCCCTTTCTCTCCTTCTAGAAAAGCACAGTGGACATTATCAGGAAATGGATTTGAAAAAAAACAAAAAGATCAATCTGCATATTGAGAAGTACATTGTAATACCACCTCTACTGTGGAAAAACACTCAGAAATTCCTTTTACCATGGTGTTTTTCTATTTAAATGGTTTATCTAGGAAAAAACCCACTTTTTTCTAGTTTCAATCACTTGTTTTAGAGAGAGAGGTACTGAGAATTAACTTGTATTTTTTTATTTATTTGAATGGCCTGCACGTGAATAAAATAGTACTTTTTCTTTTACCTGCTTCAACTTTTCCATCACTATTATCCCAATTGGAATATGCCAAAAAAGTATCATTTTGAGATGACAGCTATGAGTCACCAGGTGGCCAAAACTGACTAGTCAAATGCAAAAGAAGTTACTACTCTCTACAGACTGCCCAAGGGGACTACTAAAAACTCGAAGATGCGGAACTGCTCTCCTCAAAAGGAGAGGGCATATTCAGGCAGACAGTCCCTCAGAATGGTTTTCCCTGCCAGCCCAGCTAATTTCCTTTCAGTTTGAGTAAATTGTTCTCAAAATATAAAATCTCTGCTCTCAGGCATACAAACAGGAAGAAGTGGGTTATGGAAACAAAAACATAATAACGACTTCTAGCACCTTGCTAGCAACAAGGGAGCCTCTGAAACACTCAGCGCTGAGTAAGAGGTGACAAAATGCATCCCGTGAAAATCCAGAGAAATGAGGGGTTATCCTGCCATGTTTGAGAACTACTGCTACAGTATATGAACACAATTTCTCCTCTTTGTAGCTATTAGGCCCTGCAGACAGTTTCTGTTCAAGAGATATGTTCACGGTGTGCCAGAACTCTGAACAATCTAAAAGAAACAGAACTGATTTTTTAAATTTTATTTTTCTGATGTACTAAAGCCTTAATGTCTATATGAAATATGTACTTACTGAAAATACAAACTATGCATTACAGAACAGATTTGGAGCTTTGGTGTGTGTGGGTAAGTATAGAGGCTGCTCAATAAACTAATGTGAATATACATATTGATATATACACACAAAGAGTAAGTAGTAGATAACCATTGTCTATTGTTTTCAATCAAATGCTAAACCAAACTGACAATCCAAACATTTATCGTTGTGCAAAGAATGTATCTGCATACTGGTTTCTTATTATATCTAGAGTTGTGAAGAATTTCTAAATATAAAGAATGTGTACAGACAAATATTAGCTTTTAAGTCCATTTCATGGACATGGAAAGTAGTGAACAAAAAGAAAAAATGTCAGATTTGTGCACTAAGTTTGAACCAATGTGCTGAATGCAGATAGCAGTGATCACAAGTTACTTCCCATGATGACAGTTATTTTCTTCAATATCAGTACACATTTACTCACATAGGCAAAATTTTTTGTCAGAACCACTTAGTAGCTCCTTCTTCCAGAAAGCAATTTTCTAAAGCCACACACTTCAACCTACTAGCAAATAGTTTGTTTTCTAATAAAAATTTTCCAAGGTGTAATTTATGGGGAAATAATACTCAGTATTATGCATTTTTTTTAGTGTCTTTGCACTTCACTGAATGTTAGGTGAGAATTTGTATTCTCATCATAGAAAGAAGAGCAGTCTGCTCAAATCAGCATTCCTGGTATGGGACAGTACAGTTGCCATCTGTGTCAATGCAGCAACCCTGCCAAGACATGCCAAGCTCATAGTTTAATTTGACAGAGAACCTTACAGTGCCCCCATCACACTCACTCTCTTCCAATTTACCATACTTCCTCAGTGACGGAAACCAAATGTTAAACAGCAAAATGAAGGCTGGTTCAGTTTCCAACAATGAGATCTTTTTCAAATCTGTGGTTTCTAGCTGATGGCCAAGTGAAGGTCCTGGATGCCTTAGCTCTCCATTCTTAGGTGCAAAGGCCCTGTTACAACAACAGAATTCAGATTTTTAAGAAGAAAATATTAAACAGTAATGAACATAAGATAGCTACTCTAATTATTTGTAGAGATCATGTTGCTGCCTATATAGTACAATTGCTGTAGCAAAATTAAAAAATTTAATGTTGAAAGCTGAGAATAACACTACAAAAATTAATTTCTCCATTCAAGTCAATGCCATCAGCAAGGAGTACACTGCCACAATTTTCTGATGCCACAGGCCCAGAGGAAGATGACAGCTATTATTGAAGATAAAGATAATTTTGTAGAAGTGCTTGAGGATTTACTAGCAAGAAATGAAAGAGCAAACTTCTCCTACCTCTTTAAAGCAGAGGGCTGGAACCCATGCAATCAATAACAGTAGACTGAACAAAAGCAGAAGAAGCTAAAGGAAATACCTTGACAGACTAGACAAAAACACCCACAGAGGTAAAAGACACCTCTGGAAAATGTAATCTATCAATTTCAGTAGCGCACCTGCAATTTAATCACTGCATGGCACATTTAGAGCATTGAGAATTGAAACTAGAATTCAAGGGGGTCTACATTCTCATTCAGGTTTAAGGGAATAATATCTTTGTTTAACAGATTGACCTATAGACTGTTCCAAAAGCTTTTTTTGCAAGAAACGACACTAACAGCGTGGAGCAAGAAACACTGGATCAGTTCCCTTTCAAGATGCAAGGGCAGAGAAGAGAAGCATCCTAATCACACATTATCTGACGCTCAGAATTACCAAGGCAGGTGGCTTTTGCTCCAGAAAGTGCAGAAGCAATAGCAGCAGGAGTGTAACAGAGCTGCCTGTCCACAAACACTGCTTTAGCTCTGCTGAGGGCTCAGGATGGACCCGGACCAAAGGGCTGACCTGCCCTCTCCAGCCTCGTGCCCTGCTAGAGCTGCCTCTCCAATGTAGGCACCAGGATGTGAGAAGCCATGCAGTCAGCTGGATCAGGTGATTGATCCATCTGAAAACTAACCCTACCAGAGAATGAAAAGGAAGATTAGTTTTCAGTTGATCAGCAAAGCTTTACAAGTTCTTTCTACAACAAAGAGGAGACAGGACCAGCAATTTCTCTGGCATTGCTGGCCCAGGTCAGCAAAGCTGCTGCAATGAAATGCTCCTGCTCACTCCTCCATGCACACAATCACAGCACTTCTAACCAGGTGACCCTTCCTCAGGGTCACATCACAAAGGTATTTAGTTTAGTGGAGGACAGCTTGGCCTGCAGTTCAAGCAGACTCAAGTTACAGAGCAAGTGGCCCAAAATATCTCCAGCCAAATAGATGGTAACTACTTCTTTCTTGCGTTCTAAAGAGAGAATGACATGTCACCCTGTACTTGAGGCCTGACAATTTTTTATACAATTGGTCAATAGGATCATCAAGACGATTGAAGATGATGAAATTGATAGAGAGCGACAAAGCAAAATGCTCTCTCTCAGCCAGGCTCTGGTAGAATCTATTGATTTACACAAAACCAAACAATGTGGGAAATAATATTCAGACAACCTTGTGGGTATATTTTGGTTGCCAGTTCACTTCGACAAAATGGATGCTATTCAAAGCTGCAACTCTCACAAACTTTAAGTTAACCACATACACACTCTCGCTATATAAACACACAGAAATTAATATTAAAGATTACTATAGAGGGTACAGAATTATCAAATGAACAATAAGAGAGGAACCAAAATTAAGGCTGATGATGAAATCAGAACTGGACCTCATTATAACATGTTTAATTACACAACTATCTTTTTTCTGTTTTTGATAGGACCCCTATCTCATTAAGTGCACAGGAAGACTGTTAATGAATACTGGACTATTTAACCTGAATTACTCTGTACTCAAGCATCTTTGGCCTGCAGAGTGATACACAGGCAATAGCCATGATGAGAAGGAGAGGAGGGATGGCACATTGATGATACCTGGATCAACCATCAGATGTTAAAGGGGTTTGTGCTGTTCATCGTCAAATTTAAAAGTCCTCCTTTGTAGGCAAAATAACATGAGCCACCCAGACACTGCTTCAATCCTCCACAAAACTTTAATCAATAAGATATCTCAAAAGAGAGGCAAGAACTGTGGAGAGTCATACACTGAGCTATTACACCAGGAAATTAAGAATAAGAATACATTAGTAGCCTTAGATCAATTAGGCAAATACAAATGCATGTGTGACAACAAATGTTGACTGTGATAGAGACAAATATTTGGTGTTTGCTTGTGTGAGAGCAAGAGGATTGCCCCCAGCCTCAGGTGGGTTACTCTGTTGTCTCAGTTGAAGGGAAGAGGAACCAAGGGCTTTTACCTGTAAACCAAGTACTTTGCTCAATATTTATGGCCAGGGGCAAGAGCAGGCTGGGTAAGACAGACCTTTTCTGGAAGCTACCTCATTTGGTGTCCCCAGTGTGTGAACTGTGCCAAAGAAAAGGAAAAATAACCCAACACATTTAGTTTATAATTCCTCTGCATTATTTTACTAGTGTATGACCTACTGTAGCCTAGTAGGTGTAGAAAAAACCTTAGTCAAAATTAAGTGTACCTTTCAGAACTTTACTCTTGCACAGTTTTGGCTTCATCCAAAATTCAAAAAATCATGGGAAATGGTTTTACATGTCACAGCTTCTTCACTCTGGGTACATCTGAGACAATATGTGCACTTCTCATGGAAAACATGAGGGAGAGAAAAATAAACCAGCAAGATTTATGATCGTGTACTTATTTATACTTATTATTATTATATATTCCTTTATTTTTCTTACAAAGCAGATGATTAGTTAACAGAGCTCATAGTGAATATATCCAAAATATGTACATGTTACTGGCAAGACTACATGCAAAACCATGCATTTAATAGAGCAAAAATACAGGGGGTTTTCACTGTTTCACCTTTATTTCAAAACCTGGACTACAAATCAGCTAAAAAGGCAGCTGTTGACAAGAAATGACAATGATTTTATTCACATATGACCACTGACTAAAATAAGCTTATAAATTTTCCTGTTTTCTTGCAACAAATTGCAATTTGATCGATCTTACTTATATATTTTCATAAATGGAAAGTCTCTACAAAAATTTAAACTGTACTACCAGTAAAGGAAACCTGTTTCACAAACTGAAGGAACTCCCAAAACACAGTAAGGATTTTTCCCTCTCACTTAGGTACTCCACCGAGGGGGTAGTGACATTTTTGCCAGTTAATCCGCACTCTTTTATTATGCTCTACTGAAATACAAAGAATGTCTGCATTCTCTTCTTTTAAGCAGAATTCTGTAGCTTTGAAGAGAGTATTTCGTAATATACTTGCATTTAAGATGACCAAATCGTAAAAAGAAGAATAAGGATATACTGTGTGTCCTGATCTTACAAACCTTTATTCCAAAAGCAATTTCAGCCTAAGCATGCAGAAACCAGTTAACTTAAATAACAGCCTGCAAAAGACAAAAGATACAAACCCTTCAATAAAGCTTATTTGGTCTCTGTCCTATTAAATGGAAAATTTTCATAAGATTAGCAAACTAGCTATTCTTTCCTTACACTTGTAGAAACAGATAATAAACACTGAAACACATTATAGTAACAACAACATACTCTTGATTAGTATTTTGAAATGTTTTTTTCTAAGACATTTCTCTCTAAAAAACATAGTCTTTTTGTTTGGTAGTGTTTATATTAAATCGCATAAATCTACTTCCAAGTGTGGAGGACTGATTTAAGAGTTTCTTATTGTATAAAGCACTCAGTAGGTGAACATTGGACTATTACAAAGCACCTTTATAGAAAGAAAATCCAGGTTAGTTCTGTAACTAACATCCCAGACCATTTTTAGCAATAGCTGCTTATAACTCTTAAAAGCCCTTAAGCAGTAGCACTATTGTGAACTAACCCCAAGGAACTGCCTCTGCAAATTCTGCTATCAATCTGATGCTGCAAAGCAGCTCAGTAGTTCCAGAAGCCTTTGTAAATTCCATCTCTGAGAATTGATTTCAACAACTATCTTCTACTGAGTATACGGGGGAAATCTGTTACTGCTGCAGATTCAAATGTTAAAAATCCACCTCAGGAGGACTAAAAACTGCTCAATTAAAATACTAACCCTCACTGTAGCCTAATATTAAAAATAAGCTATGAAAAGAAATCAGGCTTCAGGAAATACTACTTTCTCTCCTGATACACTAGTTTTAAAAGGCATACAACTGAAGAAAGATTTTTGTCAAAGCTGTACTGAACTCTATTATATCCGGATATTCTTTATATTTTTAAAAAGAAAAAGTTTGGGGTTTTTAAGCAATACATTTATAATACAGTCAAGTACTAAGATCAACACTTGATCTGACTTTTCCCTCTACGGACTAGTAAATCTACAGTAGCAAATTTTGCAGGAGCCATTTTAACATCCAGCTTTGTATAGTTTTATATATTTATTACTACTATATCTAAAAAATAACTCCCTAACAAAAAACTAAATAATAACAGTAATAATGACCAAAATCCCAGCAAAATATTTTGCTTTTGCTACTGTGTATTCTGTAAGACATTTTTTCAGTGTATATACAACTTGAATGGTTACAAGTAATTACAATGCAAAAAAATTTACTATTTGTATCATAAAAATCATTCTATATTCTCAATTACCTCTTAGAACAGCTCCCACTGAAAGAAGTTCTAATAAAGACGAAAGACTAAGCACTGCTAAGAACTCACAAGTAGTATATGTCTGGAAGTTTCATATATCTGATATTACTAGAAAAAAAGGAACTTGCCTAGGAAACTGGGAATTTCCTGCATCTAGGACACAGTTTATTTGAATGCCATTACTTTTGCAGTTAGTAATAAGAAAGTGGCAGGCAAACAGCATAAGACATCATATTCGTGACTTTTTAATATCTGTTCAGAATAAATAAATTCATAATTGATCAATTATATATTCAGGCAGGGAAACACAATGCTAGCCTTTCATTGTCCATGGACACACAGTCTCATCACCAGAGAGCACAAATGAAATGCTAATGGCAGAGAAGATGAATGCCAATTTCCTTCACTTTGCTCCAACTTTCAGTGGCTCTCTACAATAAAAGATAGCTATTTGTGGAGACTGGCTTGTTCCATACCATTAACTCAGAACAAAACATATTTTTAGTGGGACAGCAGTGTTTACTTGTAAGAACTGATGAATTGTACACCACCATTTATCACTTGTAGACAAAGACATTCAGGCACAATTTTGGACATAAATCAAGGTACATGCTCCTAAATAAAAAAGGAATTGCTTAAGTCCCTAAAACTGCATAGATTGAGGTCAGATTGGCCATAGCAACCAAGAATGGTACTTAGGCCTTCAGTAAGACTTAGCAACCAATAAATGAGCTCAGATCTCTTTTCATCTCCACTGGTGTGAAAGCCAAAATTAAAAAGATTAGATCACGCTGCACCCATCACAATAGACTTCACAGTGAAAAAGTCATTTCTAGCCTTTGATTCACATCCAATAAATAACATTCATCCCTTCTATAATGAACAACTTTCAAAGTAAATTGAATCTCCATAGTGCTGCTTTCCCTTGCTGCACCATATTTACATAACAATATATCACAGGAAGCTCAGAGTGGGTCTTGCAAATGGAAGACATGTCTTTAGCAATGATTACACTATACTCAGCTTTAAAATGCTTGCCATTTAAACATAATGCACAGTAGATTATGAAAAATAATAACCAACACTTTAAATCTTTTGGTATGAAACTTTGACAATTTCAATATGGAAATTTCATAGTAAACAGCTCCCTCCCCCACTCCTTTGAGTCCTTCCATTTGAGGATATTCAGCAAATTCTACTTTCCAGGAGCACTGATGATACTATGTGTCTCGTGTTTCCAGGAAAAGGGATAGTACATAATTTCATTTTTACTGCCTCTTTTTGCACTGTTCCTCTTCTCCTTTATATATCTTTTCAAGTACTTGAACAATTCTTTTTAATGTTCCAAACACATCAGTAACCTATTACTCCAATCACACACAAAACACTAAGTATTGCTCATTTTCCTCTTCCTAGAGCAGTAGTTATTTGTAAACAGGTGAAGCTGATAACAGCTGCAGGAATCTAACACAGATCTAACACATGAAATCAAAAAACGCATCCAGCAAATGTTTATATTGCCACTGTATGCCCTGTATTTCCCATGCTCAGTTTGTCATTATTACAAATAGATTGTCATTCCCTTCTTACTGCAGGTTGCATAAATTGATGTTTAAAGGAGTGTTCGGCTGAAATACATCGAAACAAAAATTCTACACCTAATTAAAAACATGCAGGAATAATTTCAGCCCTCTGCAGCAACAACTCATGTAGATTATACTATGTGAACTCAGCAGGGAACCTCATTAATTTTTAAAACTCTCTGACCCTAGTGCAGTTAAGGGTGTAAAAATAATTACAAATTAGGGTTGAGGGAGCACTGTTTTATTATTGCATGTGTGCTATCAGCTACACAACATTTTATCAGATATGGATATTTATGATAGCTAAGCATAATTTTAACACAGCCAAAATAAATTTTAAAAATGCAGATATTAGAGATCTTATATTTTCAAGAACATAACTATAGTAGCCACCACTTCCACAAAAAGAAAGCCTGTCTGCTCCCTGCAAACATTCTCATAGCACAAAGCACGTCAGTTACAGATTAAACGCTAGTAACAGCCTGGATACGGCAGTAAACTAAGATATTTCTATAACAAGGCATGTTTGCAATCTACCAATTTCTAACTTATTTAGAATGATATAAAATACTTGGCAGAGGGTATAAATAGTCTCTCTTACCTAAAACTTGTCAGAAGAAAGATCCTTCTCCATTGTTGTCACCTCCAGTGCCCCCTCTTGCCACCATGGAGATTGGTTCTGCTATGTTTATTGCTCTGTGCCTCAGTTACAGCCGTGACACTAATCTGCCTGCACAGACCAGCACAGGGGTGTGTGTGGGTGTGCGGGTGTGCGTGCGTGTGAGAAAAGAGAGCCTGCTCACTTCAGGACTGGGAACCTAAACCTCAGGCCAAGTCAAGGCTGAATGAAAATGATCAAAGCTCTGTCCCTCATCAACAGAGTAGACAAGATTTCTCTCCCCCCTCCCAATGAGAAGCAGGGCTGTCATTAGGGATTCCCACTAAAAAGCCTCTAACAGAGGCAGACCTTCTCCAGACTGCTAGTGCCTGCCCAGCAGCCCGTGCAGAATACAGGTAGCTATTGTTCCTGAGACAGATATGTAGCCAGCCACTCAGACTCTGACAGATCTCAACAAACCAGTGAGCCTGCCTTTGGTTTAACTCTTTATTTACTAGCCGTTCACTTTTTACAAAGATCTCCTTTTGCCCTGGAGAGGGAGGGACAGGGAGGGTAAAAAAAAGAAAATCAGTAAATTGGTCTGGCTTTGTTAAGAAAAATGTTTCATGTACATAGGGAGTAATCCTATACAAATTTAGCAGTATCGACTTTCATTTTGAAATCTCATCTAGTCTGGTTCTGGACAACACAGCAATAGCACACTTCAGCACTAAAACAGCATTCCAATCCTGTAAGTGAAATAAGTCCTGCTCTGCTTTCCTCTGAATTTTCATAATTCATGGGGAAATAAAACAGTTGGAATAGATAACATGCATCCTTGCTCAAATAATCTAGGTCTTAAGAAACAGAGAAATTTAGTTTAAAAGCATCAGCAGTTTTTCCAACAGACATACATTTTAAGCATTTATTGAAAATGAAGTTAGCATCTCCAGCAGAAAATTGTGCTAAAGCAAGTGGATAGTAATTTAGCTGGCATAAAAAGCAGAGATACTCATTTCTGTCTCATAGCAGTTATATATTTCTATAAGGAGATTTTATTTGCACAAAAAGTTCTGGGCTTTTTTTTTTTTTTAATTTTATATGACATGGAGCTTAATCATTTATTTGCAAAGACATGGTCAATGAAGCTGTTGGAGGAAATATCCTGACATTTACACTCTGTACTTGACTTTTAGGAAGTAATGCATTTTTATATGAAAAGCTAATTATTCTTCATTCTGTATAACTATTGTATAAGTTCAAGCCAGGTGCAGACTCAGCTCTAAAACACTTTTTTCCCTTCTTCTGTGTAAGTCAGTCTTAATTTCATTTCAGGCAGATTGTAGTAGGATGTGTATATGCATGGGTATACTTGCCTTAGGTTGGGTTGCTTGGATTGCTTTAAAACAAGTTTAGGGCATAAAGGTTGAAGATTACCAGCGATGTTTTCATGTGCCAATAAAATCAGATTTATAAATTGCGCAGTTTAAAAAAAAAAAATTAAAATTGAGACTGCTAACACAAGTGCAAATTTGAGACATGACGTCAAAAGCAGTATTTTACCCTGACAGACCTTATTAACTCAGAGAAGCCTTCCTACCCATTACAAATAAACAAGCATTTTATCAGCAGCTTCCAAATGACATGCTGAAAAACTCCATGAGATTTAATTTGAAAGTTGCCAATGGTCTTTGGAGTGTTTCAAAGCAACGTTTTCTGCATGTTTGAGAATTTAATTACATTCCTACCAAAATGCCAGGCGTTTAGAGCCATTTAAACTTCTTCCAGTCCAGCAAGGAAACAAACAGACAAACAGGAAAGCAAATCAGTGTTATTCAGTTTAACAAGCCCTGTGTGACAGAGTACCTCTAGCCTACTCAATGCATTTTAAAGAACCAGGACTTTGCACTCAAAAACCTTGTTGCAGTTTAATTCCAGAGTATCTCTTTCATATCAATTGGAATATCAGTCCTTCATGATAGACTTACTCTTTGGACCGTACTTTTTATCATCAGTTTACGTGAATGCCTGGTGCTATGTAGGAAAATAGCTTTCAGTTATAAATGTGTTTGCGATTTACTAGTGTTCTTAGACAAAAAGATGAATTTATTATGAATTTTGAAGCACTGTGCACCAGTTTCCCTTCAATTTGAGCAAACCAGTAACAAACTCCTGCCACTAAATGGAATTTAAAATTTCTGGAGAAATATATGCCAGGAAGATACTCTGCTGCTGGTGCGCAGCATGGAAAAACAGGTGAGAACCTGGCCATGGAGCTGCAACAACAAAAGCCTGCGGAGTACATGTTACTGTCTGGAAACACCTACCCTGCCCAGCACGTGCACTCCGATGCCAAAAGGAGACCACCAGTATCATGCCATGGAAAGCCTGTTTTGAAGCCCTGCTAAGGGCCATGTGACAAGCTCCTAAGCATTGGTCACATTTTATTTCCACCTCTGGCAAGGCCTTGCTAAGTGTAATAACCCTGGGGTATTTCACCCTGAGTCCAGGATCCCACACGTCTTCCAGTGTCATGTCCTGGTACATGCTCATCTGCTGCTGGCTCGGTATCTCCATGAGCACACAGGCCATTCCAAAGCATTAGTAAATACCCCTTTATGGGAGGATGAGAATGAGAACTTTCTGAAGGGAGCTCATGATGGAGCTGGGCACTTCGCAGGAAGACAGAGAAGTTGGTGCTTGCTATGAAGGTGTGACTTCCTCTTCCTCCTCCTCCTCAGAAACCCTTTCTTCTTTTACTGGAGCAATCCCCAGGCTGCATTCTGCATCCATGAGGAAAACATCTTTCTTCAACTTTGGAGAGAAGTATTCTGCCCAAAGACTTTTACAGTCTCTGGAGTTCACCTACGACAGGGACAATGGCCACCCTTCCCAGTCATTTCTACCCCAAGTCACCAGTAACAGATGTCTTGATATAAAGTACAAGTTATGGGATTTATGTAAAGGATGATGTTTGTTTACAATGACTGGCCCTAATTTTTTTTCTATTTTTTTTTTTTAATTTTAACCAACAAAAACCACATATGCACGAAGTGGAAGGGGAAAAGGGGCCACTTAAGGGGGAGGAAAAGCAAGGCTTTTCTTTCCTTTTTTTTTTTTTAATTGTATAGGTCATCTATTAAAAGCAAGGATTATGGGCACAACATTGGGTAACTAATCTCATGTACCATCAGATATTTGAACAGTTTGAATTGTATTCCCCAAAAAGAGAGCATAAAGAAAGCCAGGTATGTCTTGCATAACAATTCTGCATCTGAGAAATTTGCTTGAGAACAGACTGCTGGAGTCATTTCTTTCAGCTAACCCACACAGCCCCACTTCAGCAAACAAAGGCACATACCAGTATCACGTATCCATTTTCCTTTGGAGATTCCATTTTAATGATTCTGTAGTAAATACCTTTGTATTTAGAAATTATTCACACAAGGTATGAAAAAAGCAGTGTTTCAGCAACTGTCTTAGAGAGGCGAAATACATATAACGTATTCAAATATGCAACCTCAATTAACCTTTTGCCTCACTTTGTGGACAAACCTATCTATAAAAAGTGAGCTCCCTCCATGATCAAAAGTCAGTTTTACAACTTCACATTGTTTGTGGATAGTTCCCTATATAAAAGAACGTAACGGGAGGTAATCTTCATGAAGTGCAATTTAAATTTAACTCATTGTTATTCTTGATCTTCATTTGCTTAATAAAAAAGCTACTGTAAAACATCATATAAGAAAGCACTGACTTTTTTTTTTAACCAAAATATGTTTATTTATTATGTGGTAACTAGACTTCATTTATCTCAGAAAATACTGAAAAATGTAAGATAGCAAACATAAAGATATAAAAATATTTAGACAGCAGCCAGTACGTATTTTGCTTTGGATGTAGGCAAGTAAAGCATGTAGTTTAGGAACAAACTTAAAATTAACATACATTCAACTGTGTTTGTATACTGCAATATAAAACAACCTGAAAGTACAGTCGACAAAGAATCCTTAACCTTCTCAAAATTTGGTATGTATATTATTAAAAAATTGGTTTTCTGTAAAATGCTCTTCTAAAGAGCACAACTTTTTTTCCCCTCAACTCTTTCACAGAAACATAATTAGAGTATTGCATTCTCCACTAGATGCTTTGTGAAAGCAAATGTCAGGGATTACAACTCAGCAAGATAATTACAAACATTCTACATAAAGGCATAGGAAACCAACATCAGAGGTAGATTTCACCAGTTCACATTCTTCCTACAGATTACATTTTTGATATGTGCTCTGTTGGAGAAAATGAGTAGAAGGTGACAGTATCTTTTTTTTTCTCCCCCGATTACTTTAGAGTTAACATCAGCAGACCAAAGTACTGTTCAAATAAGTCCTTTTCTTTTTGTAAAGTTTCAGATTCTTAGCCCCAAATACATACTTTATAAAATCTCCCTCCATTCAACACTGAGCCCAAACATTTGCCTAGGCAGCTACTAGTACATTAATTACAGCAACAGGGGATATTCACACATGTAGAGTGAATTAAACCATCTCTTTTGAAAAAGTTTACTTTTTAAGTTAATCTTGTACTCAGTTCAATATCAACACAAGAGATAAACAGAATATTTTCTTTATAAAATCCCCAAACTAATAAAAAAACTTCAAAACATACCCCAAACCCCCTAAACAATATCAACACCACCCCAAACGTGTTGAACATTAATAAGAATTTTCTCCTTGCTTCCTTAAGAACAATATTTTAAGTAGGCACACTGCCTTACAGATATTCCAGTTTGACAACTCTCTTGTTAGCAGGAATTAATGTTTATCACATGTTTTCATCACCTTGGATGGATTTGGACCTACCATTTGAAGCACTGATCCCTGGGAGTTGCTGTTTTTTGAAGGGATGCTTTTTGAAGTAAAGTAGTTGGATGGAGAAAGGCAATTCAGGACTGCCCCTGTGGCTTCAACCTGCCGTGGATAGTTTTCTTCCTTGGAATCTTTTGAGAAAAGCCAGAACACAACCTGATTTATTAATGTAGCAAAGTCATTACAATTCAGAGCTAAAAATGTTATTGGACTTCCCTCCAGCTAGTGCTGTTTAAGCAAGCCTTTAAAAAGCAATTTAATTCCATTCCACAAAGTCAAATTTCCTCCACAGATAATTGGTTTTCATTGTATGTATAAAAAGCTGCAATGAAGTCAATAAGTCAAACTATATATTTTCTTAGAGTTATATTTATTACTGAAAGACTGACCTGCTCCTGACAGAATTGTATTGTCTCTGTTTTTCTACTGTTAACCTAGAATATTTCTGATAATAACACAAGCACACACTATAGTAGCATTCACCAATGTACTATGAAATCCGAATATAATCAAGAATTCTTCTGGCCTCTCACATTTATAGCCAAATAACTTTATGCTGTCAGCTGTCATAGATTAAATCTTCATATATAAACTTATTCAATAAGAGTTAAAGCATTCACACCATTTTGAGAGCTTAAAACAGTCAGATAATACTTGCCTGGCTTGGGTCATTATCAGTTTATTTGAAAACTGCCATACAAAAGCAAATATTAAAGTCTGGTTTTGTGTATGTATATATAATATACAATAATATGTATTACTCATGGGCATGTTTGTATTCCAAGAGCCTGGGAACAACAGTGCTCTTTTGAGCATCTTGAAACATCAGACTTGGAAAGCTTGCATACTAATAACAGGACAACAGCAAAACAAAGAAATCCAAAAACTATCAAAGTTGGAGATGCAAAAATAGGCATGAAATATTTTTATAACTAAAAAAACTTCACAAAAGCCCCATACTCATTCAAATCTTGTTTATAGCAGATACTAATGACTAAAAACAATCTTCCTTCTCAAGCAGCCAAATACAATAAAAATACTTACCAGATATCTTGTCTTGCTTTGAATTTCTCTTTCTTTTTCTTTTTTTTTTTCTTATTAAGATAAGGAGATTCATATTTGAAAGCTGTATTAGTTACTGTCCTCCTGCTCCCGCAGCTCTTCAGTTGTAGGAACGGAGGAGCTTGGCTGGTATTGTTTTGAGATAAAGAGAATGACCCGTGTGAGCCAAGATATTCTGTACTGTCTGATGATCTCTGCAGTGCTCTTAAACTCCTCCACCAAGACAGGTATTTTTTTTTGCTGCCTGTTGTCCAAACAGATTCACCAGAGCTCTTACAGCCACCTTCATTTTTCGGTTGTGGAGGCCCTATGTGCTGAGAGCAGAGAGGTTTCTTTCTCTCAGTATTTATTTGCTTTTGGATTGGAGGAAGAGACTGAGAGATTTTCAATTTGAGATCAAAGACAAGCACATGCAATGGGACGAAACATAGTTTTCTCAATTGTGCTCAGAATAGTAGTCCCTGAGTTCCCACACTCAGTGCTCTCAACTCTATAAGCTTCACAGGGTAAAAAAGATGGATAGTTATATATACACACACACAGACGCACGCAGACACACACACACACATATTTTAAATATATTAGTTTTCCCCCTTGCAGCACTGCAGTCTCTCTATTGTCAAATAATAACTGTATCTGAAAAGAAAGCACTTAATAAGGCTAAGGTCAGACTGCTTAGACTTGGCATTTGCTGCGATAACAAATCAGAGATGATAGCATCGTACAGATTTATGAATTTTTTGCCCCCGCAGTCACAAACATCAGACGTTTACTTTATAAAGAAAGCTTTTAGATTCTTCCTGCAGTTTCCATAGTGATTTCATTTTTTCTCTTTTATCACAGATTGGCTGAAGTACTGCTACCCTTTGTGCTTTAAAAGGCTTGTGCTACCAACTGTCGATATAAAGGCACTGTAGCTAAAGCACACATACAACACAAACTGTCAAAAATAATTGAAATAGATAAATAATGGCTGAAAAGGGTTTTGGTATTTTCTCTGCTTGTCCTGAAGAGTACAGTAGAATAGTATTTCATTTGAATAAATGTAATTAACTTGAGCCAACCACACTTCTGTTCCATTTCCCATAACCCATGATACTTCTATTAGAGCACTTGTACACAAAAAATTACTTTCGTCACAAAAAGTTTTAATACAGCCTAAATCAAAAAAATGCCTATGTTTGTTAGATATAAATGAAAGCACATTCATTAATTTTTTGGAATCTTCTAAAGACATTGCTTTTGCCAATGATATTGTTCCTCTAAGAAGTTTATTCTTTTAGAAAACATGATGATTTAAGGAAGCATTACACTGTTTCTGGCAATGCAAACAATACTCTCTCTTGCTGGAAAGATAACCACCTTTCAAAATAAGCCTAAAGGATTAGTTTCTGTTTAACCTCTCCCTAAACAAATGAGACCACCATCTTCTCAACAAAACAGAACTCAGTTAAGTAAACACCTCTATTCAGTTATCATTCCTTTAAAAATGTAGTCTTTAGATTGCAGAATGCAAGCACAGTATTTCCCTACCCCTCTTTTAACCAGCTTAATAGAAAATGAGTGAGTGGATAACCCCAGCCATTTCCTTCACTCTTATGAGTTTCTATACTTGTGAGTCAGAAATGGTCTAACTTATTCAAAATACTGAATTCCTATCATGTAAAGATAAATATATTACAAAATTTTTTTGAGTTGGAAATTTTCTACGTGACTATAAAAATAATGAGTTTCCTTATTTTCATACAATAATGGAAAAGTTAGCACAAAACTCACACAGACAAATATCTTAAAACCCTACAGAAAACAGTAGGGTTTAAAATATATTTTCATTTAGAGAAAGAAAAAAAAAAAAAAAAAAGAGAGAGAGAAAAACCAGACAACTTCCTTTTTGATGCATTTATGACAATTATTTATTTCCAATCAGATTATCTACAGAAAGCTACCAAGCTCCCTATTTCATTCTCATCTATTTATACAGTGAATTGTACAACTTACTTTTGCTTTTGGAATATTAAAATCAGTAGGGATCTACAGTCACTAAATAGGCACTAACTGTGACCATAAAATATGTTAGTACTTACGATAAAGTGTATTGGGAAAAAAAATTGCAGCAAGGTGTCAGTGAAGGACTAAACGTAAACAAAAAACTGAGAGTTACTAAGATTGTGTTGATTACTGAAATACTCCACAAGCAGTCCCGGCCAAAATTGGTACAGAGAGATGCAGCAGTTTTTGGAAAGATGCAGAGACAGCTGTTGCTGCCCTGGGACATGAGGGTGGGCTAGATGAGCTCCCTAAAGCCCTGTTACCCCTTGGCAAGCAGCCACTAAACTGTCCCTTGTAGCAAACGTGACAGAATCTGAACCTACACTTCATATCTACTTTCCCCCAAACCCTGTCAAGGACCATTTAATGAGCATATTAAGCACTGTGTTCAAGCAGTCAACATTATCTGAATCACAATGATAAATACTGTTTTTGTGCAGATTTTTCATGCATTGGAAAAAAAAATAACCCATGCTAAACATTAGTGAGTAGAACCCTGACTTTCCAATAGGATTATGGCTTTTCACACTGCCTATTTTAAATACTATAGTTATTTTAAAATACTGTATGCACACATACCTCAGCACAAACCTGAATCACCGAGGAGAATTTCTATGCAACAAGGGGGAAATGCAGATCCTTAAAAATAACTCACCAGTAGAAAGGAATATGAAAAGCTTTTTCTCTGACGGGGTAAGGATAAGAAAATTGTCTTTTACAAAACAAAAATCTTTGAAGTCGGTTTCATCCTACCTAAAAACACTAAATCATATCCTCATGGTATTTTATTTCCAAACTTTACATATATACGATGTTCAAATGGTTTCTGCAAGATTCACAAGGCAACTGACTTTCTGGGGACTGTATGAAACTGTTGAATTTATCCCCAGTCTTTCCCTAAGCCAAGTTACCCTCAGGAAATTACTTTTTTAGAAGGAAAACAAAAAAAAAAAAGGTTTTTTGTTTTGTTTTTTTTTTTTTTTTTTAACTGTTGGAGACTAAACAGGGCATTTGAAATGAAGAGTTGACTAACAGTCTACATTAAAAAAAGAGTTTCATGCTTCTTTGCACACAGCTCTGCATATTCTCCTTGGAGAAAACTCTTAAATACAGCAGGAATGTGCTAACTAAAGTAAGTAAATATTTGTTACTATACTCTTCTAGTTAAATCTCTTTTAATATAAATGATTCTTCAGTCATACAGCTGACGGGCATCCAGGACATTCACGCATTCTCTTCATCAAATAAGGAAAAATAGGTCAAGCTCAAAGTGTGACAATCCTTCCTCCTGTCACACTCCACAGGTAGACCTCACGCAGACACTGTTTGTCTTTTAGCTTAGGCAGTAGAGGCCAACATTTTCAGATCTCACATTTATTCATTGAAATTCATAGTAAAAAAGAAAAATCTACAGAGAATTCCCCTTCCTCAACAGTTCTTCAGCAATGAGACCCTTTTTCTCATCCTCCAGATTAGAATGGGAATGGGCAGGGGAGCAGAGTACATAGCTAAAGAAACAGGCTATATAACTACTGGTTTATCAGCCTGAAAACTACCCACAAAAGAAATTAAAAATACTTTTCCAGGACACATAGGGAGGGATCATGTTCTTTAAAAGATAGAAGAAGCATCCTTTTTTTCACTCATATAGTGTTTTTTTAATTTTTCCTTCTGGGGAAAGCAGTTTGCTACTTTCACTGATTTTCCAAAACCATCCTCCACACAAAGTGTGCTTAATCAAATACTGAAAATCTGCAACCTACTGTGAGACAAGAACTACAAAATTTTTTAAAGATTGCAGCCTGGTTCAATCAGTCAAGAACTCTGCAGTCTTAAATCATAGGATATCTCAAGTTGGAATGGACCCATAAGGATCACAAAATCCAACTCACTGCTCCTCAGAGGACTACCTATAACTAAATCATATGACTGAGAGCTTCAGCCAAATGGTCCTTGAACTCTGTCAGGCTTGGTGCTATGACAACTTCCCAGGGAAGCCCAATCTAGCGATCAAACCCCCTCTGCTCAGCTCTAGTGCTAACTCTGAACTTCTCTTGATGCACTTTCAATCCATTTCCTCTTGTCCAAACGAACTCCTGATTTATTTACCCACCAGCATGAGAAGCCAGAAGTGTATTTTCTGTCTGTCAGAACCAACACCAGTAGCGTGAGGAATTCCCTGTCTAAGGTATCCATCATTTCCTGAGAAAGACATCCAAAAATCTCCACTGAGATCTTTAAATATATATTTAAAAAGAAAAATAAGGCAACCTTTCAGACGATCTTTAGGACCACAAGGATATTTCTCTTGTACAGTAAGTGGAATCTAAAACATCACTTGCTTCCTAACAAGAAAAGAAAGAGCAAAGTACAGGAGGTGAAGCAGGAAGTATCAGACCAGTCATTCAGAGGCAGTTTAAAGCTCCTGAAGTTAAACACTTACTTCATTTGAGCCAGTGTTAGAGAATACAGAAGCACTTTGCAGCTTTGTTTTCAGTGACATCTCAACTTGATAAATATGCAGATATAAAACCGTTTCCTGGAAATCTTTCTTAATGAATGAAAGCATCAGATGCATCCAGAAGAGCATCAGCTATAAATAAAGGACATAACTAACTGCTTATGACAGTTTAGCAGAAAATTTGCCAGCAGATTTTCCCCTTGAAGTAGATGGAGACACAGAAGTGTGCTACACAGAAAATCCTTGAATGTACTTCATTCTTCATCATAAAAAGATATTGCAAATTTTTGCTAGAAGACAACTAACCTGAATGCCATTACTGTTGTGCCTAAAGCTGCATCAGTGTAGAAGGGTACTTTCTTATCATTGGAAATCAACAACTAGCCACCAAGAGATAAATCCTTTTTAAGCCATGTCTACTTGAACATGCGTGTGAGCTTATGCATGACCACTTCTGTACATCATCTGGCACAGCTGTGAATGCAACTACCTAAAGATACTTCAACGCATGCAGTGAAAACAAACAACACCCCGAATTTCAGCACATCAGCAGTGTGAAGGATTAAAATGAAGGGAACTGTGGTGGATTTTATTTTATCATTTCTCTATATATTGTTGTGTATTTACACTGGCAAGTTAAAAAATGCTCCTAACTATGAAAAAAGACATTGAAAGAAGATCTATTAGGATTCTTAGCTTCTGGGAGAATCCAGAACATGAATCCCAAGGATGAGATGATTTTTCTTTTTTAGACAACTTTTAGATTAGAAGAATTCATGGGAGGAACTTTCTCAGAATGCCTGATTAAAGTAAGGTTAATTTTAATTAGATACCACAATAGCAAAAAGTGGCCTCAAGAAAAAGTGCAAGAGCAGAAAAAAGAAAATCACATTCAAAACCCACGCAGAACTAACTTTACAATAGACAAAGTTTCTCTAGAAAGCTCCTCTTACTGTTATCTAAATTTTGCAGAACACATATTGTTCCTTGGGGTTATGCTGCATATTTTAACTTTCTTGATAGAATTTTCCAGAAATACCTCTGATATATATTTTAAAGAAAAAAAACCAAAAAAATGTGACCTCTTTGAGCAGGTTTAAGCCAAGAAGAGAAATGGAAAAAATGTAATGCTTATCTTCCAAGGAATGCTGAGAAAGGGATTAAACATGATGAGGCACAAGTCCAGGCACCCCAAAACTCCAATATTTTACTCTTTGCTCTCCCAACTTAGAAAAATAGAATCCATTTCCAGTATGTAATTTGTTTTTACTTGTGAAATGTTGAAAGAATGTCACGTGAATGTGATTTTAAAATGATGTTCTTTCTGTATATTGAAGACTGAAAAAATAATTTAAGAAAATATCTGCAGAAAAACATTTTACATATGGTAATACAATAACAACCATATATTCTTCAGACGAGGAAGACCTGTACAACATTTGCATTTCAAAGACTGTCATTCAAGAAAACTCTGATAATGTGCAGAGCTCTATGAGTTTCATGCAAGCACAAGTTAGCTTTTTATTAAGAAGAATCATAAGTGTTTTCAAGAGTTATTTTGTTAAATCCCTTAATAAATTCAGGAGAGGCTTTGTGAAAATCTAAGGTAGTCAATACTGAACCCTAGCTCATAAAGCTGTGAATTAAGATCTAAACTTGATCATTTCAGAGAGAAATAGATCTTTTAAAATAATACTTAGCATTTATTACCTACACTAATTAAGCTTCAACATGCCTGTGAGGCAGGCAAGTAAAACCTCATTTTACAGACAGAAGCATTTACAGCAGACAGAAAGGTTATGTACATTGTCACTGATTAGAAAGAAAAATCTCTGACCCATAGTTGAAATTCTTTGAGCAAATTGTGAGCACACATCCACACTGTCAAGTTCCTCTTTCAACAACTTACACAGTTTGCATTAAACACGGAACAAGGAAAAGTTAGACAAATATAGAAATGCATACATATTCTCAAACCAAAAAACACTCCAGACAAATAATATTAAAGATAGTCACATCATGCCTGTCTTACTTCCCCTTTGTCAAGTTAAAGGAAATACAAAGGTGAAAGGGAAATGGAGAGAAACACATAAGTATTACCAATCATAAAAATTCTGAATCCTGTCTAGATCCATTTGAGAACTTGAGGATAATTTTTCTTATTAGAACTCTGTGATTACCTGTCAAGGTTCAGAGACAGTAGAGAAGAGCTCACAGAAGCAACACTGGATTCTACTGAGTAGAAAAATATCCTTCAGGGAACTAGTTTGCTCTTTTCCGAAGCAAAACAAAAAGCATTTGTTGTTCTCTTGGACAGAAAGAACAATCTATTTGTGGTGTTTGTTCCCATCTGAAAGAGTGACTTGATTACTAAGTCTTTCCAAAGTCAACTGTATGAAGAGCTGCTCCTGTTGTTAACTTCATTGAAATGTGCCCTGTCTAGTGCACACATTGCTGCAGAAGTGATGGGCAGGTGAATGTGCCACTTTCAATGACAGATGGCCTCTGAGATGAGGGATCTGAAAGACACTCCATTGTGGCAATTTATGTAACCCACCCACAGTGGTGCTGTGCCGAAAAGAAAAGGTTTAAATGTTAGTATGACAACTCTGTTTATATTCTTTTATATACAACCAGATCTCCACATGCAAAGCTAAACATGATTAACTAAATCCTTCAACATGTTTTAAAGAGATTGTGTAGAAGGATTTCAAAAACTGATGTTCAATAAAACATGGGAAATCACCTCTAATTCTACCTTCAGCCCTTCCCATCTCCCAGAGAAGTCTTGTACTCGGTGTGGCAAAACAGTACTATAGAATTGGAAACAAACAAACAAAAAATCCATGAGGCATCCCAGGTCCTATATGTCCAACAGTGCATATCCAAATATCCCAAAACAGTGCCTTGAAAATTGGTATTGCAGCACCTGAGAAGTGCAGAGACCTGACAAAATCTTGGGTCTTCATAGAATGAGAGAGACTCAGCCTGCAAAGAATCTGTAGACATTCTGTTGGTCTCCTCAGCTAAAGTAAAGTGGTATTTGTGTCAATGAATTCACACATACTTAGGATTTAGAAGCAAGAAGGAAATGTCTGGGGTTTTTTCTGAAGAAAATTGAATATTTAATAATCTACAACACTTTCTTCTGTTAAAGATATGGACTCATTTATGCCACAATCATGAAATATGTCAAGCAAAGAGGTGAAATGGAGAAGATTTATGTGCACTAATAAAACTCAAAGTGAAAACAGGCATTTCCATACAGATTTTGATTAGACCAAATCACAGAAAGCAAGTCTCATGCTAAAATATACTTGCCACCTCCTTGGGCTGTTGTCAGTGCCTCTGTCTTACATTTCTCAAGAGAGCAAAATAACCACAGAAGTGAATGTATAAGCACAAAACTGAACCAAGAGAACTTGAAAGTTTACAATTCTAGCATGCTAAAAGGCAAACTAACATATCTAAGACCAAGATAATTTTACTTTTCACATATAATTGCTTGTTTAAATGACAGCTGCTTCATTTCCTTATTTGGTGGAAGAACAGTCAAAGAAGGCAGCAGTGTACTGAGAGCATTATCAAAGCCTTGAGCAAATTTGAAGTAACTAGTCTGCCTGGGCAACGTGCATACATTTTGTTAAATAAACACCAAGTAGTTTATTGATATCAACAGGCAGAGAGTTCTTCCATAGCTACAGAGAGGATGTTTCCTTAATTTGGTCAGAATTAATATAGAGCAGCAGTAAGCAACCCTGACCACGTGAAGGAGGGGAGGAATAGCATGACACACAGCCCAGTCCCTGTCTGGGTCGTACAAAGACAGTAGTCCCTTGATACAAGGAATATTTCTTTCAGCCTAGGCTTTGAGATATCTCAAGGCTGGGATTTGAAACATGGTTCAAGGGTAGCCTGTATCTGATAGATCCTGACTCTCAAATTGTTGCTTATGCCTCTAAACCAGTAGAGAGTGAAAACCTTCTCTCAACATTATTTGAAGAAAGCCTAAATGAGATTACTGCTCCTCTGTGCTGATACTTGTATATTCTGAAGAAGATTAATGTCTCAGCTTTATATTACATTTGCATTCTATGTACTCATTCCATGGAAATAATGCATTAAATAGTTAGCATATAATTTGGGTGCATATCAGCCAAGCGTGCATCCTGCTCTCAACATTGGCTTCCCACATTAACATTATTGCTAGACACTGAAAAGATTAACTACATAAGTGAAATATTCTGAGTAGCCTTAAAATGATCATAACAGATCTATACCATATCTCCAAATTGCTTTTCAAGGCCTGGTTTCTATTTTTATAATCAATTTCCTAACTAAACTATATTTGTCATTATGAAAACAAATCAAGTCATACACACATTTTTGTCTCCTTGTGACAGACATTGCTTGAGAAAGGAACAACTAGTTTCATCCTCCAGTAAACAGCTGGTATCCTTAGATAAGAAAATCTCTGCACATGGCCAGGCTTCCAATATTGTGAAAAAAATGATGCACTAAAAAGAAAAAGACAACAGAAGTCCCAAGTGCTTACATGAGACAACGTAATTTATAACCAATATTCATAGCATAACTTAATTATCACTTTTTTTTTTGTACTCTGTCACTAAACTGCAACCACAGCTTCCTTCGGCATCATTGGATTTGTTCCTGGGAAAATAAAAGGCATCACAACAGGAAATATTTTTCCTTTAGTATGAACAAATCAGAGAATGATTGAAGGATAAACTTAAACAATAATTAAGCTTTGATATGTGACAGTTCACCTTCATGACTCAGTCATAAGATCTGCGTGTCAGCACGAAAAGTCAGAGCCAAGTTCAATCCCAATACCAATTTAGCAAGTATCTCAGGGTAGAACTAGAGTGTCTGATTGTCATTTTAGCATAAATACTGTAAGAGTAATTCAAATTCCCTGCTTAGAAATCTTATCACTGTATTGAATAATTTTAAAGACATGCCTTCTATAAAACAATGACTCATTCGGATATCAAATTGGGCAAATATACAAAGGCAAATAAATAATAAAACTTGAATAGAGAAAATTAGTGTTCCAAGTCACATTCTGGCTGATTTATAGGAATGGCATATAAAAGGCCAAACCAGCTTGCAGTGACCACACATATACTTCTTTCAAAATAAATTCATGAGAAAAATATCACTTAGTGATGGAAGAGTAGAAAGTAGGGGATTTCTTTGTGAATATAACCCCTTCCCCCTTTTAGTATGGGGAAAAAGAGAGACACAGGATATGTTAAGTGAACTCCTTAAAAAAAAGTGTTTTCCATATCTTCTACCAAGGTAAAAGAAAAACTGAAGAACAGTCTACATACACATAACCTAGATTAGGCCATCGCAATCCTTCCTAAAGAAGGAACAGAGTACTATAATCTCATTATTGGCTCCCCCTATTACTCCAGGATGCTAGTTAAAAAGAAATCACCAAAGAAGCTGTTGTCCCTTCTGTGCAGTGCACCATACTCTTGGCAAGCTAGGCAGGAACAAAAAAGCAAGCATGGTCCTCCTTCAATTAAGCACTCAGGGCAGACAAAGTGGCCTTCAGCTTCCATAATTAAAGAAGAAAAAGGCAATTGGCTCACAGGCCATAAACTCTTGCTGAAAGAGTAGCTAAGATATGAAAGGAGCAGGAAGAAATAAAGACCCAGATAACAAAGCTTCTAAGTTGGAAAAAAAAAAGAAAAGGAACAAAAAAGAGGAACAAAGAAAAATCATGCATATAGAGAATTATCAAGAAGGGCATTTTAAACTACTTTTTTTTCCCTTTCTTTCCATTAAATTCAATTTACTTGAATTTTTCAGGAAGCATAATCACTTTTCAGAGATTCTAGATAATTTTCTGGTTTAAAGTAAAAATTTAAGCTTTTGAACTGTTCACATCAACAATAATGAATTACACCTCTTACATGTTTGGTTAATGGTACTCAGCCATGGTTTTGGCTAAACTGTGTCTCCTGTCATTCTGGAGGTGCTTTTTTATTGTTATGTATTGAAGTATGATAGAAGACAGTTCATAATAAATAGTTGCATAATATGTTTTCCCCACTCTTCAGGAAAAGGTCATGTTGCCAGGGTCTGCTTGTGGGATAGAAACAGGGATCTGGGACTTTATGAGTTTGACTACTGATAAATATCTTACCACTAGAACTGTCCAGGAACACCCCCATACACACAAGGCAGCAGGAAAAAAAGTAGGTTACTACTTCTCCTAATTGTAAAAAAAAAAATCCACCAAACAGTAATCTTTTCTTTCGGTTACTTATGAAGTAAGGTGTTGATTTCACATACTGTAAATCCCTAAAGGACCAGATGTTGCACTGGCTGGGTGAAGAAAACCACAAGAATTCATAAGAAAAATTACTTTTTTTAGGTGCCATGAGAAAATGGAAAGAACAAGATATTGAAGTCATAGGGTCATATTTGTTCTTTACCTATGCAGTAAGCAGAGATCTTTAAACAGAAGCTGCCTTTACAGACTCCTTACAATGATACACCAGTAGGCTCATTTGGTCCAACACTTCATCTGGAAAACACCTAAAGCTCACTGCTGCAAAAAGATTCAAAAGATTTTATCAGACGAAAAAGCCAGCACAAAGAAATTTATCCTGATCCAACCAGAAGCATCTGCTCACACTGTCTGCCAGTCTGTTCTGCAGACCTAGTAAAAATGTACAGCTGAAGAGACAGACTTAATTTCAAATGCATTAAATCATAGCCAGACTGCCATTTGGCATAATGAGAAAGACCTTCCCCACTCCTTTTCTGTTTATGTATAAAATGCATTTGTATTGCCTGTCATTATTTAGACTGTCTGACCTTGAGGGTTTGTGATTTTTTTGTTTCTGTTCATTTTTAATGTGCATGCTGGATAAAAAAACACTGCACAGTGTGATACAAGTGAAGACTTGGATAGGATGAGTACTCTGTTTGGTAGAATAGTACATCATGGTTGTGCTGTTGCCCATGATGGGATGAACTGCTGTGTTAGGCCGCTCCTTTTCAACACATGGAAAAATAACTGATTAATTTCTTTCAGTTAATGGCACTTATACGTCCTGCTCATAAGCATTTTAACACCCACTCCCCACAGTATTCAATTCCCTGGAAGTATTATATGACTGCTGTGGCACTGCAGCTGGAAGGGTGAGCAAAACTTCTTTCAGAACATTAGTTTTCTGAGAAACAGAAGCCCATGACCTGTGAAGGCCATCTTCTGACATCTAACAGCAGTCAGTGCTACAGAAGTCCTTACACTGAGATGAACACAACTTATCCACAACACGGTTGAAACCAGGACAATAATTAACGCCTGCGAGGACGTTGGATTATCATTCCTTATTGTTTAATGATAGTTATGAATGGTCATGGTCCCAGAAACCTCTTGTGTAGGAGAAAAGCTGCACTGCATGAGTTAGGGCAGCCTGCACAGGGAAGCTCACGTGTGTATGCACACACAGAGGCATAGCCAGGCCTGTACACACACATCTATGTTATACAGAGATGTACAATCCTCGTGTTACAGCTCCTCAGCCCGTTCCCAGCCAACAAAACTGTCATGCCACATCCGGTTGCGATGACTTGCCTGTGTTTTCAGAGACCTCCTCTTCCAAAACAGAAAAAATGCTTCAAGAATTCTTAAGCACAGCAGCCAAAACAAAGGAAGCAAAGTTGGAGCAGAAGTGTTGTGTACCATGAAACCAAGAGACAGCTATGAGTAACTCAGTTTACAAGAGAGATGCTAACAAGCACCAGTTGCCAAAGACATGCAATTTGATGTAGAGTGAAAAAGAACCAATGCAAAAGAATGTAAACAAAAGGAGTTGTGTCTGCCTGGAGTACTGAGGGTTTTTTCTTTCACCTTACTCATAGTGTGTGTGGTGGTGGATTTGGCTCTGAAAAGAATTTCTGAACTGTATTGTATTACCTGCAAAATCTGTTGGGTAGAAAGCAGTCTGATATGAGTTTAAAGTACCTGGAGATATGCATTTAAATTCAAGCCAAAGGTTATTCCCATGGCTTTAAAGTCTTCCGTTGCTGTATCTAAAAGGAGAAAGTTTTGACAACTGAAATTTAGATCTTTGAGAAAAGATTCACTTTGAGATAGTGAATAAATGTCTCTGAATATAACACCACAGGGGTCCTCCTCACAGACAGAAAGATACCCAAATAACAGCTCTAGACTGATTCTTTTCTAATATTCTTTCTGCTATCTTCCTATAAAAAGGAAAATTCACTATCTTTAATTCATTTTTTAGGAAATAAAATGGATCACCTTATTAATATTGAGAAGAAGCAAAAGTTACCATTCCATGTGATAAACTGCAGGGACAAAAGGAGTCCTGAGGGCACATTTTTTAACTGTTTGACCTTTAATTAGCCATTCTTTAATGAACCTGTGGAATTAAACTCTTTTAATATATCCTCTTCTTTGACCAATATTAGTTATATTACATCACAGCCTACTTGCTATTCTTTTCCAGTAGAAACAAAGGCAAAAAACACTTTTCTCTCCTTTCTTTTTTGCATTTCTTTACAAAAATCAACAAATGCAAGTCTCCTCATTATTAGCTACTCTTGGCATTCACATCCTTTAAGGAAGGAATCAAGGTCTCTTAATTATTCACTTTTCATATGTTAAACAACTCAGCCTCCCACTCCTACAGAAACAAAATGACAAAAGAAAAGTGAAATATTTAGGCTGCTATTTCAGTTCGTGAACCTTAAAACAGGAGGGGAAAATTTACAATCTCAGGGAGCAGCAGAAGTGTCAAATACTGAATGGGAGCTTATTTTCTGAATCTAAGCAGAAGTTCTGGAGTTGCCATAGGTCTATTACAAGGCCTTAGAATGTTAAAGCATTCTCAAAGTTGACTTTTCTCCAGCTCAGTTTTCATTCACCTTTATTTTCCCACACAAGGCATCACCTCCTCCCTGTTCCCTGACAGCATTAGTCACTAAGATCAGAATTGTCATCAGATCCACAACCTTCAGACCCACATTTTCTTTTCTGATGATGGTAAATCTCACTGCATGGGTTTCAGAAGTGGCCAGTAACAGACAAATGCTACTTGGGATAATTTCCCACTGGTGCCAATTCCACACATCCTGGTTCCATTCTCTCACCATTTCTCAACAGGGAATGAAGGGACAGAAATTAAACTCTATTTACATTGATACATTCCTCTCTAGAGAGAAAGGCTATGCCAGAGGCACAGAGGCATCCTGCAGCCTTTCTCCCGGCCCATCCTGGGCTTCAGCTGCTCGCGGCGAGCTCCAGTAACACTGCTGGGTAACCCGGGATCTGCTGCTGGGAGAAGTGCTGCTGCCTCGGCCCCTCTGCTAAGGAGCTGTGTTTAAGCTCCAGCCCACGGCCTGTTACGTGCTATGCTGTCGGCAGACCTGCATCTTGCTGCTTCTCGCCTGGCCTCATCTCCATCAGCCCTGGTCTTGCAGAGGTTCCCGGCCCAGGCGAGGGATGGTCCCCATGAGCAGGGAGGCTACAGCGAGCAGGGAGGCAGCAGCAGAGGGCAGCACACTCAATGCTGAGGGCACCTCTTCAGTCCTCAGAAGTGCAGAAAAACCCCGAGGAGAACTTTAAAAAGCCCTTCTACATGATCTCGTTGCCGAGCTTGCACTGGTCAGCACAACTCAAGAGCAGAAATGTAGTTGAACTCCATGACAGTTTTAATCTATAAATTTCAGTTCCATAATTTCTGTTCAGTGTGTTGGCAAATAATAATTGTGGCTGATAACAAAATTGCTGGCATGAGGGGGGGTAATGATATGTGAGCTGTGCGTGATGAAAGGGAGGGAGGTAAGGCTGCAATGCAGACCTAAGTGAAGCACAGGATATCGAATGACTTAGCTGCTTATTTGTTTGCTCTTGCATCGGAGGGATACACAGTCTAGCACATCTCACTCATGACTGATGACATTCTCCAGATGTATTGTTTTATATTTACATTTCAAAACATAAACACAGGTAAAATTAAGGTTACATCAATATCATCCCCAATCAAGACTCAGGAAATTAAAACCCACTTCTACTAATTGAACTGTACATCTGATCCTTTAATCATTGCTATTAGTACTGTTTAGCTATTGACAGTGTACAGAAGACAGTGCAAGGAAGGGAATTTCTGCCATGCAGAGCAAAACAAATGGTAATATAATAAGCTTTAGAAATCTACTGGGGAAAAAAAAATCTATTTGTTCAAAGAGGCTGAGCTAGTGTTACCCTGAGAACACTCATTTTTCCATTTCCTGACTTGAGTTTCAAAAAAAATTTACTTTTATTATAAAAATTAATCCAGAAGTTAAGAGTCCTTCCAATTCTGTTTCTCTTACAAGATGCAGACAAGCACCACCACAAATGAGATGGCTAATCTCCAACTTCTGGTCAAACAATGTACAAACCCAAACAGCTCCTCAGTTTTTCTAATTAAGATGGAGATTGCAACCAGAGGGACATCTGCCTTTTTATACATCTGTAAGATGTGAGAGTCAAATGTTGTGTTCTTTCCAAAAGAATTTGAAGGAGAAAAGGAGGAGACTTCTGTTCTTATTTCAGTTTCAGCTTCTACTGTATCACTAAAAGAAATAAATGTTTTAAAAACAAGCTTTACTACCAGTTTCCAAGTTCCACCAGAATTATGTTCATTTATTACAAGAAACTGTCTATGAATCACTACAGTACAGCCAATTTGTGGCAGGACAATGACTTAGTAAAAGGCAGCAGTGAAAGCCACCCTATCTACCTATTTATATCACATTTATCATAATGGCATACATTTTCTTTGGAACTATAATTTACTGTGAGTGATTCCCACTTCCTATACCACATGACAAGGAAGGATTAGAGGTTACATTTAATTTTTATGGGTTTTTTACCCAGTTCCCTAGTTAAACAGGTTAATGAAGTCAATACTATCTGCCTTGTCAGCCTGCTTACCACCCTCATTAATCACTTTCTGAACTGTTAGTTTTGCTGAAATTAAACTTTGGGGTGGAGAGGTTAAACACACTGTTCCCCCAGGTATTGTCAAAAGAGACTTCTGGTGAAAGGGAGAGACCTCCAATGCACACCCCTAAGAGGCACAGGCTGTGGCCTGAGTGTATGCACCAGAGAAGCCAACATGGGAAAGAGCTCAGGCACAAAACCTATGAAAAGTTTCAATCAATGTTTATGTCATTCCAAGGCTCCAAAGTAAAATTAACCACAAGATAACTCAGTAGAAGAGATTGCATTAGTAGCAGCAGAGCTGGCACCAAGGAACTAATGGCTGTTATTACTTCATAGGGTGTATGAGAAAGAGAAATGGTCTTCTTACACAATACTGTGTTTATCATATAGTGAAAAAAGGGAAATAAATGGTAAAATGGTGTTATTGTAAACAACTTTGTATTTCTGTTGTATCTGCAGGAAGGAAATAAATTCTTTTCTACTGTTGATTTTTAACAGCATTTCATTAAACACCAAGAAAGGACATTGCCAGCCTATTCTCCCTCCTTCCAATATGTGTTTGCCAACAAAAGGGAAAATTTAAAAAGCAAACACACTTTTCTTATGCTTACAACTTAATAAAAGCCTTCTATGCATTGAATGGGGACTGCTGCTTGCATTAGTATAGATGACTAAGGGGAATCCACAGCTAAATGCAAATAAAATCTTAAGAAGTTGCTGGAAAGTATACGGCTAAAACTACTTTAAAAACATAAGAATCCCATGTTCTACGTAAGAATATACGTATTTTTATCTTTTACTATTTTAGTCTCTTATCTTTCTTAATAATTGTGTTCATTTTTAAAAGATATGCTGTTGCTTCAACACTGAGGTGGTAGCATGTGGATCACAGATTTTTAAGGTTATCACAGAGGCAATGAAACAGTCAAGGTGGGATTTGTTAAGCTTAAGTCATAACTAAGCTTCTACTATATATCAAGAAATCTCATAGGAAGCAAATCAAATTTTCAAAGGAAGACCAATATTGCCTGCCAACAAAAACAGACTTGGCAGAATTTATAGATGCACAAAACTGCAGAAAATAGAGGATAGACATAAACTAAAAACCAACCTTTTAAGAAATTATTGGTAATTTCATTCGGTTAGACAGTTTTAAATGGTTCTGTGAAACACAATTCTCTATTTAGCAGCTAGTATTACTTCTATTTTAAGTCATTGATAGAAATCTGGTTCATGTGCAATCCAAACAGAACTACCCAGCATGGTTTTGTCCTCAGATAGCAAGAGAATAAATGGAGCAGGAAGGCTCCAGAGCAGACACTATGATTCCTTCAAGCTTATTAAACCTCTACAGTGAAGAATACCCCTAAAGCACGCAGCAGAGCAATCTTACCAAGCATTTCTTCTGAGGTGTTACTGCTCTGTAAAACTGTGAGTGTTCTCTGGGATGCTCCACACCAGGCTGCTCCTGCAGCTGCTGCCCATGTCCAGCTCCTGCTCAGGGCTCACATCAAGAGTTCCTCAGCTAAGTTCCTCCGTTTGCTGTAAGGCTGTGTGGTCACCAACCAACGGGAAGCCTGGAGTGCTGCAGGTGAGTCATAACCCAGATACATGTCATAAGCTCCTGAGAAAGGAACTTCTGGGACTGCTGCTTGGGTCATAAAAATGAGAGTATAGTCAGCAGGGATGTGAGAACAATGCACCAGAAGCAGGTTGGTATGCAGTTCTTTGACACAAAAGGCAAAGAGAATGAAGAGGGGAAACCCCTATAGAATATGTCTTGTTTCCTCAGAAGATTCACTTTTTCTTTTTCTTAAAATGTGTGCATAAAAACTAAAATATTTATGTTTGCAGCAATCCTGCCATAATAGGCTGTTAAATATGAAATGAAATGCAGTTTCCTTCTCTCCACTTCCCCCTTTACGGACTTGATTCATGAAGACTGATTTTCCCTACTCTTATGGGACTGCCATGGTGCAAATCTTGTCTTCCCTGGGAAGGAAACACTGTAACAGGTCAAAAGGTGATTAAAGGCAAAGCACCTCCACACCACAGCCCTTCAAAACCCTACACCATCACCTAGCATTGTAGTTCTTCAGTTTTTCATTACAAAATAAGCCAAAATGCCACGTCTGTCATAGTGGTCTAGAAAACCAACAAGGAGGCTGCCAGACCTGTCCCTTACTGCACCAGGCAGAATCACTTTATGGACAGTCAAGGACAGATCTTCAAATGCCTAGGAACAGCCATAACTTAACTTCAAAGACTGCTGAGATGACAGTACAGAGAAAGGGAAGAAAAGTCATCCCAAAATGTATGTAGCTTTAGACTTTGGAAGCAAAATCAAGACAATCTTCAGATTGTTTCAAGACTGACTCACCCACAACAGAAGGATGTAGTAGGAGTGCAATATGCTAACAGAGCATCCCTTTTATTTGTATGCAGATGCACAGAATTACAGGCATAAAAATGTTGTGATGTACCTGAAATAATATATTTTCTCCCTATAAAATATTTATGACTAATCTAATCTTACATTAAATGTTTCTTAATAATGGCAAACATTTGAGGCATCATAATTGGTGAATTGCTAGGAAATGTCATGAAACTAAATGCTTAAAATGTAGAAATTACCTTTAAGTCATCTCATTTGAATGAAATTATAAAAAATTATGTTCTATTCATTATTTTATGTATGTTTCATTATAATAATATGGTTTAGTTTATGTAACAAAAGGATCCTAATTAGATCTTTCTTAAATAGATACAAGTTTATCAGTTAGCGTATCCTGGGTAAACCATTCCAACTAATGCAGCTTTTGCCGCTAATGCTGTGTTTTAATTCTTTCCAGTTGCTGGAGGAGTTATTTATACTCACAGCATGGAGGCTTATGCTTCTTTGACTGCACATGAAAATAAAGGACATTCAAGTAGAGAGAGAGGGTAGAAAATTAACAATTTTAAATCTCAAACCAACCCACATTTTCAATAAAGGAAAACACAAATAGATGAACACACCATGATAAATAAAACATGTGCTTTGACATCTCTTGGATTTAGAAGACAAATTGATTTATATCTCTCAAGTAAGAGACAACAAGGAATACTTGCCTTTTGAAAACTGGCACACTACTAAGAAACCAGAATGTTTTTATTTAATTATGGTAATTGTCTATTAACATTCTAATGCATGCTAAAACATTAGAAGCTCTTCTTTGCCTTTCTTCTCCCATCATGACAGATAAATTCATCCAAATTCCCTTCCTTCCAACTCCTTTCTGTCAACACAGATGAAGTTAAAGAAAATCAGTGAGAAAAAGGAGGAGAATCTTTTTGTTTTAAAGTGTCATTGCCTATGTTACAAATTCACAAGTATCAAAATACATGAGAACAACTGACGAATTATATATGCGATTCACCAGCAATCAATCCTCACTCCCAGTCCAAAAAAATCTTTCGTTCTCTTTGAAAACACTAAATGCTAAACACATTTCTACAGTTCCTTCTTAAAAGCACCATTTCTTTTTGTCTTAACACTTTGGCCTGATTTCTTAGGAAATTAGGCTTAATGAGATCATGGGGTTTTTCTAGGTACAGTGATTTTTTAACTTGTCAGCCAAATATAATCAAATCTGAGAGTGGGTTAGTGATCTCATAGTAGTATTAGAGACAATTTATGATATCAATATCTTATGGTGGTAAGGTCAGCACACTGGAATACAAACCAACATTTCCTCAAATGCACATGCCTTTTAAAATCCAACAGTAAGCCTTGTCAAAAAAATCCCAAAGAGAAAGGTTTGTGTACTTTTATTTCCCCTTTATTCTTACTTTTAATGAGAGACAACTTTCTTGAATTTGTAAGAGTAAAAAAAAATTGTAAAATAGTAGCTTTTCCACTAGAATTTTAAGGATAAAGTGTCACCTGGTTATTCTAGAATTTCCGTTCAAGTTTTAGCACATTATTATCACAGTTCATGATGTAAGTTTTCTATTTCTCACTTACTCATGATATAAGCATTATATACATAAGACTATGTTTTACATATATGAATATGTATATATATATACACACATTTGCACATCAATACGTGCCAGTTGAAACATTTCATCTTTACTTAACTAAAAGACTTTCTGTTTGTACTATAACATAACAGTTTAGCATTTCTAGAAACAATCAGATTTTTGAAACCTCTGAAAGGAAGCTCTTCCATAGCACTTCTTACAGGCAGTCACGGAAAAGACAAGGTATAATAGGTACAAGTTACTCCTGGGGAGATTCTGATTGCTCACAAGAGGAAAATTTTTCACAATGAAAACAATCAAGCATTGGAATAACTTTCCCAGAAAAGTGGTGATTTCCCCAACACTGGACACTTTGGCTGGACATGGTGCTGGGCCATCTTGTTGAGACAGTGCTTTTGCCAAGAATGGTTGGACCAGGTGACCCTTGAGAATCCTTCCAACACAGTATTCTTTGCTCTGTGATTCGGAAAATGCTCTTCACTGAAAATGTGATTAGGAACTGAAACAAGCTCACGAGTGAAGTCATGAATCCAAGCCTGCCAGTGCTCAAGAAGTGTTTGAACAACACTCTTAGACATTAGGTTTAACTTTTAGGTTGCCCCATGTGGAGTCAGGAGTTGACCTGTGAGTCCCTTCCAACTCAGGATAGTCTATGATCCTATGATTCAGTATCATGGCTTCCTGGACAAATGGCAATCAAAACCATACACCAAATAGATTTTCCTGGTGAAAATATAGTCTGATACACACAAAAAGCAGGAACTTGAATAGTTCGCGACACAAAATATACACAAGGAAATGTAATACACGTAAGTACATACAAGCCAAAGACCCAAAAAAGGGGAGTAGTCCTACTCCTCATCACACTGTGCCTTTAAAATGTCACTCACCAGTTTCAGAAACAAGCTCTTTATTCCACTTTAGGGAATAGTTGCTTTTCTGTATTGTCTTTAGATATAACACAGTAGTGTTCAGCTCTCTCAAGCCATTCATTGACCACAGGTAGGCAACTCCTTTCTTTGCCTCTTGACATATTATAATTCCACTCTGTGTCCTCTCTATTTAATTGCCATCTCTATAAAAAATGGACTCTCCCACATATTGCAACTTAGGAAAATCTAGGAATATTTTCCACTAATTTCAAGAAAAAACAAAGAAAAAAAATCTACACAATCTTAAGGACCTGGGTCAGAATTATCTTACATGAGTAATATAAAATGCAAATTTCTGTAGATTTAGGAAAGCAACATGACTAACTTGAGATTCAGGGGCCATTTTTGGAGAGATATGGTCTTTTATAAAATGGATAAAGAATAATAGAGAACATGGTAAAATAGAAGCATTTTCTCAGCGCATAATTTCCTCTTCAGCTTCCTTCTCCTTACAATTAGGTAGTGGAACATACTTAAATGATGATAGGAGGTATTATCACTTTAAGTATAAGGAGGTTATAATTTAGCAACACTACTACTATTCTTGAAAGTCAAGAAATTTAATTCACGATACACCTAAATAAAAGATCTCTGCTTATGAAAATAACATTAGCAAGTATGCTACCCAATAATGAATCCTGGGTTGCACATTTTAACAGATTCCCAAGAGTAGCAGAGTTGGTTCACTGAAAGAGAATAAATTCAGAAAACTATAACATTAATTCTGTTAAAGCAAAATGAATAGACGGCATGAGTACATTTACCCTCCCTTGGACAATCCATTTCTTCACATGGACAAGTCTAAAGCACCTTGATCCCTCTGTCTGTTTTAATCACTTTTTCCTAGACAGAAAAATAGCAGAAGTAATGAACCGAAAAAAAAATTACAGATCTCAAATTAAACAACAGAGACCTATTTAAAATAAAAAAAGTTATCCATTTATCACTACAAATTTGACACTACTGTGCCAATATGAACTAGAATTTCAAACCCTGTGGTCAATGAAGCATAAAATAGATTGTCAGAAATACTGTCTGAAATATGAATCCACTGAAGAAAAATGCTTGAAAATACCTAAGATAATTTAAAAGAATCAAAATTGGTTGAATACATCTCTAAAAAGTCTTTACCTCCCTTTTGCAATTCATAAATGGTTTTCTCCTAGTGACTGTTTTGTAGAAGTAGTAAAAATAAGCTTCTGATTTCTACATTTGAAAACACTTTGAATTTCTGTGGTAAGCTAAATCACTTTTTATCTGGAAATTATTTATTCTGTAATAGAAACTAATCACAAAATAATAAGCTTTCCCCTACACTGAAGCAATCTTCTTGGAAAATTCAGGAGGCTGTTATTAAGACCATGGCATACTAACCATGATGTTGTATGAAGTAGAGCATTACCACAAAAATTAAAAATTAAGAGGCACATTGAAATTAACTTATCCTAGCTTTAACTCAAAACAGAAATCTAAAAAAAAAAAAAAACAAAAAACAAAAAACACTTTAGGAAAAAGCCATACTTGTTATATGCCAGTTGAAAACAATCATCCCTCAACAAACATCTGAATTTTGGTCAGCCTGAATCCTACTGTGCCACATTAAAGCTCACTAAGGATAAAAATGGCTACAGTAAGCTGCAGGGGTTCTATTACCAGGTTGGTTGCCCTGGCTAGATACCCCTCACAGGGACATTTCCAGGGTACCTGGACTAAACCAGGGTAATGAAATGCTGTGTACCCCTCTTAGCTCATATTTTGGCCAAGGTGGTTTTGGCTCTGCTGATCCTGTTCTGCTGGGCTACTCCTCTGTTTTGATTGTCCTTTTGCTATTTAACGAGAATGCTACAGAACTAAAGTAATGCAATCCTAAAATAAGAGCAATTATGTTACGAAGGAAAATGATAACAAATATCTCTTTATATATTCCCTAATAAAAAACAACAATTAAACCAAAGAGTATTTAGCAAGCTTTGAGTTTTTCCTTATCCTTAGAGTTCAGTAAAAATGATCACAAGCTAATCTGTGATATAGTATATAATGGGGGGGGAGGAGAGTCTGTATATTCTAACTATATTTTTCCCTGTAAGAACAAAGAGAATGGAATAGAATATGAAAAAAAAATACTGAAATTTGTCTGGGATTATTTATAAATAAGGCAAAATTAATAAGGAATGAAACAGGAGCTGCACTCATATTGAAAAAAATTAGAGTCATCTCAGAACACCCAACTGTGGCTTCATTTTAAACACTGACAGTCTCCAACACAGAATTCCTGAATTTGTAAACAATCTCTCACCTTTATTTTGGCCAGTGGACAACAGTGGCTGGTGAGGGAAGCCTTCAAACAGACTGAAAAGAAATAAGACTCACTGCCTCTGAAAGATGACAAGAATTTAGCATTAAGACAACCCTGCTTCTTGATATCAGTACATGAAGAGATGTATTATTTGCACCTGGAATTGGGGAATGTCTGACCACTGACAGAAAAAGAGCTGATGGCCCAGTAAAAGAAAGGAAATGAGATAACTGCCCTTTCATTGTGCAGATACTAAAAGGCACTCCAACGCTCCAGGTGATTTTGTGATATTTTTCCCTCCATCGCCCCGACTACATTTAGTCCCTGTAATCACACAATACTAAGAACACTTTGGTCCAAAACATTTTCCAGATATGGAATCAGGAAAGGATGAGTTTGGGCTTTTGCTCCCTCACTGACCCCATCTGACAAAGTTTGGAATCCTTTTGCAATATCTACAGTGATTTAGAGGCAGGGCTTTAAGAAGTATGATTCGAAAATCTGAGAGGCAAGCTAGGAATGAGTATCCCACTGCAGTTTTCAGACCACATTCAGAGGCAAAGACATCCAATAATTCTCAGCAGTAAGCCCCAGGACTGTAAATATAATGGCAATCTGAAATCTTCATGAGTTTCCATTTAGTATTCTTACATCGTAAGTAGGAACACGATATTTACCAGTGATTGATATCCAAGGAACATAATCTGTCCTACATGAGGTTATTTATTTATGAAGAGTCCTGCAGCTGTGCCTGGAGACAGAGTGGATTCTCTGTGGAATGGAATGGATGTGTATATATATGCCCTGTATTCGATGTCAAACTGTGACATTTTATCTAAAATTCCTTGGGTGGTGCATCTTCAAACAATCTTATGGCAATGGCTTAATGATGTTAGCAAAAGAGTGCAGCCAAGAACTCCTGTCTTGTCCTCCTAGTTCAGATTCCTTCATGGATGGGATTCTTCTTACACATGAAAACAACTGGCAGTATTTTAAACCTATCTTCTCAGTTTGCCACATCTGCAAACAAATCAAGCAGTGAACTTGGGAACACCACACATGAGCAGGCTTAGAGTCAACTCTTACTCTTTTGCTTGAACAAAAGACAAAAGCATATTTGCAGTAAAGTTCAAGTTTCATTATTTCTATTAAAGGAAAGTGAGGGAAGGTAACATATGGGTATCTGTGGCTAAGAGCATTCCAAAGTTATCAGCTGCTTAGAGGGCAATTGGGTCCATTCTGAATATTAAAAGCATGCTATTTAAAATGTTATGACCTTTAGATTAAGGGATAAATCCTCAGTAAATTCCTAAGTCAACTGCACTAGTGGCAAGGATTCATCTTCAGTTTTCCATTCCTTTGATGAAAGCACCTAATACAGAACTCCTACACAACCTTACTCAACATATTAAAGGAAAATATCCAAAGTTCAGAAAGTTGCAAATCCGAAAGTCAGGTAAGTCCTTTGTTTTTTCATCACAATTATTCCTGGGAGAATCATAGGCATAATTAAAATAAATAAATAAATAGAAGGTTTTATCTTGAAATACCTCAGACTTCAGAAACATGCCAATCTACCTGAACTCACATTAATATATTTGGCACCTATGAAATTACCATCAAGCTGCTTCAAGGCATGCTACTGTATGGAGTATCTTTATATGCACATCTTCAGGCAAGGACTTGATCTCCCTGTGATTGATAGAGGCACTTACCACAACAGAATCCTAATCAAGACACACATCCTCTGGAGAAATAAGAACAAATAATAATGACAGAAGTGCTTTAATATCCAACTAAGCGAGAATCATCTCTGCTTTCTTGAACTGAACATTTTTTCCCCTAACATTTACATACACAAAATGCTGGGGCTAACTGGTATCCCTATGAGCACACTGTGGTCTTCTGCAGAATACCAGACAGAACTAAACAGCAGTGTGATGAAATAGCATACACATTAGTAAGTCCAGGGTTTTTCATACAAATACTTTTGCAGTAGAATGACTTGCCTACAGAGCAGAAGGGAGAAGCTTGAAAAAGCAAAGGATTATTTTATAATTTCAAAAAATCAAGAGCTTCAGCATTTTAGACCATAACTGTATGTGCTTCCTGAAAATAGATGCATCTGTGAATTCTGGGGGGACAAGGGACTATAAGAACCCAAAAAATATTTTTATGTTTGGTGGTATATCAAATGTATTGCTTTAGGCCAGTAGGGAATGGCAGATGAAAAGCTACTGTAGAAAGACTGGGTAAGGGGCTGGATTTAGGATAACAATCCTACCAAATGCTTGAGACTATTTGCTGTCCCCCTTCTCCTATGAAGTCCATAAGACATCATCATTCCCTGTTAACCCCTGCAAAATGCAGATAAGACACAATGTTTGATGCAGATAAACTCCAGATCTTTCAAAATAAAAGCACAACTAAAAAGATAAATATTAGATGGAAGGAATATATCTATGATAAACAATTCTGTTGATGAAATGCAATTAGTAATCTTATTACCTGATTCTGGAAAAACATGTTTGTTCAGAGCCTGCAATAAACAACCAAATGTTCCTTCATCAGAAAGTGCAAATCAGCCAACTTAGTTAAGAACTATTCTAAGAACACTTAATAGCACCCAGGTTCAGTGACTGATTTTCTATTTTAAGCAGAAAGAGAGGTACAGCACAAACATTCTAGAGGATAAAAGCCTGACAGCAAAATCTCCACACATACCAAAGAAAATAACGTGCCTATGACAGCTACAACAGCAGCAATTTTCAGCTTCTTACACTGCTCATGCAACGCAGTTTGTAGTCATCCCTCTTGCATAAATCTGTACGTTATAATTTTGCGTTCCAATGGAACAGTTTGTGTGCTTCGTATCTGCAAATGAGCCAGATAATAGGAGTGTGAGAAGTGATTTGTGCTATCAGTGACATCAGGAGTTTTGCAGCTGTAGTTATTAACAGATTTTTTTTCATCCAGCAGCATTGACTAAAATCAATCACTCTGATAACCAGGCATGGCATGAGCTGTCCGCCCTGTCATTTCAATCTGATTAATCACACATACACAGACCTTTACCTTAAAGGAGCAATTGTTCACATTTAATCACAAAGATACATTCAAGCATACCATCATAGATTACTAAATTTAAGTGCAATTTATGTCTTATAGTTTGGCAAATACGTTTATGATAATATGGTTTTGGCATATAGATGTATTGTTTCATTTATTTTACAAACATTAAAATCTAATCTAATGTGTTGCACTTTGAATCATTTATCACATCAGATTTGCAGCTTTTGAAGCTTCCATTATACACGTATCCTTATCTGCAGATTTATCCTAATAACCCAGGTACAAATAAGTTATTAGTTATTATGCCTTCTTCACACTGTGCTTGCTTGACAGTAGGTACCTTCTTCATCATGGATGAAATGACTTTATTTTACCTAAACATGCTACATTCTATTAACTGGCCATTCTTTTGTTTCAATTTTCCTTTTTAACCTCAGAACAAAGCACAGCTCTTCCATTAAGAGTTATGCAAGACCTTCAGTCTCTTTTGGGTTTTGGGGTATATATTTTGTTTGTTCGTTTTTTCTCTTTGAAAGGAAAGGCGTACAAAAGAGTCCTTACACAATTATAACATTCTGCAAGTAAAAGCAGGCCACTCTGCGAAAACACACTTTTAGGCCAGAAAAAAAGGTTGAATTTGAAATCTGTTAAACAAGGAACATATTTGACTTTGCCAGAAACACCCTATATTACAGATACTTCTTGATTAGGCTTAAGCACACAAAAGCATTCAAGTGTCCTGGGGTCCACCACCATTAAGGAATGTAAGTAGGCATACGTTTCACTTTCAGTCCAGAAGCCAACAAAATATAAGAGTATGCTGAATCTTTGGGTATAAGCCTAAATGCTGTGCTGATAAAATTGCACAAAACCATAATCTTTGGCTCTCTTGCTGAAGTCATATGCAGTAGACAGGTTATTACTTGCTATGCATATTAAGTAGGTGATTCCTTAAGCTTTTAGCTTCTTCAAAAGTATTAATTCACCAACATTTCAGTATTGGTGCATTTTCTGAAGAGCCAGATCCATATGTTAGAAATTAGTTTTTATTTACTGTTTCTAAACTAGATAATACTTATGTTTTAAAATAAATACTTTTTCAAACTGTTGTACTTAGATCTATATATGAATTGACTGAATAACATTTTCATGTTTTACATTTAAACAAAAAAAAATTTAAAATATTTTAATCAAATAAGGCAAAAAACCTTTTAGTTAAAAATATAACGTGATGAATATAAAGTGAACCTTCCTTTCATTTGTAGCACACTGTGCAGGAGGCCCCCAATAGCAGGCTCCTGCTCTGACTGCTCCCCAGCTGTATTCTCAGGAAAAGACAGGTTGAATAGGTTGACAAGCAACTAACCTCCTGAAGGAGGAGAGAAAGCATTCTTCTGCCAAAGAATTTTAATAGAAAAGCCAAAGTCTTGGAGGCAACCAGAGACTCCCTTATGCTTAAATAAATGGCAGAGACTCAGATTCATGAACAGACTACAAGTAATTACTCAAAACTGCACAGTGCATTTATTTCCTCAGTCCAAAACTGGGATGCAGAAGGATATTGTTTTCCACCACATGTCATGCACCAATAGTATATACATTATAAAGCACACAGAGGTTCAATTGTCATTCTGTAATGCAATCAACAGGAGCCAGGCAGAACATAACTAGGATGTAATCACCACCAGAAGCTTTAATATAACTGCCCCTTATACAGAAAAGGCTGACTTTTAAAAACATTCCTCCTCATCACATCCTAGAGTATTTTCCAGAGCAAGAACAGCTGTTAATCTTACTGTGCCCACCAAGTTTAGCAAAACTCCATCACCTTTAGCAAGTAGAACACAGGCAATGAACCACACAGCAACTCATACCTCATGCAGAGTGTTTTACAGGGACACACTACAGCAAGTGATTTTTGGATCTTGTTTAGGCTCTGGAAGAAGATTAAAGTCATGGGTTTTGTACATATATCATATTCAAACTGGAAATCTAGAAAAATGCAACTGCAGATCAGAACATTAGTCCACCTAGTACACTGTCCATCTCCACAGCTGCTACCGTCAAGGAACGTGCAAAATACCTGTCAGTAATAAATGAGGATAGTGTCTCACAAGTCACAGGTTGTGTCCACACAACTGTCTTCAATAGCTATTCATTAGCCAGCTCTCTCTTGTTTTTCCAGTCCTTTTTTAAATCAGTTTGTACTTTGGACCATCCAAAAATATTAGAGGTGCATTCTGCAGTTTAAATTCTGTAGAACAGAGGAAAAAAAGAAATGCTGTGGTTTAGGAGTTTTTTCTCCCCCTGTCTAAGCCTACCAGCTCATAGGTCCATGCTTATCCCCTCTGCAGCAATCATCTTTGTATTCACCTCTACCAGAGTACTTCACACGTGTATTTCTTCTGTTCTTAAAAGTTCCAGTCTGCTCAGCCTGCCCTTGTAGACAAAGTCATTTAGGTACACTGACTTCACTTCTTTCTGAAGACCATTTGGTAAAGAATTTGACAAATAGTCTGAAGTTCAAAGTAAATTAGATTTAAAAGTCAAAGACCTGTTAACTGTTTCCTACTATACCACATTTGATTAACTTGATTTTTTTTAATATTGTGCTGCAGAAGCCTTCTGGAAGAACTCTGTCAAACATTTGGAATTTACTACCTCACCTTCCTGTTTTACTGAATAATCTGTTATTAATAAAAAAATGCTAACCGCAACGACCAAATTCACCTATTTCAGCCTTTTTTGCTTTTGCCTTTTAAAAATGTTTTCAATGCTCAGGTTTTTCTGTATTCTCTCCAACATTTTTGTATTGTTGATACAATATTGCACCGAGCATTTTAAATGCAATTCATATTGCTGATGTAGAAAGGTATACTACAGGTTTTCTCTTACTTATTCTCATTCCTTATGTCTTATACTCTATTTATAACTTTTCACATGGTGATTAGAAAACTAACTTGCTCTGACTGATGAAAAAAGGAAACAATACAGGGCACAATATCTTTCCCTCTGCCTGCTTGAGACCTCACAGTTGGTCAGGACTCTCTTAAGTGAGGATGTCCATCAGCAAAAATATGTAAATAAATATACCCATAGTGTAGAGTAAAAATGAGTGGCTAATTCTACTCAAAAAACAACAAAAAAGTAATTTTTGAATGTAGTAATGCATTTTCAGCCTCTTGAAAGGCTTTTACTATACAAATTCAGTTCAGAGAGTTGAATGCCACAAGACATCACAAAAGTCACGTACTGCACTGGGCCTTTCTTTTTCTTCCCAGGCCATCATAAGCATCTTTCAAGAGAGGACCCAAGTAAGTATCCATTAACAGGTAGGAAGAATTTCTCTCAACTAACAGATTGCTTTATTGTCACATACTCTTCCAAAGTCAGAGTTTTATCTTACTGTCGTATTTATTTGTAACTCATTTCCTAAATGGAAGTACATTTAGGAAATAAGGAAAGCTTATTGATCAGAACTGAATATGATACAGTAATATGGTGTAAGCCATTAATTGAGGAATAGTAAATACAGTCTATTGCTACAATCCTACTCTAGCCTAATGCAGACAACATGCATTTCTAAGAGTGTAAAAATGTTCTTTCCTATTTAACATATATCAGGAAGTCAATATTGTATCTGTCTTTAAAAAAAAAAAACCCAGGGGAGGAGATGTCTATTTTTTTTTCAAATACACTTATTTTCTCTAGAGTCTGTTAAAGATTTGTCACAAGAAAAACAATAAAGAAAGAAGATGATGCAGTGAATTCGCTCATCATGCCCTCATGTGCCGTGCCCCCAGACACAAAGACATTAGAAAGTTCTTACATTGAATACAATGACTAGATGGAGAAAAAAATTAAAATAGGATAGAAAAATATCCTCAGAATCTGTAAACATTTTTAATAATGTGGGGGGAGGGGGAGAAAACATATCCAAAACAGCATTTTAAAATAAGGTCACTAAGATACTTTTTATACATATTGTATCATTAATTGATGTAAATATAGACTAAGAAAACCTTTACTAATAATGAAGTAAAAAATACTTTAAAAACTGCATGGTATGTTCTAACTGTTTTGAACTGCCAAGTGAGATGTCGATGGTGAGATAGGTCCGAAAGAGCATGTATAAAGTTTTCATTTTTTCTTCTTAATACATTCGTAATTATGACATTAAATTCAACTTCAATAACAACTAAAATCAAGATATTGCTATATATCAAGAGCTGAGCAGGCCTCTCCTTTTAGTTACATAGCAGTTACATAGTGAAATGTTCATAATTGACATTTTTGTCACGTTGCTGTGTTAAGTCCTGGCTTGTGCTGCATAAATGCACAGAAATTCAGCTGCATTACACTCCTCTCTTTACCCTACCCACCATTTTACTTTTTGCTTTCTTCCTCTCTGTCTTTTCTTTCCAGTCTTCCATCATATGTGAGAACTATATTTTTTTTCCTCTGCTTGTTGACAGGGAAAAAGAGGCTATGTGTGCACACTACCTGGTCCTGAACAAAAATCAGCAAAACTGCAATCAACATCCAGATAAGGTCCTCTAATTTCATTCTGTATGAGAAGGATAATTTAAGTCACAACACTGCTAATGCTGAAGTTAAAAACAAGCAACACACATGCCTCAAAAAAATATCAAATTCTAAACCCAAAAAAGCCCAGGATTTCTTATGAAATGACAGAATCAGAGGTGATTTATGCTTTACATTTGATTCTAATTTTTATAGAATAGATTGAGGACAGGACACACCAACCATATTAATATTCAAGCCTATCCCTTTAAGTATCAGGCAGTCACTAATCAGAGCTGAAGGGGACTGAGCTTTTCTCAGTTTTCCTTCTCATTTTTAAATGACTTAATTTTGTACTATTTTATATTCAAAACACTTTTCTTTATCTGACATGTAACCCCTACAGTTCAAGTAGTTAAACAAACAGCACCTAATTTGATATTCTGTAAAATTAATTTCAGTAGAGAAGCTGATGAAAAAGAGAAAGGTTTTAGTATTTTATAGGTATTACTAAAGCTTGGCCCTCCAGAATTAAATCTTCACAGCAGTCACTTCATAAACAAGATTCAGGGTTTTTGAGGTGTTACTTACATATGCAGGAGAATATATGTCACAAAACACTTTGTTGTGCTATTGACATATAAGCATATCTTAAAGAAACTAAACTAACAGTTATTGAAATGCAAAGATTTCATCAGAGAATTACAGAGCAATTGTGGTACCTGAGGCCAAACGGTGCTCCTGTCCCCACAACATCACACATGGGTTCTACGTAGTGGCAACGTTCCCTTCACAGAGTTATCAGCTGGCATCCATCTGATACTATCAGCTAAGCTTTTGCTTTTATGATACGCCTATTGAGGCTGTACCTACTGTTTGGGGTTTTTTTTAATCACCACCATTTACTGATTCCCTGTATTTTGGTCTTTTTTCTTGTTGTAGTTGGATTTCTGATAATAAGATTCAGCTCGTCTTGTCACACTTGAATTGCCCAAGATAACCCTTGCTTTCCCAGGGCTAACACAGGTCACAAACCAGAATTATCAGAATGCAAAGGGGGATTTTTTCCAAGTTCTGCTCAAACATCTGGACTAACAGGATTGTTACATTTGAAAGCCATGAAGAAATTTAAAGCATCTAAGAAGAGAGACAAAACTTATTCTACCAATGCAGAAAGAGAAAATATTAATATCCTAGCTATTTTTACTGTTCAAAAATCAATTATTTAGTATTTTATGTGTACTGGGCCCAGCTTAAAGACACATTCCCATCAGTTTCAGATAGCTTTTCACAGAGTTCCCAGGGGTGGTGTGAGTTCATCCCTCTTTCTCAACCCCAGCAACACTCTGAAAATGTGGTTGCAAAAGTGTGCAAGCCAGAGCTCTTAGACATCAGCACTCGTTTTGGTCACTCAGGTGACTGAGCCATGCCCTGCTGCATTCAAAACAGCATGAGGGCACAGAATGAGAGAAGCCTTGGCTGATGCTGCCAGAGAACAGAACCTTGGAGGATGAAGGTGGCCGTGACAGCAGCTCAGGATGAACCTTTCCCCACTCCAGCAGTGCCTAAGCAAAATCCTTCTATTCATCCAGTTCAAAAAAAGAAGGATAAACTCATCATACTGAGCTAGCAGAAGACTAATGGAAGTATGTTTACAGGCAATTAATATGTACAGCACTCACACTAAGGTCTGTAAGAGACCCTCAGAGCAGGTACCAATGCACACAGAAGCAGAACAGCCAGCTTGCCTCTGAACTGCCCTGTCACACATATTAAAATCTAATTGAATGCATCAGTCCCACCACACCATATTTATTTCTGGTTCCACTTGCACAAAAAGACAAGGAGTCTTTTTGGCAGGAGACTCTCCCTCCCTGCTTTTCCACATTGCTTGTCAAATCACAACAGGCTTCACCATGGCAGAAGGAAATGGGCAGTGAGATCCTTCCAAATCTGGGCAAGACAAACAGACCCTTCCAGAACTTCCTAGTTTCTCAGTATGATCTACAATACTGGCATTTGGATATCAGTCTCTGACATATACATCTTCTCTCTTGAAACCCACACACTTCAGCCACCTTCTCTCCCTTTTTGCTGTGTCTGCTTGGCCAGAGAACACAGCACTCCATGAAGGTTCCTTACAGCATAGGAGGACAGCAGCAACCACATTGCAGAGGTTAAGTGAAACTTGAGTAAATCTTTTCTCTGTGAGCTTTCAGAATAAGTAAGAATTCAGAAGGGAGGAAAACAGTGATATGAATAAGAACAGTTATTGTTTTTTGAGAATGTCTTCTACCACATTTCCACCTTAGAGTAATCCAATCACTATTCTACTTTTCACTGAAGATATATAAACCTCACATTCCCATTCCTTTGATCCCTGATCAAAGGTGTGTGCCTGCATGGGTACATTGGCTGTACAGAGTACATTGGCTGTACTCTCTTTGTCCCTTGAATTTGGACACTGGTACCTCTCCCTTCAAAAGCATGCTATCAGCACTATGTAGAGCCTTCCTTACAGCAGCAGCAATAAATCATTTTAGGGGCTATAAACCCTATTTGAAGGAGGAAGAGACTTTCCTAACAGCCCATACTGGTGCCCAACCACAGTAAATTCCTTTGGTTCCACCCACAAAAACAAACCAAAATGTCCATCCACACTTTTTTTTCCTTCCACAGGGACACCCCCTCTCCTGTGGAGCAAACCTTGCCTTATTAAGAAACAGCATCTTCAACCTTCACTTCCTCATGCCTTTGCTGTGCCAATACTGTCTCCTCATGAATGACAAGTGTCTCCCTTTCAGTCCCTTTTTCCATGTCTTTTGTTTTTTTGAATTGCCAGCTCAGTCACAGAGAAGAAACTCTGTGCACAGGTATAATAACAAAATCACTCCAGTGGCAGTGTTCTCTCCGTATGTGTACCAGTGGAGTTTATGTTATGCTCATAAAAATTGTTGGAGCTTTCCATTTTTTTTTCCACAGAATCTGGGAAAAGTTACACGTCATTTAACACAATTACAGAAAAAAGGATCTCCCAAAAACTGCTCCTTTACCTATTTCACTATTTGACTGCTCTCTTATTGCTGCTTTATATTTATCAAGGTGGTCTAACCTTGCCTGTGCCACTGGGCTGGTGCCAGATACCCCAATGAGCCACACACAGAGGCACACCACAGCAACCTCCCCTCAAGTGCATGCTGCACTGAGTAACAGGGATCAGTGCCCAAACACGCATAAGAGTACTGAGAAGCATGTGACAGCTGTTAGATTTTGGAAAGTTTAGGTGACGAGACTCCCCACCCACCTTGCTCACCTGTGTGAGACCAGAGCAGTGAAGCGAGGCTGGCTGGTTGGACCACATTGACAAGATAAATGTATGCCCTTGAAAAAGCCCCGGTCCTGTTGACGTCAAGAAGCAATGGATTGGGTCCCCTGTCAGACACAGAAAGCAGACATCTGCTTCACTGCAAATGCGAAGAGGAATTCATTAAGTCAAGCATAGTCTTATTCCAAACCAAACACTATTAACATTTGAAGTGCTTAAAATTTTTAACTGATGTAAATTCTCTTCAATTCTCTTCTTGATTTCCTGTGTTAAATAATGATAAATGTTCAAATCAAGAATTTTATTATTTCTTATTCTTTTATTTTTAAATTTTGTTGAGGCTTTTTGATACTTCTCCTGTGCTGCCCCCCTCCTCATTCTATGCATTTCTCCCCCCTGCTGTGTGCATCTGCTGTGTCTCTCTCTCACTTGCTCTCTCCCTGCTGTGTACATCCACTATTTCTCCCCACCACTCCTCTGTGTATGTTTGCCATCTATCTCTCTCCCCCTCCTGCTGAGAATATTCACTGCCTCTCCCCCTCCCCCCAGTACGTGCATCCATCCTGCATCTTCCTCTGCAGTGCACGAGTCTTTTCTCAGCAACTCCTACTGGCATTCATACACACCTTCCTCTGCCTGCCTTCCCTCATGCCCTCTCTATTTTCATCCCCTCCTTTGTGCATCCCTTATCCCTGCTCATCTTATACTATTCTCCCTTCCATCTTTTTGATATTCTGGTTCCTTCTGTCTCCTTATCTGCACCACTCTTCTCTCGGGCTCCCCTTTGTACCATTTCTCTCCAGCTCTCTCTGATCTGTTCTCACAAATTGATTCTACAGGAAAAATGTTCTTGTTTGCAGGGGTGTGCAAGCCCGCATTGCAAACCGTTCAGCGCTGTGTCAAATCTGAGGTAGTCAGATTAATTTGCAGAAGAACCCTTGCTTCCTGCCATCATGCACACAGGGTAACCCCTCCCAAAACACTTTCCTGTCCTTTTTTTTTTCCTCATATGGCTGCACTGCAGGGTTCATTTGCATGCAATGCAAAGTATTCAAGATATGCCTTTGCACACCTGCAAGGTTCTTATTGGCAAAAGAAAAGGATCTATTATGACACTAATCCTAACTGTTGCAGTTGAGGTCACAAAAAACTAAACATGTGCTTTCATTGGTATAAAATAGCAGGGCAGAATCAAATCAAAATGCATCCTGTGATGCTCCAGCTCCTTTTCCAACTGATGTATAGTAACAGTGACTTAGTCATTCAGTGATCAACTAATTGAGTCAGCTCTCTTCCTTCTCATGAGAAAATTTCATCAACTTGCTCTCGTTTTCAGTGTCCAAGTAAGTAACTTGAAAAATTTAAGACTGATCACAAAACTCATCCTCCAAGAACTCCAATAGGGATACCTACACAACTCTGTACTTTCTTATTCAGCACTAACCAGTGCTGTCTTTCATTTAGCTAATCACTTATACTACTTATGCAGATCCCCAGTTTTCTACTTTTGACTATTAATATCTAGATATTAATTACCAGATTTCCAGTACAGTCACATGATGTAAACCAGACCTCCTTGGTCTAGAAATTCATTAATTTTAGCAAAGACAACGTCTCTGCCTGGCACACCAATGCACCTTTAGTAAACCCTTCTAAGCATTTATCCCACTTTGAATTATTTTCAATCCTTAAATATTTCTATTTTCTGCAAAATGTGTCCCATTGTCTTACTAAGGCCTTGTTTAGATTTTTCTTTTTAGAACATACATAATAGATTTGCTATATGCTCAAATCTACCTATTTTATTGGTCCTACAATAATGTACTAGCTCTTTTCAGGGCCAAAGATGAAAATCATGCAATGTATGGGGAAAAAAGCAGAAAATTTCCATTTTGCTTCTGCTAACTTTTACTTACATGTCTAATCTGCTGACTTCCACTTATTTAAGTGGAAGCCTAGTCTAGTCACACCTCTTTTTTCACTTTTGTTCATCACTGTCACCTCCACAAGTACCTATTATGTTTGGGATAAAAGTCCTAGGCAGCTTGCTAACTGTCCTAGGCCTCCTCGAGTGCATTTTCCTCTCCCACCCCCTGCAGGTGGTTACCTCTAGCTAGAGGGGCACCATGGCACAAGCAGCATTACTGGGGCTCCTGAGCACTTGGTGCTTTCAACCCCTGAAATATGACAGCACAGGCAAGGAAGCTGCTCTTGGTTGTTTTGCTCCCATGTGTCTGTTGTATGTCAAACCTAGAAGGGCTAACAAAGCCCTACCAGAGGCTAGAATTTGAGAAGGCATATACTCATGATACTGGCATCCACAAATCCAAGTCTTGCCGAGGTTTTCTAGATCATCAGCTGCTTAAAACAGATGCTCTCACCTGCTGGTTCTGACCCTGAACTTGACAAAATAGTTTCTGCTCTGATTTTTGACAAAGTCTTTTATAATTGTGGTACTTTACTTGACAAATTGGAAATACTTCCACAGCGACTGACAAATTTTATTGAACTGTGAGTTGAAAAGACTTTCACTAAAATATTCCCTGGTATCAAATCCAATTTACTTTCATCACAGAGGTCACTGCTAATCTCCTTTTTTTAAAAGAAAAAATAAATTAGGCAGAACTTCATATTCAAATGCATAAACACACCTGCTTTACATTTTGTACTAAATAAGTAAATTTAGTTTTAAGAGTGACTTGCCAACATCATTGTAACAAGAGGAAATTTTGGCAGTTGCACTGAAAAAAAACGGATGAAGGATTTAGTGCTTCAAATATGACCTGGGCTTGAGAAATAGGCTCAGTTGGTGAATACTTCTGTGAAAGTGATCAACACAAAAATGGATAACATTGCCACTGACGTTTTTATCACACAGTTTGAGTGTTGACGCTCCAAAGAGATAATAAGAATGGTCCAAAAGATCAAAGTTCCTATCGCAGGCTTTCTGCACTTTCAAGGAGATGATGGCACATCCATTAATACATGTTTCAATGTTTGGAGATGTTCTTTTTCTTTCTTTATCCAAAGAACTTTAAGACTCATCTACATGACATTGTGCTAATGAATAGATTCTACAGAGAATGACAAAATAGGCAAGTGCATACCTACACATAAAAGCTTAAAAAGAAAACTAGGATATTTCTAATGAAAAGCACCTTAGAAACATGAAAGAACAGTGGGAAAATATTATGGATATTCTTTTCCACATAAAAACACCTGCAATATTTTTGTTACCTTACTAAAGTTAAAAGCTCCATTTTTATTTTAAAGAATAAGTTGCCACCATATCCCAACTAGACTAAAAGTAATTTTATCTTGGTCATCTAGAAACAGGTCAAACCAGTTTGAATTTCCTGTTTCTTTCGCCAAACAAATGCTCTTCATTTGAGAATAAATTTCCATGCCCTGACGGAATAAGCAGCTCACAGGAGAGTGATCTAACAAAAATGACTGAGGCTCAGGATATGAATGTAAAACTGATTGCTTGACCTGTTCTGCAACACAGCTCGTATCATGCATATGCACCTGAGAAGCTATTATGATTTGCACATCTTCTGTCTGAATGACTGCTATCCTATCTGTAATAACTTTACCAGTTAAATCACCATCTGTTTCACAGGCTTTCTAATGTTTGTATCTCCCTTTTCTGTCCTAGGAAAAGAACAAAATTGTTTTCCTCTACTCTATGAGAAGAAATATCCCTGCACTCAGCTGGGGAGCTAAGGTAACATATCTTAACTATCTTTATCAAACCAACACGTAGATTTTAGCATTCAAATGAACCTGAAGGAAATCCATGATCTTCTACCCCTATAGAGGACAAGATAGAACAAGAAACACATTACATGTTTTCCTTTGTCCTTCCATCCCATCTGGCAAACTTGCTTAAAAGCTAATGTAACTGGTGATAATGAACGCTCAAAAACCAGAACCCTGACACATACCAATAGAAATCAAATAGCATTTACAAGGATCCCAAATAGATCCAAGGTCAACATAACCAGAAGAAATTCGGATTCTCTCTGATAAGTTATAAGCTTTGGAAACTATAGGATCTGTTCTTCCTTGAATTATTAACTGGAGTTTAAACAGCTTCCATACTGCTACTCAATTCTTCATTATTATAAAAACCCCCAAAATACAGCAAATCAGACATCTCTCTCAAACTCAAACACCCAAAAAAACCAAACCTAAAAAATCTAAACTCCAACAAAGCTACTTTTGACCTAGCCTTGCCTACAAAACTCAAGTAAATAGGTAACGCCCTCCCCCATCGGGGAAGTCTGTAATCACATTTCTCTCAATTTTACTATGCAATCATAAATGCAGACAGTGCTGGCACCTGCTATAGGTAGCTCAGAGATTATAACTGGGCAAGTCAGAGACTTACAGAAGTCTGGCAGGAGGGGGCTCTAAGGCAGCCTTTGCAAAAGATGTATCAATATGGATTTGCAGAAGAAGTAAGAATTGCTATTCGCCTCTCAGGACCCCAGATTAAAAAGTCAGAGTAGAGATCATAGTGACTATATATAAAATCTTTCACATTGGGCAAGATTAGGATTAATCAGTTTGTCTCTCTTTATGACTCTTCTGGACGTCGACAGGATCTTTTCGGTTTTGTTAATGCTGAAAAAAAGTGTTAATTAAAATAACAAATGCACATTAGAAAACAACCACTCACAAAAGGAGCTTCTGCTATGTTTCTCTATTACTCAATTTTACTGACACAAAGAAAAATTACTTTCCACTAGTTGTTTATCATAGTCTGCTCCCTTCCCTCCCCATACAAGCAGTTCAGAGTGTTAGCAATATGGTGCCATCTATCAGAAAGCACAGAGGCAAAACGGTTTTGAAACCACTTTCCTAATGCACACACATGCTTAGTGATCCCCTCCCTCCAGGTCCCACACATGCTTCTTGTGTTGGTGAGATTTAAAATTTGCAGGGAACAGCCCCCATATCCATGCTGGATAACATTTTCAAATAAAACCACAGTTGAGCAACAAGCCCTTTCTCTCCACACAACAATTCTATCCTCTTCAAACTGATACCCCTTCAGAACATTCAGCTGACAATTTAGAGATGTAGGCTTAACACTCATGTGCTGTAACACTGAATTACACCAGCAGAAAAGAGCCCAGGAATCCCCTTGCCTGACCCCAAGCAAGATGGGGAAAAAACACAGAATGGCACAACAAACACAAGGAGGAACCCCTGGAGCTCACATGGTCCTTCTCTTGCCCCGAGGCACTGTTACCTACACCAGCCCCTTCCCCAGCCAAGAGCTACCCAGCCTTCTGTCAGGGACTCCTTGATGGCAACACCTTCACACACATCCTGGAACAGCAACCTCAAGTCTGAGTCACCTTTAACGTAGCCATTAACCAAAAATATTTCCTAGCAGCCAAGCAGGAGTTAAAGCTTTGAAAAGTCTCACTGGCAACAGCTGCAAAAGTTGCCAGCACAATAGGGAGGGAACAAGATGGGAACTAGTTCACAACAAATGTTGATGAAATAATGATTGAGAAAAAACTCAATAAATTAAAAACAAAGAAATCTCAGGGAAAATGAAGAGGGAAGTTACTACAGCTCAGAACTTTCTTAACCTATTACTATAAGATAACAGGAATTCTTATGCTACTTTTAAAAAGCCACAGAGCATTCTCAATGGAGAGTTTCCTGGGAATCTGAAACCAAAGCAAAGCTCCCACAATAGTATTCCAGGACCAAAAGCAGGGCTCTGCAAGCTTTGAGATGTTAACCTCTCTTGCTTTTCAAATTCTTTTTTAATTGCAAGGCTAGTAGTAGGGAGAGTATCTTGGGAATGCAGACTTTTATAATCTCCAAAGGAAAAAAGTTCCAATTGTTCAAGAGGAAGCTGGAAGTTGGCAATGCTACACTGTCTTCTCATCTGCAAAATGAAAGAATTCATGTACAAAGTCCATGTCTTCTTGCTATTAAATCAAGCAACAGCTGAAAAACTCAGCTGCACAAAGCAACTCTACTCATCTTCCTTGTAGTCACCTTCAAAAGTCACCTAAGATTTTGAAGAACAGGGCACTAAAACAAATGTTCAGTGTCTTTTAAAGTGTCCAGAAATGAATGAGCTGCCAGACTCATCAATTTCTAGAAACCAAGGTGACAGAACTATCAAAGACGCAGAGAAGTAACCACTGCATTGTCTTGCCTGACCTTCTGTGATGATGTGCAGAGGAATGAAGGAGCCACAGGCCTTATTACAGGGAAAGTGCTCTTTGTTCTTGTAGCTTTCAAAACAATGATCTTTTCCACTGCAGCTGAGCAATTCTATCACCAGTGTCATTTTTTCTGATGTCTGGGCTGCCTACTTCAGAAACCCTTCTCTGCCTAAACACAAAGAGCCGGTGAAAAGACAGAACGTGGGTAGCTGGGCTTTTGTCCACAAACCCAGTAGCAAACCTTGCTAAAGGGAGGATGCATACTGAAAGTAATAGTGCTGGTCTGCATATGACCACGTTTATTTGCTGTCAGATGCAAGTCCAGATAGGGAGGAAGCTAAGCACACAGTCCAGTTCTCTTGCAAGGCTAAGATGCCCGCTGCTTGGAAGGAGACAATGGGATAAACAGACACTTGGAAAATCTGACTCCCTGTAATCTGGATTCCACTTTTTTATTGGCACTCAATTACCCTGATTGTGAAAATGAGCTGGAATAGTCTCTTAGGACAAACTGTCAGAAGCCTGCTCTGTCCTTCCCACTGCATTTCTACCCACTCCCTTCACTGCAGTCTTGGCCTTCTTGCTCCTCCTTTGTTTGAGGGTTTTCTTCCCCTCTCCTTTTGTTTCTCAGACATAAAAAGAGAGAAAGAAAGATGATGGGTGACCTGAGGAAAGGATCAATCTAGACACTGAGAGAAAAGAGGCCTGACATGGTTGTCAGTAGATGACACAAAGAGGATGATCTATAGTGCTTAGTGCCCAGATTACCTGTCCCGCAGCAAAAGAACATTTTAAAAATAATTATTCTTCGAGAACAAAACTAAAATGTGACATCCAAGCCAAATATATAGGGAATAATTCACGTACAGGTTATCTGATAGTAAATTCACCAGCTTTACCTATTTAAAAACAAATTGAGCTCCTTAATAAACCTTCTAATTCATATGAAAATTTCAGAAAACGTATAACAATTCTTACACTAGTCATGTCCAGCTACAATGCCATAATAATATAATGATTAATTTATGATTGGACTGTCTTGAGGCAAGGTTTTGCTTTAAACATGTGCAAGAGAAAGCCTAATTTAAGCTAGTATAAATTTGAAACAAGAAACAGTCAGGGAATTGTTATTGACATTTTTTACTTCCTGAGATCAGTAAAATAAATATATCATCCAGAAGGAAATTTTTAAAAAGATACTTTTTATGAAAAGAATGTTTTTTAAATAGACATATAAAGACAAGAATAGTAATGGTTAAGACTGCAACAAAAAAATCTGACACATCAAGGAAAATTTAAGCTAAGATTTCAACTGTCTTTTTTAATTAAAGTATTTTACCTCTTAAAAGACATATCATTGGCACAAAAGAAGTTGAACTGCATTCTGTTCTCAATTGCCTGTCATAACCTGTCAATTCACAGTGAGAGAAAATGAAATGGTATCCATAAGTGCTGAAATACTAGACCATTTACTAATCAATCTGCTTTTTGAACAGAGTTTTCTATTGATATATTAGGAAATCTAATTTTGTTTTACATAGAGAAGCATGTGTAAAGTCAATAGCAAACACTGTAAGAGCAAAAACATTTAATGCTTTTATATACAGCATAAACTGCTGTTGCAATTAAAACAGCAGATGTACTGAGCAACAAAAGTAAAACAAGTAAAAAGTGCAAGGTATTAAAAATCCTAGGGAAAAAATCTTACAGATTAATTACAAGACTCAACATACTGAACTCCAATGTTCTCTCTTGTATATACCTCACTATCTTTACCCTGTAATTCAAATCACAAACTTCCCAGATAATATTACACATACACTATGCCTATTCCTCTTCACCTACATTTGTATAGGTACAGGTCTCTCTATATTCATGTGCTGTTGTTTTTAGATACTGACATAATTTTTTTTTATTTCATTCATTATAAGGTTTATTCTACTGTCTTGGCAAAGGGGCAGAACTTTTAAGGAAGCATTGGAAGTGACACAGTTGTTATGCAGAGTAAGATGCGCACCCAGTTCTGTCCCCTACCCCTGTACTGACAACCACCTACTTCTCCCTTGGGTTTATTAGAATAAGTAAAGTCCCTTCCAGCTATTTATTGATACAATCCTACTTCTGTAGAGATCACCTGGTAAAATGGGAGACAGTGAAGTGCTTTATGGGCTTACTCACTTAATTTCTTAAAGATCACTCACCTTTAAAGGATCCTGGGCTACATTTGGCTTTTCAAACTAAAAGTAAAGCATGACTATAGGCTGTGCTGAAGTCAAGGACCTCACCAAATTCAGTTGCCCAGTAGGCCTGTACAAATCTCTTTCCCTAAATATCAAGACTCCCTGATCCCAGCTGTGAATGGACCCAGCTGGCAAAATTCCCCCAACATCCCTTTTACCAGCAGTGCTGCAGGCGGTTCCCCCCAGCCTGATGCACAGTGCTTGTGAGGTATCCAGGCAGCAACTTCAATTACATTTAATTTCAGCAGGAAAGACCTCTCAGGTGTAACAAAGAAGATATCACAATACCTAAACTTAATCCTTTTTACCAGATTGCCCTACATTGCTTTGGGTCCATGACTTAGAGTAAGAGGTGACTGCATGCAATTTCCTGAGGATGAAAATGACTGATGTATAACTGGCAAATAACACCTTAAGTAAAAAGTGAAAGAGATAGTCCACCACCACTTTGTTGAGACAAACAGCAATAACCTTTCCCTAAAAGGAAAGAAATCCCTTTGGGAAGAAATCCTCTCACTTCACAATGCCTCCAGCGCAAAGAGGATTTCTATTTCCTCCCCCTTCCCTTTGGGACTGCATTTTTCCTTGAGAGCAAACGCCTCCTGCCACCACCTTCCTGTCAGATGCTTTTTTGGCTGAACATGGCAGACAGCACCCTCAGAGTGGAGATGCCCCAGGATCTTGTCCTTGTGGTTGCCATGGGTCAATAAAGCAGGCAATAGCAATGCCAGTGCTCAAGGACTGTCTGCATCCCTGTCTTTTTTTTCCCACAGCAGCAGCAGCAAAGGCATTTCAAAGGAATGGCGATTAATAGCAGATTCCTTGATGCAGCCTGACTGACTATTAGGAGCCCTGAAGAATTGATACCACAGTCATGGAGACAGACTCAGAGACATCACATGTCCCTAGTCACCGACAGTCTGTGGCTTTTGCAGAAATGTCAGCGCTCGCAACATCTGAGAATCAGGAAAGAAAATGTAGAAACTCCTAACATAGAAAAAAAGGGAAGAAGCTTTCCTTTCATCCCTTTACAGTAGATAAAGGGTGCATAATACTGAGGTCATGTAGAAAATTACACTCTTATATCAGGCATTTCAAACATTACTTGATGCTTCTTTTAAACTAACAAATGAAAAAACAAACCCCAAATTAATTTATATATCCTAAGTACAGCACTACTTACTGAGATTCTGCAGTGTATATAAACATGTACCTCAGCAGAATAAGCATGATAAACTACAGAAGTATATTTAAAACTGTATTCACCACATGACTGTGACCTTGTTACTTATGATTAACATGCTCATTTATATTGATCAATATAGGTTCTGTGATGGCAAGCTTCACAATTTAAAACATCTGTTTCTATGGGGTAAAATGACCCCAAAAAGCAAAAACAAAATCTAAACCATTCAGAAAGTATTTTTACTTTTAATCTCTAACACGTAAATTAGCCCTCGTATTGCCTTTAGAATTGGATGGTCACTATTGAGTCAATTTTTATATTCTTTCACTGTATCACAGAAAACCACAGGATCTATCATTCCTTTACATTCTCTTCATGATATTAAATCTAACAGATCACAAAATCCCAGATCTCAAACTCTTCCATATTCCATGCCCGTAGTTTTGCACAGCCTCTTAGGCAAACCTTTGGTTATATTGCTTTCTTCCTAGTCCCTAACTTCAAACAGTAAACCTAAATAATTCTATTGACTTCAGAGATCAATTTGAGGATTCAATACAGTTCTGGATGAGGGTCAGGGAGAGGGGAGGGCTACAAGGGGACCTGGGAACCACAGTACTCAATACAGTTACATTGCAATACCGCATTAGAAAGCACCATGATGGCGTAATGGAAAACCCTTTTGTCATTAAAAAATGCCAGATTTTTGACAAAAGAAATTATAAAGCTCTGAGGAGCTTTTTTGTACATGTACAAGGTTTGTGCTTTAGATAAAAGAAAAGCTGAATGCCAAAATGCCTATAGAGTCAGAAAAGCTCTTTGTGAACTGCCAAACAGAACCAAGACACTGGAAGAAGAGTAGAGTGCCAGTGTGGATCTTGCTGACAGTTATTAGGCAAAGAAATAATACAACCTGCACAGCAGAAAAGGCCTTGCTTCAAAATGGACATAGAAGCTCTGAGTACATATGGGTATCCATAGACAAACCATCTCTCAGCTTGTTAACAGAGGGTTATGTGTCCTGGTGGGTCTCTGGAGACCGTGTTGCACAGACTCAACACATCTTCACGGCAATTTCAGCTAACAGGCCTTTCTGCTTCCTAATGGCTCCAAATAGATCTTTTCTGATACAGGCATCGTCCTTTTAGCCAGCCAAAGCTTGGCGGGTGACCCATCTCCACAACATCAGCACAGATTATTTGTATGCGCCCAGTTCGGGTAAACCGGTCAATACAAGCTTTGTTAAATCACAATAGGTCTGGCAAGAAGTCACATCAAACTACAGAAGTTCAATACCAAACTACAGAACACACAGATGGATCCATTGATCATCTGAATGGCCCAACTCCTGGTAGCAATTACTGAGTTTGTTTGAGAAGACTTGGCATCCTTCAGACCTCATTGACAAATGACAAAGGAAGCTAGAACTATTCTAAGCAACATTATTTCACAGTCTCTTCTGTAAGCAAAAGGATAACCACCATACATAACTTTGAAAAGCCTAAATAAATTCAAGCATAATTAAAAAGGAAAATAAATAAAAAACCCAAACCAGCTTATTTATACATAGTTCTCTATAGGAAATGTTTGGGGAATAAATTCTACACTTTAACTAACTTCTCCTCTAATAAATAATGGGAGCATAAGTATGTATATGTTCACAATTAAAAAGCCCCAATAAATACTTCTCTGCTGGCATTTTGGATAAAATTTTAGCAGAGTCTCCAGTCTGTCTAATTGCTATGATAGCATACACAGCCTGCCTCAAAGCCCACAACATATGGCATCCTCAAAGGATTTGATATCATTTTTTCTTTAAAACGTGCAAGTCAGTTGGTCATTGTTATCTCTCTGTGGAATTACTCAAACAGCTGCTACCTTCCAACTAATAGGTAAGAAAATCTTGGTCTTTTTTGTGGCTGCTAATTTCACTGACACACTTCTGTCATATAATGAGAGTGGGTAATATGCCTATAATGAATTTTAATGTTGCATATTTGATCCATGTTGTAAACAACGCTTTGTTGAAGACTGACATATACAAAAGGATGCATTTCATAGTGCTTGCAAGGTAATCTGAATCATGAGGCATATATTTAAAATTGCACTTATAATGCATAAAATATATTGTCTTTAGAAATATTTTAAACTCTTTATCACCAAATAGATTATTTCTTTTTAAATTGTCCTTTACTTACCAAATATTGATTTGCTAAAATGTACTTCTAGGTTATGATTGGGCAGTATGACACCGTATTCATGCTACGTGCAGCGGGGTTACGAATTTCATCATTTTCTGAGTTCTTATCTTCTATGGTTCACAGATCCCATCTATCCTTGATCATCAGGCTATCTCCCCGAATCAAACCTTTGGTTTTTTGTTTTCTACTCTTTCAAACTGAAAAACTTTTCATTCTCTATCAGAAGACTAATGAAATAATAACCAAAATGAGAAATAAAACACACCAACAAAAGATACGTAATTAAAGGACTAAAAACCCAAATCTCACAAAGTAGAGAAAAAAATGGTGATGAGAAAAGGAGATAGTAAAATCATGATCATGCATCACATGTGAACCATATATGAAACATCATATCCTCATGAATGTGATGGTTGGAAGGAGGGTAGGAAAAATGAGCTGCCCACATTTAAAATTAAGTTGTATGGACATTCTTAAAGTAAACATCCTAAATCTAACAAGACAATTGGCTGGGTTTTGTTTTCTCTACTTTTTCCTTCTTTTGAGTTTTAATTGTAAGGTCAGGTTTCTTCAATACACATATGAGCTTCTCTTCAGGTGGAAGAACAGTAATGAAAAACAGGTAACAGTTAAAACTTTCCAGAGCCAGCAGATGACAAGCATTATTTTTATAGCCTAAAGACTGCAGCTTTATTACAGTTTACTAATAAATAATTAATACTATTATAGGAAGAGTGCAGAAAGCTCCTCCTAAAACCTCACAAGCTCCCATTAATCCATATTTTCAAAATCTTCATGAATTCCAATGCACCTAAATGGAAGAACGACCTGTTCTGACAAAATACTATCATTTTACTACGTGACAAGTACCAACAGTACATTCTTGGTTTTCTCCATTCCTATATTCTTATAGTAAGACATTCATCATGATTTCTATCAAAACCATCTTCTTTTTTTCAGGGCTTCTTCCCACGAAAAAAATCTATTTAGTTTTTCTTTTATGAACGTAGAGGATTCTTAAGAACATCAAAATCTTTTCACTGGGTCTAAGTTACAGACACATTTTTTTTGCCAAGATGTGAAACAGGTGTTTTTCAATTATTTCCAATTTCAGGAGTTATAAAAGATAGCTGGATACATGCACATGATCATTTACTTTACACGCATCATATGGTAAGGATATATTCTTGTCTATAAAGTCCATCATCATCTTGAAAATAAAATTATTAGTGAGGTGACACTATCATTCTCTTATGGCACAGCCAAAAAGTTCCAGATAATTATCATCATTTTATAATTTTCAGCGACGGAAGTCAGGAGTTTCTATGATGCAGAAAGAGAGATTTTCTTGTCAAATCATTTCTAAGATCTATTTGAAAGAAGCTTTGCTACATACTTTTCCAGGCATTATTTGCACTAAAGCCTGATAGTGTAGGGAAACCAAAGAAAATTTAATAGTTATACTTCAGGCAGTTTGTCTGCTTATTAGACTGTGAGAGTTTAGTGCCCTTTAAAAAAAAATTTTTAAAAAAGGAACCACAATGCATTTATGCAGCTCCTGAAATTAAGAGCTTTACAACAAAGTTTACCATCATTTACTTAACATGTTAGTGGTGCACATGAGCTCAAAAGCAAAAAACCCCACGTTATACGTAACACTTCGTTACACCTCAATGCCTGCAGAAAAAACAAAGGGGAGGAATACGTAGACATGCACACAAATGACAGCCCCATCCCCTAAGTGTCCTCCTTCTGCCTACGTGGACACACTGGGCTTTGGTCTCTCTTTCAGAAGCCACACTTTTCATTTTTCACCTGCTTCTAAGCAGGGGTAGGAACCCCTACTCAGAAATGTGCCTTCTGAGAAACAAAACCAATCAAACAAGTATTTTGACAACTCATCAAAGAAAAAGTCAGAACTGAAAAGTCACATGCTCCTCCAGTAGAGTCAATCAGGCTGGGATGGGGTGAGAAGAATTTCAAGACTTCAGCACATAGCTCAAAGCCGAATCCCTTGTCCCCCAAGTGAGTGAGTGATGGCCTTTCATTGCTGATGACACTGTAATGGGCCTTCCACCTTTGTGAACCTTCTTCATTAAGTGCCAGAAAACTGCTAAGCAAATGGATTATCTACTTCAGTGACTCTCAGACTGGGGACAGACATTTTATTCAGCATCGCATGTTGCAGCAGCTTCATCTTCTCCACCATCCTTCTCCCCCTCCCACCACCAAAATTGATTCCCTCTGCTGTACTGTCCTCTCAGTTAAATATCCTTTATTGCCATACCTCCATATTTGTTATTTCATAAGACAAAAAAGAACTCTGAAGGTTGTCTGATTTGAATCATCATTACAGACTGATTCCTCAGCCACTCCTGTATCAATAAGTGAGCTTCATGCAGTTAACATAACACTGTAGCTCAAAACATAGTTTAATGAACTTGTAGGAAAAAAAACCCCAAAACAACAAACCTAAACACACAACTGCCCTTGATTGTACAAATGATTTTAAAATACATCCTTCAGTAAGGAAGAAAACAGTAGGGTAGGACTGTTAAGTAGCCATCCATAGGGCTGTGAGATTGCAGCACAGAACTTCAGCCTGCTCTGATCACACATGGGCTGCAGCCGGTACTTCTCACATGCATGCAAGGCATCACCCGCAGCTTCCCAGGTTACGCACAGAGAGGAGGGAAAAGCTAACACCTCCCTTCCTCACATATGGCACTAGCATATGCTAAACAGACACCAGAACTGTAGAGCTACAGACGAGGAAGTGAAAAGCCCTGCTTTGATCCATGAAGGGAACAGGGTCAATTCCAGCAGTTTTATGCCAGCAGTTTGTCAAAATACGGTAGACTGAGTTCCTGCGAAAAAATTAAGTAAGGACTTAAGTGATGATCATCTGGTTGACAGCCTGCAGGTCACACTGTTAGTGCACTTACTGGTAGGATTACACAGAGACAGACAGAAGGAATGCTCTTGTGAGTTAAAGTAAAAACATAAAATTCTTAAACCTAGATTATTATGCTGGAGTATTAGAAAACAAGGAAGTGTTTCTGATCTCTGCTTCTGAGAAACCAAACAACAAAGTAGAGTTCTAGGCCAGATCATGGCAGTGGTACCTAATACTAAAAGGCAAAATACTTTCAATTTTAAATATTTTTGGCTTAAATATTTCAGCTCTTGGCTTCTTTTTTTCCCCAGTAGGAAGAAGTAATCCACTGTTCACATAGTGACACGGCAAATTATGTTTTATTTTCATGTTACTGAATTCTGTACTTTTAACATGGCAGGGGGTAAAACCAGCTAAAAATATGCCTAGTGCAGTTTAGAATGCTGCCACTATTTATTTGCCACTCACAAAGACATGCCATGTTTGCAACCAAAGAATTTATTCTCACTACACAGGGATAGCACAGAGTTCTTGGCTCCAACCCAGTGTGTGAGAAGATACTGATTTTATGTGCTCAAATCACAGCTGTATGTCTGGCTACCTGCATTCAGAGAAAATCAAACAGGTAGAAAACTGCTGTAAGCCCTGTGCCAAACCTAAGTACCTAATAGACATAGCATCGTCCCAGCCCGTATTGCCATATTGGCCACCTTAAGAATCTGCTGACGAAGAGCAAGGTTTTACTAATACTGCTGATCAAGTAGTCACTGTCAGGGGTGATCCATGCTTTGCTGGAGCTCCTCAGCTCCCAGGAAAGCAGTCAGGATGTTTACTTGGCCCAATTATCTCAAGTAAGCTGGTCTAGATTTTTAAATCTTGAAGAAGAAATTCACCTCCCCCCCGCCCTTTTTTTCCATCAATTAATTTTCTAACAGTGCAGTGAAATGTTGTGATTGACCCAGGATCAGATTCACAGTTCCCAGTAAGAAAGCCAGGAGGCAGCAGTCTCAGCAGCAGCAGCAAACCATTAGATCAGTCTGGTTGCTTTGTATAATCTTGGCCTATGTTCAAAAGGCCAGCGATTATGTTGTTAGCTGCGGCCAGAGAAGTGGGGAAATGGCAAGTAAGACATCTACTAGAAGACTTGAATCCAGTCTTTCACAGCAATCAGTGAAGTATTAATTCTGCCCCCTTTTTTTTTTTTTTTGCATAGGCAGGCACAAAAGGGATTTTTTTATAGCTACAGACTAACACTTAAATTTAAAAGCACTACAGAGACACTTTAGTACAGAGCACTAATTTGACAACTATAGAAGCAGCAAGTGGGTTCAGATGAGGAGAAAGATTTCAAGCTTTATTACTAACTTGGCTGGGAAGCTAAAAAAAACCTAAAAGCAAAAGCAGTCTGACAGATTCCAGAGAAGCAACTAAACTGAGGTAAACTTGGAAGTCCATTCTAGTATAGAAAGCTAAAAACAATTTTATCCCAATTCACTGATATCCTGCTCATCCAGAGGGAAGCAGAAAGTTTTGAAGCCCCGAGTCAGAGAAACCAGGGGTCCAGCCACAGAGCAGCTTAAAAACCAAAAGGATTAAAGAAACTGACTGTACATCTTGCTTCAAAAACCATAAGCTGTATGTTCCAGGCCTCACAAATATCATGGTCCTTACATTAGTAGCTGTGCAGCTTAGAGAAATCACTAGGCTGCCTAGCTCAAAGCTTTAAGTAAAATAAATAAATAAATACCTTAGCTTTTAAAAACAAGGAGAACAATCACAATGTAAGATCTCACAGAGTTGAGAAACCTGCCAAAGATCAGCTTTCAGGACTTAAACAGCAGTTCAGGGAATTCACACCTCTACAGATCTCTACAGGACGTGCAGCTTTGTTTGTGGCACTATGTCTTGAAGTGCACTTCCCGCATGAATTCTGAAAAATCAGCACCAAGGGTGGGATTCTGTGCTTGCCTCCTAAGGATCCATCATTTATAAATGAAAATACAGTATTTGCTACAGAGTAAGCACTAGATCCTTTAGCTCCTCTCAGGATCTTGCACAGAATGTCAGTTCCTTCTTTACATCATTAATTAAAAGGAAACACATCTCCAAAGATGATACTCTGGCACAGCTGTCTAGTAATTTCATCATACTCAAACTGTGTTCTCCGTTTCATCAGCACAAAGAGCCTCCAAAGGTTTTGCACAGGGATAACTTGCAGCTGGTATATAATGTCACTAAATGATATACAAAAAAGGGACTAAATCCAGCTTGCTTGCTTTCAGTTACACCTCATGCTTCTTAGCTTTTGACAGATAAAAATAGGACAAACTGATGTCTGTCTTTATAAAGTATTTTTATTTTCTTTACTTTTTAAAATAAACTAAAGCATCCAGATACAAACATGATTTTGTAAAATGAACACATTCAGGGGTAATAAAGTACTTCATGAAATTGCCAATCAGCATAGAATTGCAACTTTAAAATCAAAGTTATGTGATGACCATTCTCTGTAAATACATAGAACTATTCAGAAACCATGATTTATTCAGCAGAAATGGAAAGCAACTCACTTTACTGTGTTCAGGTGATGTCAGATAACAAAGATTAAAAAACAGAGAAAAAGTGCATAAAGGGAATACTGGGAGAAAAGATGGGGAAAAAATGATGGGGACAGAGAGAAAAGTAAAATTTACTAATTTAATTTACACTTTCAATCCAAAATCTATAGTACCAAGAATAAAGACAGATGCAACTGTGTATTTAGATACCTTAAATAATATTATACTAAATAATAAAATAGTAAATAAAACTTATTTGTGATGTCAATATCAGAAAGTGAACTGCAACTGTGATAAACTGAACAGTGATACAGTCAATATCAGCAGTCTACAGAAAAGTGTGTATATACAATGTGTATACATCTCTTACTGTTTCCATCACTAAACAAATTCGTGCCCAGTTATACATCGTTGCCAGTCCCAGTTGCTGTTAAAAATCCACACATCATCTGTCAAGCTCAACTGTTCACACAGAATGTATTATTTGAAGGTCAGTGTAACACTGGACAGCCAAGGTAATGTTGATGAGAGCAAGATTATAAAGTAAGTTTGACATTTTTATGCTAAATCAATTCTGAGTGATGTGTGGATAAAAAAATTAATTTATCTCAAAGTGATAAATTACCACTGCTTCAATCATTGCACAAAACAGCCTGGGCAGTTGTCCTCACATTTTCCACAACAAATCTGTGTCCTTCCATGGATCTACACATAACCCATTCTGTGCAGAAAAGAACTTCCCATACACTATCCATTGCAAGTGGAATAAATCAACCTCAAGTTTGAGCTGATAACTGTTACATAAATTAAGAATGGACCACCACAGCATTCAGACAGTCATTACTAGCATTCCTCAAAGAAAAAAAAAAAAAAAGCAGCAATCCTACTACAAGACTTTTCAAATATAAAACCACTGAAATCCACAGAAGAAATGTATTAGCTCTTTACTATACAAATTAAACGAGCTCCAAAAAAGGTAAGATCTCTGTGTAGGACTACCCAAATACATACTTTAACTAAGCCTTCTCCATGGCAAACTCCTATTGTATCAGTCTTATGTTCACACTTGATCGTTTTGTGTATCACGGATCCAATACTCTCATCTCAGCTGGAAGGTCTACAAACAGTTGAAAAATTATGAAGAGAAGCTTTTTTAGCCATCTGGGAGCACAATAGTCCAGCATTTTTCAGTCTAATTCAGAACCTGGACAGGCAGCTTAAGAGCCCAACTGCGGTTAGAGTTTGGTTTCCCTTGTGCTAACACAGACCACAGAAACTTGACGAGCAAGTGCTACCTCTCAGCTGGGATGCCACAGCTGAGAAACAAGCACTGGGCATTGTGGCTACAGGACACACAGTGTGTGTTCTGCCAGGAGATCAGGTCCTTGGTCCATTACTTTAATCTTACTGCCCTGCCCCAGAGTAAGCATATACAGGGTCACCTCCAGGTCTATACAAGGCATGCCAGGGTCCAAGATTTCTCTACAGACACAGCCAAAGACTACTGACATTCCTCCTTTCATATGCAGTTTACTGAATCAGTCTGCAGATGCACTAGAGATTAGAGAGAAGAAAAAAAATAATTTTTTTTTTCTTTATATTGCATATAGAAGATATGCTCTGTCAAATTGTGGTCTGTCAAACATGGTTGCAGTCACCCATGTACAACATGAAATAATTTTTAAAAACCCACAATGTAAGTAGTGGAATATCACAAAAACATGAAAATGACCGTCTGAGAGAAAAAAAAAATACATATATTTTAAACATATATTATACAGAGGCTAAGGCATGTCAACTTCAGCTAAAGGAAAGGAAGAATTCCAATGATGACCTGAAAGGTCTATAACTCACAGGATGACGAAAGTGGATTATTCAAATATACTCTTATAGAACTGATCTTTATATGACATTCTCCAGGTAGGAGTGCTGAAAGCAAATGAATGAAGGAACATGAACAAACCAAAAACACACTAAAACCAGACAAAGGTCTTGAGTAAAAGTATAAAATCAGGATGATCATAACAGAGTTTCTGTTACTAGAAGTCAAATATTCTGAAGAATATATCTTCTCTAGTAAACTGAATATTAGAAACATCTGATTTAAGGAAAAAAAAAATCACTCTGACAGCCAAGACAACCACATTGCCTTGATTCCCATGAATATAACTTGTTCTCCGTGATGAAAAGGGTAACTGCACAGAATTTCTGGAAGTCTCTTGCTAAAACTGGGATTCCAAGGCTTATTAGGCTGCTTGCAGAGAGATGCAAAAGCTTCAAGACACTGTAATTAAGACCAAGTGCTGATGATCTTTAAGGTTCCTTCCAGGCCAAACCATCCTATGGCTCTATGACTTTCATGCATGGAGCAAAGTCAAGGAAGGAGATAGTCCTCATGTAGCTCATTGTAGCAAAACACATGCTCTGGCAAAACCTGTGTAAAATTGAAACATTTGTGCTCCTTTGACCTAACATTTTCCAATAAAAATTTTACTTCCTTCAGATTTCAGTAGAGTTTTAAAAGAATTACAAACAACAGGAAAGTTATAAATTCAAAGTCACTCAAGTCTTGAGTGGAAGAGCTAGGAAAAAAGCTCTGCAGTCCCTGCCTTGTGTAGTTGTGGCCTCTTACTATGAAATTCCTTCTCATAAAATTTCCGCCTACTGCTTTTCCCATCCTCTCATTATTTCTCAGCTTTCCATGAGGACACACAAAGATGGGAAGCTGGTCTTGTTGGGTATAAGATGTTGGCGGGTGTACTAAAAGATGGGAAACATTTTGTTTCATTTCACCAGCTTGCTTTTCAGATGGATCAGTCCCTTAATTTGGTCACTGCACTGACTACACCACACTTCTGTCAGTAAAGCTGGTCAAGAGTGGGAATGGACATCAGGGAGCAGCAACATCAATCTGATCCTGCCAGAACACGTCACAACACCAAACGACAGTCTTTTCATTAAATTAATTAAACTTGATTTAATTAACAAGTGAATTAAATCAGTCCTCTTCCAGATATGAAAAGCCATGTTGTCAATAAAATCCTAGACTCACAACAAGCTTGGATCCTAATGTGCTACATCTGCTCTTGAGCAGACACTGTAGGCAAATAGCATTATTTAAGGAGGTCAAAATCTGTCAGTGTCATGGGACCTTATAACACTTTACACCTCTGCATCTGAACCCTCAGAATATCTGATGTGAAGAAAAAAACCCTCACGTGCTACATCTTCCTGCTGTAGCTACACTGCTGCTTAGGCCTGGAACCAAGTGCATACTGTTAGTTCAGGAGAGACCTGCACATGTTCTCTTGTACAGGGTGCACATGCAGTGATAGGACAAGGGGTAACAGCTGAAAGAGAGCAGGTTTAGATTACATATTAGGAAGAAATTCTTTACTACAAGAGTGGTGAGGCATAGGCACAGCTCACCCAGAGAAGTTGTGGATGCCACATCCCTGGAAGCTTTCAAGGCCAGGCTGGATGGGGTTTGGAGCAACCTGGTGTAGTGGAAGGTGTTCCTGCCCATGGCTGGGGGGTAGGAAATAGATGATCATTAAGGTTCCTTCAAACTGAAACCATTCTATGATTCTATAAAGTGCCACTGCTGTCCCAAACAACCTCAAAAATGCCTTCCATAGTTATCCAAGATGTAGAAATGTGGTTTTGAAATTTAATTTGATTATTAATATAATCTTTTCTGAGAACAGAAATAGTACAATTACTCAGTGTTATACTATATATGTTGCCTCAGGCAAGAGGAATCACATATCCATATATCAAGTCTGCAGATTCTCTTTACCATCTTTTACACTTATCTTTTACATTATGATTCCCTTTTATTTCTTAGGAATGCTTTGCTTGGGGAACATTATAATACATCATCAAGTATCTTTTACGCTTGTGCAAGTGCTCATATCCTCAGTCTTAATTCTTCATTAGGACGACTGTCAGCCGTTGTTTTGGGCGATGGAGTTTTTTAAACCAGAAATAAAAATGCATCAGAATGACCTCATGTTTTAAAACTAAAAGAATGGTGTAACTAAGGTAAACACTTCTCCAGTATTCTGCACTTAAAACTATACAAAATCAATAGTGAGAAATACCACTAGACAAAATGATACAATGCTGATAGATTATGTGTTGATTTACATGAACATCAACATATTGGGAAACATTACAAACCATTTAATCTACCATTAGAGTAGAGAACATTTAGGAATGAAAAAAGACCAATAGTGCTTCAAACACAATTTGGCTTTAGGGACCAGATGTGTTATAGCTTCCATATGTCTCAGCATTCTAAATGCATTTTTAATGGCAAGTTCTTGCAGAGCAAAATCTGCACAGTTGCCAGGGTAGTCTGTCAAAAGGCAAAATTTGCCCTGAACTTTATTTCAATGATGCTTCTACACGTTCTGGGAGCCCCACAGAGGTCACAGTGGGACGGAAGCATCAGACTCAAACTATAATAAGCCTTTTTGGATATTCTATCAATTTCTAGAGCATTAAACATAGATTATTGTTCTTATGACTCAGTATTTCCAGCCCTACTGATAAAGCATTTTGAAACTTCCCCTAGATAATGATAGATCATTAGTACTGGAGGACTACCAGAACAATCACACATTTGTTTATCAGACTAAAACTGTACCAAGAAGTTGTCCCTCAATCAACAGCACTCTGGGTGCTACAGTTCCTCAGGTCTTTCAAATTTCAGACACTTTTTTCTTGTTCTCTACTGGTTCTAAAGGGCCCAAAGACCCCTGTTGGACTGAAACCTAGCAGAGTCCTACATTTCATTGTACAAACAGAAGCTCGGGACAAAAAAGCACAGAATATTCTTAAGTGAAAATGACTTTTTCCAACAGGAATGAAGGGCAAAGCAAGTGTTAATTGGTGCACCCAAATGTGCCATTTGGCACATAGTGCTATTGGGATCTCTTCAGAGTTCCCCGACATGTATTGTTCACTAAGCCAACATAAAAAAATCCCAACATTTTGTATGATAACTAACATTCCTTCTTTTTCAACAATGCTTCAATGGCATAAAGATCAAAGTTCTATTTTAGTAAAAATTATCCAGACATAAAGGATCTAAACTCTAATTGAAATCTAGTAGCACTTAAGAGTTAAGAAACACTGCCAAGGAGAACACCTGAATGGGTTATCACCAGACAGGTGAGCCATTATAAACTTTTGCAGGCACTTCACAGAATCACAGAATAGAGCTGGATGGGACCTCTGTAGATCCTCTAGTCCAACCTCCCTGCAAAGTCATGATCACCTAGAGCAGGTTACACAGGATGCAGGTGGGTTTGGAGTGTCTCCAGACAGGGAGACTCCACAGCCTTCCTGGGAGGACTCTTTCAGTGCTCTTAATGTAAGGATGTTCTTCCTCATGTTCAGGTGGAATTTCTTATGTTTTAGTTTACAGCAGTTACTCCTTATCTGGTCCCTGGGCACCACCAAAGAAAGTCTGGCACCATCCTTTCAGATATTTACATGTATTGATGAGATCTCCACTCAGTCTTCTCTCGACTGAGCAGGCCCAGCTCTCATGGTCTCTCCTCATATGAGAGATGCTTCAGACCCCAAATCAGCCCTAATCCACTGGACCCTTTTCAGGAGCTCCTTGTTTTTTCTTCAGCTGTGGAAACCAGAACTGAACACAGTACTGCAGCTGTGGCCTCACTAGGTAGAGCAGAGCAAAAGGATCACGTCCTGTGACTTGCTGGCCACACGCTTCCCAATGCACCCCAGGACACCATTGGCACCCCTGGCTGCAAGGGCACCGCTGGCTCACGGGCAGTTTGTCATCCACCAAAACTCCCAGGTCCCTTCTTTCAGAGCTGCTCTCTAGTGGGTCAGCCCCTAACCTGCACTAGTACTTGGGGTTATTCCTCCCCAGGTGCAGGACCCCACACTTGCTCTTGTTCAACTTCTCTAGTTCAACAAGATTGAACTCTCTGCCCAATTCTCCAGCCTCTCAATGAATGGCAGCCCAACCTTCAGGTGTATGAGCCACTGCCCCAGTTTCATATCATCACCAAACTCGCCAAGGGTACATTCTATCCCTTTATCCAGGCCGTTGATAAACAAGTTGAATAAGACTGGACCCAGTGTCGATCTCTGGGGAATGTCACTGGCTGCAGACCTCCAACTGGATTCTCCTCTGATGATCATGACCCTCTGAGCTCTGCCATTCACCTAGTTCTTGATCCAGCTCACTGTCCATTCCTCTAACCCACATTTCCTGCGCTTACCTGTGAGGATGTTATGGCAGAGCTTTGCTGAAGTCAAGGTAAACAATATCCACCGCTCTCCCCTCATCGACCCATCCTGCTGTCGTAGCGGCTATCAGATTGGTCAAGCATGATTTCCCCTTGGTGAATCCATGCTGACTGCTCCTGAAGAATAGTCAGCACTTAGCCAAGTTTGTCGTGCAAAATCAATTTGGTCAGACAAAGTACTCCAGATCTCCTGCATGTCACCAGGGCGTGCCCAGGCTGTTCACTGCAGTGACTTTTAGCAACTTTAACTTGATTGCATACTTGATACCGCAGAGTAATATTTCTACATGTCTAAAAACATGGATTCAAGATGTATGTTATCAGTCAGTCATGTGAGAGCAATTTTAAATATGGACAAACATTAAGACAGAAGTTTTAGTGATACTCTTTTTCTACCAGGAAAAAAAAAAAAAATTAAATTGGGGCAAATGAAGGGATAATTCTGTTGTAGTTTCTCAAAACAAGCAGAACTTTAAACTAATGGTTTTGTAGTCCCTAATAAGGTTAATTGCATGGACAATTTTCAAGGCTACCTGAAGATTCCAGTCTGTAAAGGCAGTTGCATGCAGGAAACAGATTTTCACCCTAAGACATTGTCATGGGTTATAAAGTCGATCAAATTCCACTGAAGTCAAACAAAAATTTTACTGCTTTTTGAATGTCAAAGATGGCTTTTTCCTTATCTACCAATAAAACTCCATCTGAAGTACCTTAGAGAACATTCAGCCTCTAATTGTTATTTTACTGCTTTTAGAATCCTGTAGTGAGCAATCATTGAATTACTGTCAGTGATGGTAAGTTTTCAAACAAATATCCTCTTAAAAAAGCCCACATGCATATTTCATACTTGGAAAAATGCAAGTGCCTTCAAACTGATGAGGAAAATAAAATAGTTTCAGATACAATGTTCTAATCAACCACTAGATTTACAAGACGCCTCACACAGATTTACACTACTAAATACAAGCTTCTCTGCAAGTGATTTAACATTGCTGTGATGCCTCTTTATTCTACAATTTGTTCTATGCTGGAGAAACTTCACCACTTTGGACCTGCAAAGTTCTGTGTTTAAACAAGGATGTGCTTGCATCGATCAGACTGAGTGATGGAGATGTCGGTTAGCCAGCAATTAGTTAAAAAAACCCCAAACACATACTTTAGCACAGTTGCCAATTATCCTGAAATTAAAATTCAACACCCAATCACTCAATCTAAAAAGCGTAAGGGACATACATGGAAAGAAAGATAATTTTTAGGGGTTTGGTTGTTGGGGGTTTTTTTCTTGTTTGCTGCAATGGAGATATGTTCCTCTTTTTATATTGGCTTAAAAAAACAGAAGTTGTTATAAAAATTTTGGGGAGGGTATGAAAATGGGAAAAACTCCCAGCATACCTGCTTCACTAGTCAGTGAAGGCCTTTCTAAAATGAATATTGTAAATTTCATATTAAAGTCACATTACTATTCAGTTGTCCTCATATTACTATTCAGTTGTCCTCAAACCTGAGTTCCTGTTTCCTCTGACATGTATGTTTACTGGAAACTAGAAAATGTATAAATTTTATCAAAGACAGACTTTGTACTTGGCACACTCTTCTAGAACATCACATCTGTCAGACAGAGGTTACTTATTAAAGTGTTAAATTGAACATCTTATGCCAATAACTAACAATTGCTTTTCTCCCCTCCTGTAAATCCTAGCAGATTAGTCCATTTATTGTTAAAACCTTCACACATACCAGATCTTAAACCTCTAAATAGGCCAAAGACATACATGTATTATACTTAATTTTGCTATCTCTGAAACTAAGTATACAGGTCTGCACCATCTACAGGAAAAAAAAAAAACTTATGAAATGAGATACAACATCTAGATAAGTAGTTAACATCAACAAAATTTCTTTAGAGTCATGGAAGAAGTAAACAGGTAATGTTTCTAGCGATGTGCATTATCTAAACCATAAGAATGTATCAGGTTTTGTTCTGAAGCTGGCTTTTCTATTCTATTAAACAACACAAAAACAACCTCATTTAGAAGTAAGAATCAAATAGGTCAGACTGAATTCAAATATATTCCCCCATTCAAGAAGTTCTGCGAATTTAAGAGACTGTCAGCACTTAGGCTGAACATTTTGAAAACCTTCTGTGCATTCCCTTCTTTCTGCCTCAGTCTGGATAGGAGACATGAGACTTAGTGACTTGACTTCTCAGCCTGAGACTCAAATCTAAGATTTTCAGAACTTTAGATTCCTACACACTTCTATATTAAAAACTGATTATTGTGTTTTAAGTCATAGTGATTAGATTTGCTTGTTTATTCAGAAGATATGTTCCCTGTGAACAAATTAACTGGAGCAGAAGAAAATTGCTTTCTTGTTGACTTACCTAGACAACTCTTAAAAATTTTATTGAACATATAACATTTTGTATTTATATAAATACCATCATTAAATTACTTTGCAGTTTTCTATAAAACCTTGCACCATTTTGCTTATATAAACTTCAAGTGAACTAGTCTTTCCCTCAGTTTTACCCTTCAAACTATTCCAGCCAAGCTGAAAAGGAAGTGTGGTGCAGAGAGAAGAAACAATACAGACCTCTTTTTCAAGCAAGTGAATTCTAATTTTTCTCCCATTTAAAAACAATGTCCCTAAAGATAAATTGTTCAGGGTACACATGCAAAACAGGGACACTTATCTGAACTTCCCCAATAAGTTGATAATAGGACTGTTGTTAAAGCAGTCAAATGGATTTATTTTAAGAAATGCTTAAGCAAGAAGGATTAATTACTACTAAAGTGACTCCCAAACCATTAAAGTTTATCAAATGCACTTCCTTTGATCAGATAATACTTGACAGCTGCCAAAATTTTAAGCTTTAAAAATATCACTAAGCTTAGAACTATCTCCAGAGGATTTTGATTTTCTTATTAACATCCCTTTAAGGATGGCACTATCAGCTTCATACTGACAATTTTCTCCTTTTCAACAAATTATTAGTGAATAAAGGTATAAGATATAATGCAATAATGAAAGAAAACTTGAATTAGAGTTTGAGAGTTAACAAAATGATCTGGCAAACATTAAAATACAATTGATCAGATTATCACAGGTGTCCCACAGCGCCCACAGCTTGTTCCTGCTGAGTAATGACCATGTCTGAAAGGTAACAGGGATACAACAGTTTGATAGTGTTACAGTGTGATCACTGCGACAATGCTCCTGCGATTGCATTTTGCTCAGCTATTCAGTCATTCAGGTAGGGTGCTTAAGTAGACTGCTGACATGTGAAAACATTGCTTCTTTGAATATTCTAAGTGAACCACTTATCCTGCAAATGTCATTGTTATTTTGATCATGGTGTTCACACAACAGTGAAGGGCTAATGGAAGCTCCAAGTGAGCTCTATGCAATCCAAAACAAACAAAAAGAAAGTCTCTGAATTATTATTAGCCTTCTACTTCACTAGATTACAGAGTTGCGGCACAGCACGACATCCTGCACCTTACCCAAAGCCTTATGTTAAAATAACAAGTTACTCTGACTTTCCTCCAGTTTTACTCAGTACATGTTATACTTCTACTAAAGCACAAAAAACTACCTCCTCACAAGATTTTTTAGCAAGTCTGTCCCCATTCAAGGGAGAAACCCATTTTAAAGCATCTTCTCAAGAGAGAAATTTAGGAGGAAAATTTACTATTAAAAACTGTATCTATACAAACTGTTTCATCTAACATGTCACAGTTTTGTTCTGTTTACCAGTATTTTATCTTGATGCATATACACACTGATAAACCACATAAATTAAAATTAATTGTCCTGATGGTGCATCTTTAACTGGTTTATTCACACCTACCTTACTCATAACATTGTCTTTTGGGGGTTGGTTTTGGGTTTTTTTGAGCATTTACAGGGAAATTTCTCCTAGATTAAACTCCACCTGTAACAGATTCATTTGTATTCCCTCATCTTCATTAAATCTCTTTATTCCAAGATGCAGAACCAGTTTAATATACCAAAGACCATTCTACAACAGAAAGGAAAACTACATACCACTGGAAAATACAAATATCTGTCAGTGGAAAGGTAGGAATCAAGGCCTGTTGCTGAACTTGCTGGCTGTAGCATGAAGACTATTTGAAAATGATGTTCTCTGACTATGAAAAAAACACCTGATTTTTGTTGTTGTTTAGTGTTTGCTTAGGATCTAAAAATAGAATCAGTGGAATGAACTGAAAAAGATAATTTTTAGAAAGCTATTCTAAAATGTCTTGGGAAAAAAATAAAAATTGTTCTTGCTGCCACTGTCATTTGCAAGAGCTGTAACAGAACTGTCTTGTGATTTCATGCTGTAGGATTGTAAGTGGAAGCCAGGGTCTCCCACTGAGGTGCCACACAGCCTTGTCATTGCCCCCACACCCTACCAGACCCTCCAGCACAGGCTGGTCAGAGTCCCAGCCCCAGAGGTGTGGAAGTCTTCAAGTGCTGCCATTCCCAAGGGCTCCTTTCACAACCAGCTCAGTCCTCATTTTTTACTGTTTTGGAGATTGCAGAAAAACCCACAGGAAACACTGAAAACAACTAAGTAACGAGCAGCTTTGCCCACATTTAATCCAGCAAGCTCTCACTGGTGGAAATTTCACTCATAAAAAAAACAACTTGTAACTTTAATTTCATGAAGCGACCCAGGTAAGTATTAGAGACTTTTTTGCTTGCTTTGCCTTAAAGATTTCTGCTGAAACCCTGGATGAGGATAATTTTCAGGCAGCATTAATGCCTGGGTATACACCTCTACTGCTGCAACTGCTACCTGAGAGAATTTTGCTGTAAGACTCTATTAGTGTTTTGTCAGTCAAGACATCCATTGCAGTCTTGAACAAAACCCCAAACCAATACACTTTAGGCAGAGATCTAAAAAGAAAGAAAAGAATGAGCCTACCAGTCATGAATTCTTCTTGTAAAAGAGAAGGGTGTTTACATCGGTAAAAGAGGGGTCGTAGAGACTACAGTTCAGAATAAGACATGACCAGATGCATATGAAAGTAAGCAGCTGAAAAGTAAAAGTAGATATAGCAAAAAACAATGCAGAAATGGACCATTAAAAGTCAATTAGAATCCCAAGACGGAAAGACAGGCAATGAAGGAACAGATTGATAATTATAAACTGCAAAATGGAACATTAGGTTAGCAAGATGATAATGCTGGATAGATGAAAAGGAAAACCTGTTAAAACACAGCAAGTCAACAACAAGAGAGAAAAACAAGGTAAGTTAAGAAAACATCTGCAATATGTGAAAAATCTTCTGTGATTGATTTAGTATTTACTTCCTTCATTTCTAGTTATATACTTTGTCAAACTGGAAGTATCACATACATAGAATCCTTCGCTCCAGCAAAGAAGAACAACAATCATTACAGCTGAATTTTGCTTTTTATCCTGAGAAACCAGTGGTGTTGATCTCACACCTTAAACCTCCCTTTTCTGACACCAAGCATGCAGCTTCACCGTTCAGCCAAGTGTGTCTGATGACCACAGACAGCCACTGTGAGCTGTGCACTCAGCACCAGCATATTTATCTGTTCAAGGCACGGCAAACTAAGCAGTTTTTAAAAACCCCAAACAAAACCAAACTAACATCACCACTGCCACCCCTCACAAGTTTCACAAGTTTAAGTCCCTCAAACTGCAGACTATATCAGACAAGCTAAATGCTCATTTAGAATATGAGACCAGACAACAGGATTGGAACAGGACTAACGCACTGCCTCAGCGGCAGGTAATTAACTTGGATTAGTTTAGCTGAGTCTTGAAAAAACATTTGAAAATCCTGCACATTGTCCTTGCCAGCTGAAGATCTGTCAATGGAAGAGTCATAATAGAAAAACAATTAGAAATTGAGGAGCTTTCTGTAAGATCTTTGTCAAAATGCATCTCTCTGGCCTTATCCATTATCCATTTCTGTGTAATAAAACACATTGGACTAAGAAACATGTATTCCTGATGAGTTTGTCACAAATTAAGTTAAATTGGGCTGTCTACATCTCATCTCTGGCCTCATTTTCAGTACTAACAGCCTTCCTCAATACACCTGACCATTACCTGATAGATCCTGTAGCCCAAGGTCACTAACACTTACCTGGAGCTTGACAGCTGGCAACTCTGGAAACCGTGGACCCTTAAAGGGTCTGAATTGGCACCTCTGCTCTTTAACCGACTTCAAAAACTTTGTATCCAGCCTCCACAGGAGCAGAATGAAGTAATTACATTCAAAGCGGCCAACAGACTTCCCCTTGGCTGCTGTCTCCCCTGGGGATATTGACAACAAAATCTCTTCCAAGCTTCGAAGGCAAGTTTATCCTCGGGCTGCAGTAGCGTTATCACAGAGTCATTGAGGGATCGGCTACTTGACAGACTCGTGCAACAAGCAGGTGTCGTTTGCTCCTTTTATAGCTTCCTTCACAGCTTTGGGTTGTAACTCTTCCCTGAGAGCTCGGATAATGTCAGGTGTGCTGTCTGCAGTGGGCTACAGGTGACAAACAGGATGTGACAAAAATTTGTGTTCTCTCGCATAGTAGCCTATCTAATGCCAAAACCTCATGCACTTCCAATCTGCATCAGGCTGGGCAAGCAATGGAAATGGAAGAATCCAGGATCCTAAAGAGGCTTTTGACAGACAGTGTATTTTTGGCAAATGAGCATCTGAAGAACAGTACAAACATTTTGATACTACTCCAAAATAGCTCAAAGTCTGTCTTGAGAAGTATCAATAACAAAGAGCAAAAGCCTCCAGAACATAAAAGCTGTTGACAAAACTGTCAGTGCTGTGCAGCATTTGACAAGTACAAGAGCCAACGTGGAGCTTAGAGAGAAGAAAATGAAATCCAACAGCCAACCCACAGTCACCCAACACTCACCCCTTAACCTGGAATCGAGCCTGACCCTCACCACTGCCCTGCCCATGCACAGACAGTAAAATCCAGCAGACACATTACACAGACAAAACTGTCCTCACAACTAGACTCAGACACAAAACCTTAATAAAAGACTGAGCATTCATTTTATACTAACATTACCAGATGAAAAACAAAACCTAGTATCCTTTAAAGACAAAATACTTTTCCTTCTTGAATTTTAGACTGAAACACATGTAGATAGAAACACTATAAAAGAACACACTTCTTTGAATACCATTTCTGGTTTGAATACACATTCATTTCAGAAACATAAAGGAAAAGTTCATTTCATCTTTCTGGTGACAAAAAAGAGAACTGACTAAATGAAACCTTATTTGCATGACAACTGTTAGCAAAAAATACTTTTTCTGCCATTGTTAATAAGCAAAAAGTCCCAATTCTTTCTTTGTAGGTCATTCCTTTTCTCTCTTTTTATTAGAAAAGTGAAAATAGATTGGAGTGGAAAACAAAAATAGGGAAACCAAAAATTAAATAGCAATTTTCTGCAATTATCATAAAATTATAAAGAATAGTTTGAAAAAAATCTTTGTTGTTAAAGACCACTAGGAAATGAAAAATTGCAACCAATTGTATAATGATACCCACTAATGGCCTAAGAATCATAAATTAATTCAATACATTCATCCTCTCAGTATGAACCTATTCTGTTGCTGCTTCTTAATAACTACTGGAATAAACATAATAAATTTGCTTAAAACTTCAGCTACAAATCACACTCTACTATATCTTCATTTTACATTTTTGGGTTTCTAGAATATTCAAACTATGCTCTGCTATTTCATAGCATTTCCATATAATGCTTTTATTTACCTCAAAAGTCCTGCAAAACCAGAGAATTAGTGGGGGAAAAAAACTTTCACATTCTTCTTCCAATTAAAGTTCTCAGTCATTTTTTCAATTCCCCTTATTCTTTTTTTTTCCTAGTGAGGCCTACTAGTGATAAATCTCCCATTTCTCTGTTTGAAAATGGAATATATTGAAAAGCTGATTGAAAATCATTTCTGTGATATAGGATGTGGTTTATTTTTAGGTGGAGATAGTTTAGCCCTAGCATTTCATTCACATAGGGTTTTGTCCACTTGGATTTCTAAAAATCGGGTTTATTTCTGTTTGCCATTAAAATGAAGCAGTGATCGTGCTTCTGTAGCCCAAACAACATAGCTGAGTCACAAAATGATCTTCTGTTTGACTTGTAAGGAGTTTGGGAGTCTAACATTAGTCTGTTTTGGTGACAGAGAGAAGGGGGAAGAAAAGAGGTTGCTTTTGTTTGTCATCATTCATATGACAGAACAAACTCAAATAATTTCAAATTTTTCTGCGCCTCTGATATTTGCATTATTATGATTTACAACTTTATCATGTTCATCATCATACTAAAAGACCCAAAGTAACTGGTTTTGTATAGAAAACTAACAGAAACACAGCCTTTTCAAAAACAAAACTTTTGACTTATTGTCATTGTTCAGCAGTGTTGAATTACAAAGGGACATGAAGATTTTATCTGAACAATAACACTGATTCTATTAAACAAATAAGAATAATCTTGATCAAGAACTAAAATTTCAGGCAAGTCTGTTGCCAAAATTCTGAGCAACTGAGAAGAAAGCACCAAAGGAAAAACTTGCCACAAACCTTGAAAGATATTTTAACATCCCTTATTTACAGATAAGGAAATTATGCACAGATGTTATACCCAAGGAGGATATGTACTTAACTGAGAATAAACAGCCAGAATTAGCAAGCTCACCTCTGAATAGATATATTGCAGAAAAGCACTCAACCCACACCTGTGTAATTGCATCAAGCAGATATCTTAGGTAACAGGCTTGTTGCTAGGATTCCTAGGGATCTCTCTCAAAGTGCTCCTCACTCTTTCAAGCCAATGATTCGTCTTAGGATGCTTTCAGAGAGAACTTGCTTGCCCTGTTTGAATGGAGATAATTTTAGCTCACAGACACATAGAATGGACATTTTTTCCTACATAAATTCCGTCTATTTGTTTCTGCTGAACCGATGTTATGACTCTGGGGCGTAAATGTCTCCTGTTTTTGCAATTGCAGCTGATGGAAAGGTGACGATGGAGGGCAATAGAGATGTTTTACAGCATTTAATGCAGGCAGATGAGAGTACACTGGCAGTAGTGGCACTATAAAGACTGAAAAGACAAAACAAAACAGCTACTGCATGATTCAGCTGCTCAAGGGTCTTGGTTTTACCAAAACTTGCAAGCCTAGTAGAAGAAGATGGTGTTTGTGCATGGCTGGTGTGCTGGAATCACATCACTGTTCACAAACAGCAACAGCATCAGGTAAGAAAGATGCCCATTCTTGGATCTGTGTGAGAAACTTGCCATGACCCATGTTAACAGAGACATTTAACACACTTCCGGGGTAGTCTGTTCACTGTTAATAAGTCACATGAGGAGATCTTTGGTTTATTCTATGGACATGCCAAAGTTATTGCTTCTGTGAATGCCATTGTATTGGCTGTTAATGCCCTTCTGCACCTGCCTGAAGCCACCAGTTCTGCAGCAATGTGTGCTGTTCTCCAAAGACACAAAATAGGAACACTCAAACATGACAAGAAAGGAAGGGACGCAAACATCAACATGAGCCACACAAAGCTGGCCACACCATCTTACAGAGGAAACCTAGTATTTACCTGCTCTGTTATTTTTGTTGTATAAGACCATAATTAGGCAGTGTGTCTGCCCAAACATTTAATGGGACCCTGCCTTGACATACTAACATGTACTCCAACATCCAACCACAACTGCTGCTCTCTTTGTGCTTTCTGTATTAGTAGTAGAGCATCTGCCACTCTGCAGAGCACTAGAGGTCTGTGAAAGGTACTGTGCACACTAAATCCCTGTTTATTGCTCTTCCAGCAGTTCCAAGAGGATTAAAGATATTTCTCTCTTTACATGCTTTACTTCTTGTTGCATGCCAGTACTTTCAGATTACAGATCACCTAATGTTTTAAGCATTAAGGCAGGATTTTTCACAGTCTCTATGTTCTCATCCTCCACAATATTAAACAAAATCTGCTGTCCTGGATACAATTTTCTTTCTACATGGGTAAAATACAGAGATCTCCAGTTTGCATGTTAACTATAATTTATCATATTTCGAACAATATAGTTAACTTTTCCAGAAGTACCCTCTCAAACATCCTGAGGAAACTTTTTGGATTACATATGCATGTGTAAAAGACTTAAAAGTGGTGATACTACAAGTTATTATTATTTGATTCCAAATTAGTTTTAATCTTTGTTTACGTGGAAGATTTTAAAATGTAGGAAATGAATTTATAAGTTTAGACTTTCACATTGCCCTGGATTAACAAGAGACTTTACCAACTCCCATTTTTTAATTTTGTACTGTCATTTCCTTTATATACTGCATTACTTTGCCTTCTTTTTGTAAACTGGATCTTTACCTATTATCTATTTTATTGTGCTTTTTATCATAAGAATGTCTTTAACATTTCTAATTATGTCTTTTTCCCTCTGGATCTCATGATTTCCTGACTAGCCATCCTAACAGTATTCTGTAAGTGGAAGTCCCTTTTTCTTCCATTAGATAGGTATGGATAAATTCTGCTATTTGTCTCCCAATGGTTTACATAGAAAGTACATAAGTGTTGTTGTATCTGTTTAAAATCCAAACTCAATCTGAAAACTACACCAGAAGATGAGAGTAAGGCCAGTATATAATAACTGAACTTCCTCCCCCAGCAGCATATTCTTTTGCTACCTAGAAAATAATTAGCACAACACAATCAGACATATTTTCTGTATAATAAACAAATGAGTTTCATAGGAGAAAATAATATCATGAAACACTAGCAACTGCTTAATTACAGTTTTTATGAAATGATGAAGTGCTTTAGGAGGACCTCTGATTCACTACTCCTTGTCTGAAGCAGTATAATCACACAAGTTATATAAAAATCTGGGGCAATTCAAATTACTCATCTACGTTGGTGGAGTTTTGGGATGGTTTTTCTATATACTTTTCAAATTATAACATTGATAAATGGTCATTTCAAAGAACTTTTTTCTCAGAAAAACCCAGTTAGAAAAATGAACTCATGGGTAATGTCTAGTTACTACTTTAAAAAGTCAGCACAAAGCATGAACTTAATACTTAAGTATTAAATACACAAAACTTTTGGAAAAGATATCTTATTTCAGGTAAATCAACACACCTGGTTTTCATTATGACCTTTTGCACATGTATTTTTGAAAAAATTATGTTTACAAGTAGCATGAGTTCAAATAGGCCATGAAATACAGTATCCTGGGTCCAAAACTAGTTTTTAAACAGACGCTAATTAAGCAGTTACCACTGAATGTTGAGTCTGTGCCAAAAAGCACTGCAGAAGTTGACAGCAAAGCTCACAGCAAAATAGCCTGAGAATAAAACCTGATATTCCTCTCACAGTTCCCTGCTAATAAAAGCATTAACTTAAGAGCACATATGAAGGGAAGTGAGGACCTCCTGCTGCCTCTCTGATACAGTGTTGGTGGCAAATGGGCAATTTCCATACATGTGGCAATTTACTAGTGTTACAACCCATACCCAAATGCCTTGAGGCACTAAAGTGCCAGTCAGGAGAGCAGGATCAGCATTAACATATCATTATGAAAGAAACAGCAAAAGGGAAAAGCAAAAAAAACCCCTCTGAATGAATGCCTCAGTTAAAGTTTCTTTGTAGACATGTTTTTAGAGGCAGGATCTGAAATTTCATGCTCTCAGAGGCACAATGCAATTCACTCTTTTATGAAATATTAAGCCAAGGCAGTAACCCTTCATTTCCCTATGACCATTCCTCTGAGTTTTCAAATAGCCAGATTCATCCAGAATTAAGCAAGCTGTAGCAAAAGTACATAATCTTGTTATGAAAGGAGATGTATGTTTTAAAATAAACCAAAAAAAAAAGTTTGCAAGACAGGGGATTGGATGCAGTCAATAACATATAGGACTTCATGAATAATTCAAAATATCCTGTGCTTCCCTTAGTGAGGAAAATACCACAGGAAAGAGATAAGTTGTCCCCTCTGTTCATTTATCATATTGTAATATCTGGGAACTGTTTACCTCTCTCTTTCTAATTTACAACTCCAGATGATATTAATAAGACCCCAAAATATCTATCCCACTTAAATATAGACTCTTGAATTCCAAAACACACTGTAAAGTATAAATTCCCTTTGTTAAGAAAGCTAGATCTTTTTTACATATTGCCAACTAGCAGTGTTAAAAGCAGCATCTAATATTACTGCAGGTAAGAGCAGGTACACTGTTAAAACTTTTAGAAGTTTATCTAGACTTTTCACTTTGTTCACTTCATATAATTGGCAACTTGACTATAAATAAGTGGATTTTTTTTCTGTGAAAAACACCTAATCAAGTTCCAAACCTGCTCCCCACTCGAAAAGTAATTGGGTGGGGGAAAAAAACAAAACAAAACCACAAAAAATGCAATATAAATTTCAAGTTCATGAAACATTCCTTCTGCTCAGGAGCCAAGCAGACTATTTTACTTCTTAACAGAAGTTTCTGTCCCCTAAATTTCATACATTAATTTTATTCTGTATCAAAACAAACAGAAAAAATGCATGTACATCCCTTTGCAAATGCTCAGAGTTTTATGGTTTGCTGGACTTTAATGACCGATTACATTACCTCCTAAATTGTTCATTCTAGGCCACATACCTCTGAAATATACTTTTTCTTCATGGGACAAGTGCCTGGAGTTCTGCTGTGCAACAGCCCAAAACACAGTCCTTGCCACTTCCTGAACAGATAACAGCTTTTACTGATTAACAACACTCCATCACGTTTTCCTAGAGCAGATACATCCATATACCCAATGGCTGATGGATGATTCAAAAAGTAAATGTCTTTCCTCTGCACTTTCTAAAGCAAATGTCAGGTGGCTTTCACTGCTGTAGGATTCCTACTGGTTCAGCACACAAATCCAACCTCACATCTCTTCCAGTATTCCTATTGCTTCCTAAATACCAAGCCTGTTGGATGAAGCTGTGCTAAACAGAGCTGTAACAAGCATGGGCACAGGACACCCCAGGAAAAACACTAATAATTACCACCTGTTCTCTCAAGCCTTGGTGCATTTTCAAGGGAGACCTATGTTCAACATACAGAATACTCAGCCCTGTAATGTTCCCAAAATTTCCACATACATTTTTCATGTGCAAAAGCAGTATGTAGAATGTCTAAGCTCCCTGCCACCCCTGCTACTTCCTACAGTGCAATTTTTGAGGAATGAGTTCTTATCTCTTAAGTATTAGGACACAGAAAAGCAAAAATTTGTGCTCTGAGGAATTTGGCAAACGAGCAGTAAATATTTACCAGCTGCTAAGATCAGCTGGCTGTTTTGAATTTAATCTAAGTATAATTAAACAAACAAACAATCAAGATATTGAAATTGGATTTAACAGTGTGGAATAAGACCATTCAAACATTCTTCCATTTTTAAATTATACCAGCATTAATGATAATCAGTGCAAATTCTTCCTTTTACTGCTAGACAAGTATTAATTTTTGGTTAACTAACAACACCACAATAGCTTCATAAATCATTGCCAGATATCTGTAAGGATGTCATCTGAGAAACATTTCATTTTTAAAAGTTTGCTGTCATAACATTAAAATGGTTTGTCAAAACAACCTTGTCTCCAAAGGAATCACGGCTTTGTTTAAATGAACATCAATTCTTCATTTAGAAAATATTTCCTAAATGAGAACTGTCAATTTTTGGCTTGCTTTCTTAAACTGGAATTTTGCCTAAAACATTTTATTTATTTATTTATTTAGGAAAAACTATTCGTTTTAGTTCTTCCTTTTTTAAAAAAAAATTATCAAGCATTTGAAATTTCAATCTCAAATCTCAGTTTTAAGGTTTTCATACTTCAAGTCTTACCATGCCAATTCCATGGCAGCTAAATTCCGAGCAAAATATCCCACCTCTTTTATAATTACACAGTGGCTGACTACTGAGGATTCTCCTACACTAAGTTCAGGGAAACTGCTTTTAACCAGGGAAATTCCAAACCAGCATGATCTTCTAGCATCTATCATGCATTTTGTTTCTCAGTTTTTTTCCTTAAGACTTTTTTTGGTGGCTCATTGCAATTATTTACTTACAGATTTCCTGATTAAAAGTATAAAGATAAAAAGCCCCCAAGTATATTTAAAATCTTCCTCCCAAAAACATATGCATAGCCATTCTCTTTCCACTTCATGTTATTATTTTTAAGCCAACAAATTCCTTATGTAATGTTGGATGAAGAATGGAAAAGGAAACAAAAAAAGAAACATGCTCAAGTTTTAGTGCTGAGAACCAGGCTCAGTGGCCTTTTAATGTTTAATTTTTTTCTATTACTGGGTAGTCATTTTGTTAAATCTTCAAGAAATAGGTAATACAAAGACAAAAGTAGGCTAAACATCAAGTTAGACACTGACATAAAGACCCATTCTATCCAATTATGAAGGTAAATCTAACAGGTTGCCAACCGCTCTTGTCAAAGAAAGCATACGGGTTAAAGGCTGATATGTGGAATTTAAGAGGGACAGCAAGCAGAAATAAAATGGCATGAGGAACAGACTGCACACAGTCAGAAAAAAAAAGACAGCTCAAACAGAATCTGTTTTAACAGAAAATTAATCAAATATTTCTTTTCAGTTTCTAAAGAACACAACTGAAAAACACAAACATGCCTCTGACCATGTGGTAACATAGTGTCCTAAGATTTAAGGAGCTGTTAATTCAACACTCAAGATTAGTGCCATACTATCAAGTTGACATTTGATATTTTTCTTGATCACATGGGTTTCTAAGCTCAGCTGAGAAAGGAGATGCACAGATAGCTCATCATAGCACAGAAAAGCTCACATCAATGGTCTCTAACACAGGGTGGGAGATGGAAAAGGCTTAGACATGTTTGAACCCCAACACTAAGAGATAGAAGAAATTTAAAAAAAATGGGCTGAGAAAGAGAAAATACATTGTAAAGAAAGAGAAAATAATGCACTCCTTGCCTGGAATTTCCAGCTGTGGTTAGGGGCTGGGGAATATTGCTGTATACTGAATACAGAAAACTATATGGATGCACACTTACAAGCATCTGGTTGCTGGAAGCAAGATAATTAGCTCCTGCGTACCAATGATTCAGGTTCCAATAGAGCTTTTAATTTCATTTTATCTCCATCCTTGGAGACACCCAAAAACCATCTGGATAAAGTCCTGGGAAGCTTGCTCTAGGTGGCTCTTCTTGAGCAGGGATGTTGGACCTGATGACCTCCAGAGATCCCTTCCAACCTCAGCCCTTCCATGATCCTCTGATGAAGAAGTCACATGAACAAGAAGAAATTAAACCTGTGCCACTGTGAAGGCTCTAAATGCATATTTCTTGAGGGCTTTAAGCCAAGTCCAGCTTGGCAGCTGAGTCCAAACCCATCCATGCTGTATCCATGCTGCATCCATGCTTCTAGTTTTCTTCATGACGGATCGTCATGAAGCAAACTAGAAGGGAGGTTCTTGCCCAGCTGTTTTTTGGTTGGGGCTATATCACTGGCTCCCCTCGCTGCTGCACCACAGTTGTATCTGTGTCTGCTCTCCCACCACCCTGGCCCAGACCTTCTGGCTCAGCTTCAGACATGCCCCAATTCACCGTGGACTTGCTGGGAAATCACTGCTCAGACTCTGACCTGACCCCTGTCTCCAGGCCTAAGCCCAGCCCTGACTCACCACTCAGCACCCTGCTCCTTGTTGTAATGGTCACCTGCCTTGCTACAATGTGGGGCTCCCAGCCAGCCTTCACTGGTGGAGCAGTCAGATCTTCCTGCCTCACAGCAACACCAGCATAAAGACAAATTCATTTAACCAATAGGAAAAAAGGAAGAAAAATCAGTGGGATATCAGTACTAAATGTCAAAAGTACAGGAATTGAGAGGACAAGAAAGCCAGTATTTCTACTATTTATGCTACAACAATTTGAGATAGTACAACCGTATCTGCAAACACAGTAGGAATTCTCAGTGCATGGTAATATGTAATAAGGATAATACAACTTGCAATATAATAAAATATAAATAAACAGAGGACAAAAGAATGCCAGATTTACCTAGTAATGCTACAAGGAATGCAAGATAATAGCATAAGCTGCATTTAAATAAATACTTTATTTGAAGTCTGAGGGAGTCCAAAACACTCCAAAGACTATAAACAAATCATAGCAAAAGTATAAAACTGGCATTTCTTGGCATGGTAGGTGCAGCCAGCCAATGTCACAGTAAGTAGCAGGGGAGGAGAAAAAAATATGTGGTTAAAACATCAGGACAACCTCCTATTTTAACAAAAGGCTCCCTTTGATCCTTGGTTCCTCTGGTAAAAGAAGAAAAAAAAAAAGGCAGCAAGTATTTTTTCATTAGAGAAATAAAAAAGAGGGAGGTCTGAAGTTCTTCCAGAGTAAACTTCAGTTCTCAGTGAATTTAGTTCCTTGGGAAAATATATCAAGTTCATTCAGATGGAACTGGTGGAGAGAAAAAGAAAAGGAGATATTCCTACATGCTTCAAAAAGAAAATATTTCTTTTTACCTACATTGCCCTGAGATTTGCTCAAAATACAGCAACCATGAGGAAAATGATGGTACTATTGAACTTCAGACCAGCCTATTTTAATGCACTGTAAATTAAACAGAAAAGCCAATTAGGAAAAATGATGAGCTCTTGCTTTTATTACAAATAGCTTTTGTTCCATTTTCTAAGAGCCTGAAAAATTTGACGGTTGTCAAATTGCTAAGACACAACAACTTCTGTGAGTCTTCTGCCCTCATAACCTTTGCACCTTCCAGAATTAATACCTAGGAAAGTATTAGTGTGGTCCTGTCCAAAACATCACTCAAAATTTTCATATTAATTTGATTTTATATGTGGTATTTTAAATGTAGACATTTAAAATCCAGTATTGAATTACATGGTCAAGCTTCTGAGCAACTAGAGGGGCAAGTTTCAGAGATAATTGTAAATGCCCATGCCCAAGCCCATGCCCAAGCCAAGCTGGAGAGGGAAGGGGAACTGACATTTCAGTTGGCTGCAATATGACACATGAAAAGTGATTCTCTCTTGGCCCGTACCTGTAACCATGAATTTGCCCGATGACCCGGGCTCTGGGCTGACCCTGTGCCACTCCTGGCCAGCCCACAAGTAGCTGTCTTCATATTCTTCTCACATCAGGAGCATATTTCAGTAAAGGGGGAACCATTATTTTTGTGGCTTTTTGTGCCATTTCTAGGTTTGGCAGAATTTCTGTGAACTCATCAAAGCTCCAAACGAGATTTTCGTGAGTCAAGAAAAACAGTGAGAATGAGACAATGCTTCTTCCCCTGCAGCTGTTCCAAGTATTTTTCAACAGACCTTTTGTAAAAGATTTCCCTGACACACTTTAGGTGGTGCATCACCTCCTGACATTTGACTAGATGCACTATGAAACCCCTCTACTGGTGAAGGAAAGAGGAATGAACAAAAAATTAAGATGCCAACATACAGAAAACAGAAGCATTTAAAAAAAAAAAATACTTTTAAATATCTTCCAACTTCAAAGATATCTTTGTAATTCACTTTTGAAAGCCTGAAATGTCCTACAGTTGGTATGCAGAAGGCATATGCACTGCATATGAAAGAGACTCAACACCTTTATTTTTATAAAATAAACAGATTCGTTCTTCCCTTTGTGGGGGAGCCTTCTTTTTACCCAATTCAAATAGGACTGCATTGGGGAAAACAGGACAAGCAGAACTTCACATAGTCCCACTCAGAAGCTAAATACAACCTGCCTAAGATGACAAAGAAGCCACTACAAGGCTTGAAGTTCGTGTGCTACCTCAACTTGTTTCTTAATTAAGAATCAAACTATTAAGAACAAACAAACAAATAAACATTATCACTAGCAGACAGCTAAAATCCCCTTCTCAGTCTGAATACTAGTGGGGCTTATGTCAGAACTAAGAAAGTGTGGAAATGGAAGCTGCTGCCAGACGTGCAGTTTCTCTCTCCTCACTTGTAGACAGCCTTGTAGAAGAAGAAATAGCAAATACATCAGCCAGAGAGCAAATGGGATTGTGGTCATTTTGGACTCAAAAGAGCTTGGCTGGTTTTTGGCTCTGTGGTTTGGGGTTTGGGGTCTTTGGAGGTGTTTTTAATCACTAAGCATCTATGTACATGTTGCTCAAAGCTACCAATTTCATCTAATGGAATGAAACGGGTATCATTGCATTTCGCACTCATGATCCAAACTCATAGATGATTCTGAACTACAAATACCCCAGAGACAGTGAGAAAAAAGAAAAAAAAAAAAACAGGTCCTGCATAGTCTAGAACTGGCTGGCAATGTGCAACTATGTAGAAATCAAAATATTTTGCTAATCTCAGCTTTTCTAAACATTACCAACCGCCAGACGCTCTCCTGATTTGCAAAGTGTATTTTTAATACTACTGAAAAATAGAGATTTCCATTTTCCAGCTGAATGGACTGGAAGACTTGCAAAGTTTCTGGGTAGAATAGTGGTAAATTTTAAAAAGCCAAAACTATTGCACCTCTTATCAGCCATTTGAATTTGCTAACATGCAAGTAAAATCCATTCCACCACTTTCCCAACAGGATCCCATGGATCCTCCCCAACAACAACTCAAAGAAATGTTAATTCCCTCAAATTCATTACAATAGAGAATTTTCAAATGACAGATAGCGTTACATATTCCTTAAAATGAACATTATATTAATTCCACTCATTTTTAGGTTGGATCGCACTCACATCACTGAAGATAAATATGGCCTTTAGCTTTTAAAATAGTTATGGCTGGTAACTGCATTAAAGCTGAAAACTTGAGTGGGCAGGTTCTGCAAAGACACCTGCCTGAAAAAGTTATCACAGAAGTACAGAGTAAGCAGTGCTGAACAACAAAAAACTTCAAATACACATAAGTATTATCCTTAAACACAAATCTCACATAGAGGATTACAAAAATTCCCAACAGACTGGCTAAAGCTTTATTCCAAACTAATCCTAAGTATTTTCTTCTTCTTATATGGATACAACCCTGTAACAGTTTATATCCTTTAAAGAAAAGTTTAGAGCATTTATCCCAAGTAGGGGTATCAAGATAGGAAAGCAGTGAGGACCTGGCTCAAATAGGAAAATGGAATAAATGGTAAACAAATCTATCATGTACACCCACAGTACAATACAGGCATGAGATATACTAATACTGTGCATACCTACTCCATAGCAGTGAAAATGGGGCTATCCACAACACTCCTCTGCCATCTGTGAATCCTAGCTTAAGGAAAATAGTCCTACTGTTAATCCTCTCCACCACAGTTTCTCCTCTCCATCTCACCCATGGGAAAGAAACACAAAAAAACCAAAAAAACCCAACCAACCAACCAAAAAAAAAAAAAAAAAAAAAAA
>VZSE01007196.1:2050342-2122779 GCA_013398275.1 Promerops cafer | reverse complement strand
AAAAAAAAAAAAAAAAAAAAAAAGCTAGCAACATAGCCAAGAGAAAAGGGCTGTTCTGCAAGAAGTAATTACTACAAACTATTCTCTGGAGAGAGACGAATTGAGAGGTCACTGTGAAGAGACTTCCCAAAATGCTACCTGTTCAAGATATTTTTTTTCCTGCATCTTCCTTGGTTACTCTGCTAAAGAAAAATCACCTCCTCTAGACTTACTGTTCCAATTCATCCCAAATTTCCCAAGGTGATGCTGCTAGGTGCTAGAAAAAAAACCCTGTGCTGAAATAAAAGTTTTGGCAGATAAGACTTCTCAGCTTGCTTGGCAAAATGATGCTAAAGAGTACAGAGTTTAAAAAAAAGGAATGGCTCTTCTGAAATCTCATTAGAATCTGTGACTTATAAATTAGATGGAGAACATGCAAGACCTCTAAATAATACTTAATATGCCTGCATTTAAATTTACTATTAAATGGTTAATGAAAAAGACTGGCTTCATCTTCAGCTTGGTAAACGTATGATATTTTCCAGTTGTCACAATATAGTAGAAAGCATTTGTTCAGTTCTAAGCAGTGCTAATAAACAATATTTCCTGCCATTTTCTAGCAAGACATGCTACCAGCTGTCACCTGGATATTGTAAATATATGCATGTGACTTAGACATACAGGGACAGAAAAGGGAATCTAAATTTCTATAATTAATATTGTTGGGGGTTTAAAAATATTTCTGGATTTGAACAATAACTGTTCATTGCCTTGATAAATATGTCCTCTGGGATGATCTTTAATTTTTAAACATTGAAAAAAATCTAAGAACTTCAACAAAAAAATATTCAGTTTAAGAATTACTTTTCACTGCCACCTTCTCAGCTCATAGAACTTCCTGTCTGCAACCTTCCTCCCCTTCCATAATTTCACAAAATCCACTTAGTTATAGATTACTTTATGGGATAATTAGGCTTTAAAAGCTTAAACCAGATGTGTCTTCTGTACTTTATTATTTCACATATACACAGAGGTCAGGAGTGACCTTCAGGGTTGAATGCATGAAGAATGCACAGCCTGTAAAGTATCTTACAAATATACTAGCACTGGTATCTCAGGCACACTTAACACACACATGTAGATTCTTACTAGAGGGGAAATCTACCTTTAGGATTGAGTAGTGAAAAATTTTAAAGCATTTTATGTTTTCTGATCTTCTAGAAAGCAAATAGTCAGTAGAACAACATATTAAAGAATGTCCATCAGATAAATAGAGCAATAAATTACAAAAATATTTTATATAAAAGCTAGTTCAATATTTTATTACTACTTAGGACTAAAAAAGGCAAATTCTTACATGATCACTTAATACTCCTACAGATTTGTATTAACTTTCCTGATCCTTGGTCATAACAATTCACCTACCTGAAAGAGATGAAAAATTACTCCCAAAACATTTGATATCCCACCATCACGCAGTGCTTAAGGGCGTTTTCCTCCAGAAGTGCATATTGCAGCTGCTTGCTATGATGCACAAACTTTTCCTAAGTTTCCCTCAAACTCCGACATCACTTTCTTCACCTAAGGACCCTTAGGCATAAAATAAAAATGCTTTGACTCTACAGTTTAAAAACAGAATTAATAGAATTAAAGTGTCACATTTTTCTCAATATTCAGTATTTTGCTATCATTACATGGAAAAGTATTCACAATATTTGTCACCACTTTTAACAAAAAGCACGTAAAAACATTAAAATAAGGTAGCTAGAAATTAAACTGAATATCACCCATGCTGCTGTGTGGTTTACAAATAATTACTGATATTTTAAAGAGCAGCATTTTAAAATATAAATTCATGCATATTACTATATTAGAACATAGAAATAAATAGAGATAACGTACGAAAGGCCTCTTGCCTAGGGACTGACCTTTTCAGGCTTATTCCAGTACTTTACTTGCTCCTACTTATTGTTCAATATTCCTTTCCCAAGAGCACATTAACAATAATAAAAGAAGGCTAACAGCTTTGATAGCTGATTTAGAGGTTCAGATTATTTACTGCAGCAATGAGATGGTTTTTAAAAAGGCAAAACGCCAGTCATGAGATTCTACCAGGCTATTGGTAAACTACTGACAGCAGCACTACAGCAAATCAATCAACAATGCAAAAAGCTGACAAAGAAAGAAGAAAATAAAGGCTTCAACAACTTTGCAGTTTACAGGCTTTTGTTGACAAATTGTGCTGCCTAACGACATTTTATCTTGCATTACAGGAAAATTCCAGATTTCGGTGCTAGACCAGGTCAACACAATCTAAATAAATTTCAAATTTAGGACTACATTAAAAAAGAAAAATTCTTTTCAGACACACAAGAAGAAGGCATAAAGAGAACCACTTTTCAAAACAGAAATAACTATTAAAAGGGGCTTTTAAGACAAAATAATTTTGGCAACATTTTTCCCTCTTTTTTCAGGTTTCTACTATTTGCATTAAACTTGAAATCTAGTTGGAAGTTAGAAATATCTCTGCTAGGGCTAATTGACTTTGCCTCACATGCATAAAAACTCACTAGATTAAATTACAAGAAATCGGTGGTATTTTTCATTTGAAACAGCCCTCAGTAAGACTCATTTATAAACAAATAAGACACAGCATTACTAATTTATTAATGGACTCAGTGTAGTATATAATGGCATCATTAATACCAAAGTCACTTCTGTTCATGTAACTAATCAGAATTCCAGGAGGGGGAAAACTAATATGACAAATGTTTGGGAGAAAATATGGAAACGGTACGTATTCAAAACGATTTTTTTAAGTGCCTGTTGAGGTCAGTGTCACAAAGTCCCAACGAGGAACGGCTGCGCGTGCCTGTGGAGAGGGAATGGCAGAACCAGCCTGCCCTCAGATCACACCAGGATAAACCAACTGCCTGAAACACTGCCAATAATTAGCTTTAGAAAATGTCAGTACTAAGTAGGGTTGCTTATGTTTTGTCAGGACCCTTGGGACTGTGACACAGGGATGAGGGTCACCCTCGTCTCTCCATCCCTTGGGATCCACCAACTCTTGCTGCTCCCTGACAATTTTAACTGAAACAGACAACATCAAAGTGGAAGACAGATGGTGGAGTACTGAAACAAAGAGTTTATGTTCAGACAATAAACAGAATTTCCAGCTACATCTGCCCATGCACACGTTTAAATAGTTTAGATTAGGATGCAGTTTTTCAAACCGTACTGGTAGATTTTATTGCTTACTTGCAATAGTCATTTTACAAGGTTCTAGAGAAACTTTGAAGACCTCTTGAGTCCACAGTCTATGTCTTTACCACCTTCATTTTAATTCATGCACTTTTTTAATATCTATTCATGCTATGTTAAAGTTATGACAAATTCCATTACATGTTGCCTCATTTTTTGTCTCAAACTGCATGCTTGGGGAAGATAACATCTTCCTGTTCTGCTGCCCCTGCCAAACCTACAATCTGCCCAACTCTCAGCCTTCAGCAGGAGACACCACAGCAATGCACCTCCTGCATCTCCTGCAGGTGTGCCTCACTCCCCATGCAGCTTCTCAATGACTCTCAAAATTATTGGAATACCTCCTGAGCAGCCATTATTTTGGGACCAGCCGTCCTGAAGGAGACTCACCGGACTCTTTGAGGGCCTGGCTGATGGTAATATATGCAGAAAATACACTCTGGTTGGTAATGAGCCCTGCGTGGCAGGTGTGGAGAACAGCCTCCCCCAGACCTCTTTGATGTGCTGCTTCTAATTCACCACCGGCTTTAGGAGAGCACTTTACAGCCAGAGCCACATTTCTCTTGGGCAGACATAAAACAGAAACACAGAATTTGTTTTAAGATCTTGCAGACTTTTTCTGTGGCAAAAAGGAACAAGTGAAAGAAACAAAGGTGTGCAAATTAAAGCAATAATTTATAAAATAAAGATCTTGTGTACCCAACAGCTTTCCAAGTAATATCTGTCTCCTGGTTTGACGCAGCCCATGCCACAGAGGACCCAAGAGAGGATGCAGGGCAGGGAGAGAGCAGACAGTGCAGGAGTTAGAAGAGGTTAGAATTAGATGGTGAAAGAAAATGCAAGCAAAACAAGGAGCAGAAGCCAAGCACTGAAGAGCTAACAGCACAGGTAAACAGAAGACGCTGTCCATATTGCAACAGCTTGGTAAGTTTGGCATTTTCATCTATTAAAATTCAATTGGCAGCTCAGCCATATCCTCTGTCTCTGGTACATTTAGAAAAGAAAATTCTCCCTCTTTCCCAGCAACATTCCCATTTTTGCATGCAATTTCAGACTCCAGTTACTATTAATGTCTCTGTTACAGAAAGTGCAGCTCCACCAGCCCCTGACTAAGGTCTGCCCACCCACCCCATGCCACCCTCACACCTCTCCTTCAGCTGCCTCAATATGCCTGCCTCATTCAAACACCTACTGCTGGTACATGTGCCCCTGTTGAGGCTGAGGCAGAAGAGATAAAGGCTTGTAAGCCCACTGCTCAATTTTTACAAAAAATGCCTGTGAATGCAGACTTCAAACTCTTCAAAATACAATTTCTCATTTTATTGGAAATATTTCAAACTTGCAGCAATTCTGTACAAAGTTAAGGACAAGGCAGAAAAAGAAAAATGGGGACGTGCACCAAGACAGCAAATGTCTGATCCCATATTTCAGATTCTTAATCTTTTCAAGAACTGTGAAGAGTACCATGTGCATTTATCTCCATTACTGAGGGCACACATTAGATCTTTCCCAATAAACACAGGTTGCTTCCCTCCATTAAACCAATTCTGCAAACTTTGTATGAACCCACAGATACGTTCAGCCACGGCTGTCAGCTTTCACAGAGGGGAGAAGATAAAAAAGGTAAAATAAGCAAAAATCATCAAGGCAGCTGGGAATATATATACATATTTCACCCTGAAAGGAGGGCAGGAGCAGAGAAAAGAGAAATACCCATTTATTTTTTAAAAGTCATTCTAAATTAATTTAGTCTATAAAGCTCAAACCTGCTTTCATATGCTGGATTACTGTGAGGGTTTGTCTCTCTCGTTAGCATTGGGATACTAAAGGAATTGATTATTCCTGTATAAATTATAACAGCAATTGATTCCTCATTCCCATCGGTAATTAATCTGAAAGAAGATGCAACAGAACCAGTCCAGAAAAGCAGGATAAAGTAGTGTCCCTAAAAAGAATGGGAAAGTCACTGATTTAAGCTAAATATGAATCAACCAAGGACTCAACCAATTAATGTTTCCTGCACATAGCCAGATATGCTTCATATTTTGGAAGAAGACGTAAGGAAATGCCAAAAACAAGAGCATGAGTTCTAACTTGATGGGCTTCCTGTAGCAAGAAAGAAGCTGAATTCACTCCTATGTCACTACAAACTGAAAAGCATTAGGCCTACAATATTCTATGCATTTTTTTTAATTATGCAATTTAAAAATTTACCTGCCTATGATAAATATTAAGTCTGAAAATTCTATGCTTTCAATAAAGAAAAAAAAACACCGAATAACAAAAATATTTTGCTTCTTATTTGTTGTGAGAACATACAGTCCATCTTTTAGTACCCCAGAAGCTACTGACAGGAAAGAGATTGAAATGTATTCAGGATGTGTGATACTCTCTGTGACAGGGAAATATTTTCTGGTTAATTCCATAAGAATTGTCTATGCTACTGGTGGCCTAGGTGGTTGATGGAATCACAGAATAATTTAGACTGGAAGGTCATTTGGCCCCAAATCCTCCTTCAAATTTGATGTTGAATCTAACTTCAAAGCTAGATCATGTCCTTAAGGATGAGCAATATCCAATTAAGCTTTGAGCATTTCCAATGAAGGATATGCCCTTGCTGGGCACTTTTTCTAGCGCTTAATCATTATTACATGTGAAAAATAATTTCCTTCTAATAACTAATCATATTTGTCTTGTGCCCATTGCTTCTCACTCATTACTGCACAATCCTAACGGAGGTCATGTCTGTAACCTCCCATCAGATAACAGAAGACAGCACTAAGATCACCCCCAAACCTTCTCTTGGTAGACTGAACAAATCCTCACGTATGATTTCTCTAGCACTCACCCTGGTGATCCCATGCTGGACTCCCTATGAACATCTTTCTTGTGCTTGAAGCCCCAACAGAGTCTCTATGTATGCAGCTACAGACCCACAAGTGACAACAAAATTTGGAAAAAAAAATGTAACTTCAACCTGCTCTCTACATTCTTCCTATTACAACCCAAAACATGGCTGGTTTTCATGACACAGATGCAGTTGTGATCAGCTTGTCCAACACAATGCCCACCCTTTTTTTAGAGAACTGTCTTCCAAACTGCCCCTACAGACCTGTGCCATTGTATGGGATGAGTCACTAGAACAGCAAAGCCACCACAGCCTTACCAATGGCTTTCACCATGCCAAAGACCTGAAAGAGAAAGCCCTCTGCTTCAGGATTAGCTGACATGAAGTTTAAGAGCTTTACTACAGAAAGGTGGATGGATGCACTACCCCAGCATCTGTCTTTTTTTTTTACATGTCTATCCCTGTCCCTAACTAAATAAGCTAAATCCAGAATCTGACCTGAAATGTATCTAATCTTTCTATAATTCTGCAGAAAGTTGTTCCATTTGAACGCAAAATACCAACAGAAGTGGACTTATCAGCTTTTGTCACTGTCAGATACTCATTTAACATTTCAAATTTTAAAACTGAGGACTGAAGGACTGAACGCAAAATTTTATCTAACATATGGAGTAAGGAAGCATAAGAGACCAAAGTAAAATATTTATAATATATGTGTGCCACAGAACAGGGTGTCAGGATGGGAACTTGAAGATACAAAAGCTGGCCATACAATTTCCCCCTGTGAAAATGCAATGGATGTGGTAATCAGGCTAAGGATAGGAACTTCACATACCTTATGTATACATATTTAGTATGTATATTCTAAAAATTACATTTATCTCCCTCAAACATCTGATTGTTACTTCAGTTGTGATTCAATAGGGTATTTTACCTAGTGTCTATTATAATGTCAAAGTCCTCCCAAACTTCTTGAGGCTTCACTATGATTGTAATAGACTCTGTTTTAAATATTTCCAGATACAGCATTGCCTAGAGAATTCACCCTTTACTACAAACACTAATGGATCCTACTCTTTAAGCAGCATTTTCTTTTTGCACCATATTTAGTATCAATTGCATCCTTTTGGCACAGCTTATTATCCTAATAATAACAAGCCTCTCTTTCCCCATGACAAAAACTAAAGAGGTCCCATCCTTTTATGATAATGGATTAAACAGTGCAGTTGGACTTTCCTTAAGCATGGCTAAAGTATAGGCTCTCTAGAAAGGAGTGTAGACCCTGTCAATGTGAATGTATTCTTTAGCTCAGCAAATAGAGCAGACTTTTTAAAATTCTGTTGCCAGCTAACACATTGAGAACAGTCCAGCAAACCCTTTATAGAGAAAAAAATATTATCTGTACAAAATATTAACATGAAAGCTTAGCCGTGCTGGTAGCATAACATCTAAAATGGACAGATGAGTGGCTAGCTATGACTCCTGAGCTTCCAAAAATTATAGTTAAATCCCTATATGTATTTTGCTGCTATATTATATTTCTCTATGAACGGCAACCTTTAACTACTCAATATGAATGAAGCAGTTCTAAACCCCTCAATAGTGCAGCTTTTCAGTATGCATAGAAATTTCTCTCAAGTCTGTCTGAAAAGACAGTGTAGAAACATAGGAATCAGAGAAGAAGTGCAAGCAAAATTTTGTTTGCAATAAAATGAAAACAGCACAGAATAGCTGAGGCTGGAAGGGGTGCTGGTAGGTTCATTTACTCCAACCCCCTGCTCAAAGCAGGGCCAACTACAGCATATTGACTATGGCCATGTGCAGTTGGGTTTTAAATGTCTCCAAAGATAGAGATGCCATAAGGTCTCTGGGCAGACCAGTCTAGTCTTTGACCACTCCCACAGTAGTAAAATTTCTTATGTTTAAATGTATTTGAATTTGTGCTCTTTGCCTCTTGTCCTGTCTCTGGGCACCACTGAGAAGAGCTTGTCTTGTTCTTTTTTACCCCTACCCCAACACACGTGTAGGGCTGGGGGGAACCAGAGGATCTGGAAATTAAAGTCACTATTTTCGAACCATAATTTTCCTGCCTGCATTAGACTCACACAAAGTATGGGAAACATGCAGACAAATGCCTCCCTCCACACACTTGTGTTTAGATACCATTCCTCTTTCTCCAGGAAAATATATGTAACTATGTCCTAGGGTGACTTTACGATGCTTGTATCCCCAGTCATCTGTTCTGTTTATGCTGGATATTAAGTTCTGCACCCTTGGGACTGGTTCCAAGAGCGAAGCAGGGGAGAGAAGAAGTGTGCAGTTTGTCTGCAGAAACTGCACTTGGCTCCCCCACATCGTTCTCCTGGACTGTATTGTCTGCAGCACAGACAGTAGGAGAGAGCTCTCCTTTGCTTTTAGTTAGATTTTTTTTAGCTAGCTGAGGCAGAGAAGCTCCCCGGACTGTGGCTTTTCTTTTCCTTGGAACTGATCAGCCCTGCTCTGGACTGAAACCCCAGAAAAACAGTGGGAGCTCGCACCTGTGGCCCACCAGGGCCCAGGACGTGGCATTTCCAGCTCCAGAGGAACTGAAAAGGAACTGATAAGAGATTGAGCGAGTCGAGCTACACCCCATGACAAGGACTTTCTGAATTTGCCATCTCTTCAGAACAGCAAGAGGTTCCATTTTTTTAATATTCATTTTTTCATGTTTGTGAGTACTTTGCTTGTTAAATAAACAGGTTTTTCCACTTTTCTCCAAGGAAACCTTTCCTGAACCAGTGGGGGGTGCCACTTGAATTTACTTTCTAGAGGGACCCCATTCAGAGGTTTCCTCCCAAATTTGCCCTAAACCAGGACAATCTATAAATATAATCTATATTACATACATTGTAGAATATAACAAGAAAGCCTGTAGGCTTCCTAGGTAAGGTAAAAGATGCCATGTGTATAACAGAAATAGGCAGTGCTCAATTACAGAATGTCACTTCTTTCAGTGATGAGAAAGGATATTTCAATAATTAAAAACCTAGTTTAAGTAAAGCTAACTTTCATATTTTATTGAAATTCTCTTTTGATTCTACTAAAAAAATTATATCAGCTTCCTTTTGACTCTTATTCTTTGTGTCTATCCAGTAACTTTCATATTTATCTTTTCCAGTAAAAAAAATTATCTTGAGAGATAATATACATAGTTATTGAAAATTACTGGTTTTCACCTATACAAGTACTTCAAATACAACACTGAACTAAGCATTTTTTCAACACTTTAGATTTTAGTGAGGTTTTTGTTTGGTTTGCAGAGGGTTGTTTGTCTGGTTGGGGAATAAAGGAAGGGGCTGTTTTGGTTTTTCGATCGAAACTCTATTCCTAATCTAATGGTAATTCCTTCATCCTATCACAGGAATGTGCATCAATGAAATAAGCACGGCTCTACTCTCCTGACAGATACATCTTTCTCTGTGCCATGACACTTGTTTACCAACCTGTAAAGACAGAGGAGCCATCAAACTGTTCAGGTTAATACGTAAGTCATAGCTATATCCAGGTAAAAAAGAGGACTGCACCCATAAACCTAAAGAGAGACTAGGGTGAAAATTCATATAGCATTTAGAACACAGGGAGCTGTACTCCACACTCTCAAATAACACTGCATAGAAACTTAAACTACATTTATTTCTTGAAGTTCCTGAAATTTGGAAGGAATGTGGTTAGCAATACAATCTGTTGGCTCTGTTTCATGAGAGATTTTTTTTTTTTTCAGTTCAGCTGTTAAAAAAAATGAAATTCCTTTAATAAAATCCTCCAAAGGTCAGCTTTGCTAGAAGTAAGAGAGTCAGGCTTCCCATCCTTGCTTAGTAATTGCGCACTTGATGCAACTGTAAAACGTATCCTCTGCTGCAAGCTGTTCTTTTCAGTGAAGTAAAAGAAAAACTTTTCCAACTATTTGCAAGCTACAGATCATTAAAACCATCCCAAAAACTGACACCAGAAGCATCTACAGTTACAGTGTTTTCCTGATTCTGTTCTTCAAACTTCAATTACTCTTTTTAACTATAGAGTACAAAGACATTCTGCACACAAATTTTAGGTTACATAATAATGTACATACAGGCTTAGGAAGAGCCTGCACGCATTTCTTTAAAGTTCAACAACTCTTTAAAATTACACTGACACAGTATTAACCCCAAAAGTATCAAATATTTCTATATTCCTTTCCTTGTAAACTCTGACTTCACACATTACACTTCCCCTAGATTTACTGCATCTTGTACAGGTTAAAAGAGAGGGGGAAGAAAGAAAAAAAAAAAAAAGAAGTCTTTGAGGGCCATCTGACGTTTTCAAAAGTGTAGGAAATCAATAAAAAGTAACCTTCTGGTTTCAGACAGTTTTCAGATGGAGAAAATGCATTAATGAAAACTTGTTCTTCATAATAAAATATAATTACAAAGCTCTAACATGCAACAAAAAGTAGAAATACCTATTTCCTCAGATAAATACTGTGTTCACAAACTCTGTGGGTCTCAAATATCAGGCAGAGCCACTAGACTTCTGTAAAAGCTGAAACAAAAAAGTCCAGCCTCAAATAGGGCTACAAAATATTTTTGAGTTGAGCAATATCACCAAATCCAAAGGGGAAAGTTTCAACAAGTCAACTAAGCTTCCAGTTAGATAAAAATCTTCCAGACAGTCTTCTTGACAAGTCTTTCAGGAAAAAAAAGGACAAACAATGAGTATAGCAGCAGTCTCTACCCACTAGCACTGCCACTGCTGGATCTCAGCAGCATCATCTATTTTTACACCAACAAGCAAAAGACTTCCAGATCCACGCTTTTAAGAAATCACCCAAACTAATTTACTTCAACTACCTAAAAGTCTCAAAAGCCAGTAAATTGTCATTCAGAAGTATTCCAGTTTGAAGCCTTTGTAATATCCCACTCCTTGTTTAAAATAAAAGTAGATGCTGTCAGTTTAAATGCCCCAGGATCTTTCTGCTTTGTTGCCTTCTGCAGGACACACTCTCTCTCTGAGCAACCTTAATCCTCCCAGTTGCACATGTCATTGCTTTTCCCTCACTGTACTGAGAAGGGTCCAAAATCTGCATTCCACATTTCCTCCTCTATCCAGTTCATACTAACTCCGTCCTGTCTTCCAACCCATCTGTCATGCCAGAAGCCCGGCCCCCTCTTCCCCCCTCTGTGGGCTTATGTACACCTGAATCATCTCCTCACAGTGGCAAAATCGTTCCTTTCTTGCAGACTGAGCAACTAATCATAATGTGAGTTAACATTTTAGAATGACAAAGGGGATGGTGATGCTTTTAGGATGAAAGGTAACCATTTGTTCAAGGTAACCACTGACTGTTTTAGCTTCTACAGGCATAAAGAGACAGTGAAGTTCATGCTGCAACTATTCTTCTACTCTTCCAGTCATCACCAAAGTGAATAAAACTTCACTCAGAGATGCCTGAAAAAACACAATTGAAAATTGATCAGTGCTTCTAGAGTTGGTATACCAGGGACTTGTACAGAAATGCCACTCAAAGCAAACGACCATGTCAATCAGGCAGAAAAAGGAAAAAACATTCAAATGTCAAAATATTTCTGGTTTATAGTGCTGTCAATTCAAGTCTCAATATGAAATAATGATAACATGGAAAACTTCCATTCTAGCAGTCATTGTTCAATAATTTTCTACAATTTAAAATCACATGTTTAAGAAATCACATATGAGAATGAGCAATATCATACTAAAAGCATCAAATAAACATGAGTTAACATTACACAAATGAACAATCAGTAATAATAACTTATTTAAATTTAAATAAGCAGCTCTAAAAAAACTAGAACAAAAATACCTAACTATTCAATGGGAAAATTAGCAAAGCATACACAAAAACATTTAAAGTTTCTTGCTGTCACCTTTATTGTAACTGATATATTAATCAAACTAAAAATGCAAAATAAATTGTGAAAAACTCTGCCTCAAAGAACTGATGACTCAATCATTAGGGTAGCATTTAAGGAAATTAAATATAAAATAATAAATAAACCTCTCAACTGCCACCTTCCTTCTCTTCTGCTGGCAATACCCTTCCGAAGCTATCAAACTATCAAATTCATGGAAGGGAGGACAAAAAACTGAAAAACCTTTTTGACTGTTTGTTCTACTGATTTTTTTTTCTATCAAAGCATCTGCTACGCATCTCTCCTGAAGATGTGATCTAACATAAACCTAAAAGCTATACAGACATTCTCACATCACTTTAGGGTGAAAGGATTTGCTCCTCTCTCTGAGACATCTTCCTTGTTGATGAGAACAGGAAAGAAGAGAAAGGTAACAGTACACCAAATAAAAACTTGTTTGTAACTCCAAATCTGCAGAGATCGCTGCTTACAACTCGCTGCCCTCGGAAGCTCCCAGCAAAAGCTGACACCCATGCTGCCAGGGCTGTCTTACCGTCTGCTCGTACTCCAACTTATGGAAAAAAGGGTGGATGCAGCCCCGCAGAACCTCGGAACCTCAGTTTCCCTTCTGTCCTACACAGCTTCGGCACCAGCAACACCCCAGAGCCCAGGCAGAGCTCTGTGTTTGTGTCGGCAGCAACAGGATTCCCAAGCCTGTCTGGTCCAATTCCTTCTTCCTTCCCCAAGATCCCAACATTTACATCAACAGTAAGTGTTACCTTCATGAGCACCTTCATGGGAGAAACTTGGATGGATGTCCCAGAACACATCTCCTCCTCACAGCTTTCCCAAAACAAAGTGTGATTTGCCACACTGAAAATCTCTACAGCGAGTTAAGAAATAAGAAAAGTCGTGGTTTTCCTAATTTTTCCTTTGATCATGTTAATACCACCTGTGGCTTTATGGTAAAAAAATAAATACAGTATATTTTGCAAGGATTTTCCTTTTTAAAAAGTTCCAAGAAAGTCAGGAAAACAAGGGATTACAAATGTGTATCGATATTTATCTGGAAGAAAAAAAAATAGCAATTCTTATAACAATGTCTTCATGCTGCCTACTTAATTGATAAGGCAAATCTATTAATCTTCAGTTTTAGATAAAAAATTGAGTACTAATTTATAGCATACGCCTACTTCCGTGTATTTCTACATACACATAGCACAAATCCTTTGTTTTTAAAACCAGGTAGACCAAAAAGTATGAACTAGAAATCCATCATAACCTCAAAACAAAACTTCATCCTGGATTTGACAACAGGTGGAAGTAACAGCGTATGGATGTTTGTCTGGCTCTGCGTATACAACAGCAAAATAAAATACACATTCTGAGGAAAATTCATCCCCAGTTGTTAAAAAAAAAAGAATTATTCATATGACAAGTTAATTTTGATAGATAAAATAAGGTAATTATTTAGGCTCTTCAGAAACGTGTGTCTGAAATGTTAAAGTCCATGACAGATTAATGGGCAAAATACAGGCAGGGCAGCTGGGAGTTTACAGTAAATGAAGTACATAACACATCTGACAATTTTACTATTGCACGTAGTACATATATACATATATACTCATTTACAAAGCCCTGGTGGATGAATTAAATTAAACCATTCTCTAACTCATAAATTGGCCAATCATAAGAAGCTTGGCTGTCAGATCTGTTTTAAATAAAGGCTCATTAAGCAGTAGCCTCCATTTCTTTCTTTGCAAGACACTGTGAGAGGCAGTTAATGATTTGAAAAAGAATCTGTAGGCTGCAACTAACGATCCATTTGGGTCAAAGTTTCTATTAAACTTGTTTATTTCCATTTGCAAGAAGTTTCAATGTCTTGTACAAAAGATGTTTACATTTCTTGGTGGATGTCCTTTCACCATATCCAATGACACTTGCACGTCCTATGAAATATGCATACTTTTGAGTGTCCTAATCAAAGACCTTGATAGTAAAATTGTTTCAATTTTATGATATATATTACAGTGCAATCTAGTGCTTCACTGCTTGGAAAGTACTTATAAGGAACAGATTTCTCTAAAGTTACTTTGTCTTTTGTATACACATGGGATAACTGTGGGAAGCTTGTTAGATACCTCGTGTTTTCAGTATGTTAGCTGCTTCAAGGCACATTAATATACATCTGGTTACATAATGACCAAGGAAGAGCTTTATGATGAGGAGAAAAACATTAATTAAGCTGGTGTAAGCAGCCCAACTGTTAAATGCATGACCACAACAGAAACAGTTTCCTACAACTCTAGGTACAGACATCAAGGTGATCCTGAACTTGCAGAGGTGGAGAGGGAAAGGTGAGGAGAACTGTAACAGAGCAAGTGATCAAATGAAGGGGAAGGGTTGCAATTGCTCTCACCAAGTAGGATACAAAAGGTAAACTTTCCAAATCATTTCCAAAGCCACATGATCATGGAAGCACCTGCTCTGAGGAAAGGCTTATGTTTTAAGAAGCCACTAAATTTGCTGTATCTAACATCATATTTTCCGCAATCTTCTTAACTGGGGGCCCAGCTGGCAAGTCAGCATTTAGTTCTGTCTCTCTGTTCTTCGAAGATATCCGAAATAACGCCAGAACTCCTCAAAAAATCAAGTTTTTATTACTCCTTCATTCATTGATGTTGCCATCAGATGTTACATATATATGCATATATACACACACACAGAGGTAAGCATGTATATATATATATACACACACACACACGCACTTGTGATAAATCTCACACCAATTTTGATATCAACATTTCAACCCAAAGACACCACAAACTTTGCTGCAACACTGCTAACCTTTTTTCCTTAATGAAACCAGAATGAGTTAAAGCAACAGTTTTAAAAACAACAAAGATGAGTCTAGAAGCCATTTGTTAAAAGCCAGCAATTTTTTTGATAGGTAGATTTCCTACCAGATTGCTATGAAACGCTTTCTGAAAATATATATTTTTTTGAGTACATATCTATTATTATCATTACCTCTCTCTTGCCCAAATATGTCCTTTCAAATTTTCAAAGCTCCCCTCAGTTTGCTCTGCTTTAGAAAAACATAACTCTGTGAAGAGAAGTTATTTACAGTATCAGATCAAATGCATATATGCATAGTAAGGAATCTGTTCCAAGTAGGCAGTTTTCTTTCCTGGGGATGAAATAACTGATGTAGAAGAAGCAGTATATACTGGTAGAGCCTCTTGTTTACTGAATAAACAGAGTTGAGTTAAAGGATGCTAACTCTGTCAAACCACAATGGGACATCCTAACTAGAAGGGAAAAATTAGATGGAAGTTTAATGTTTACTTTCCATTTTTCTTCATTTTGTTATATGTCAGCTGGAAAAAAATTCTGGCTGTAACACACGGCCTCATTGCCAGTTAGAATTACTACCTTCTTTTCCACATTTGTTCCATATTATCACTCTTTCAGTTTCTGATAACTGCTAAATATAGAGTTCTTCCAGAAAACAGACAGGTCAGACCACTCACAACTTCAATAAATTGCAGGAGTATGGACTGAGCTCCTGACAAAATTGTTGTTTGCCCTCCTATTAAGATTCTCATCCGATATAAATGATCCTGAACTTTATATCACAACTTTGATTGGATTTCAGCATACTTACATTCTGCTTCCTCTTGTGGGATGCTATTAACAATCATTACAAACAACTTCTCAAAAGGAACATAACATATCCCAATACTCTGGAGCACTGTATCTGCATGTTGCAGGTACCTCTATTCTAAATTATCCTCCCACTCCACTATTACCTCACCTCCCACTCTCTGCAATAAAAACAAGATTTGCTTGATTTATAAAGGAAGTAAACATAGCGTTTCTGTAGTTTATAACAGCATAAAATGGACTGAGTACCGTTCAGTGATACATCTGCACAACTGCTTGATCTATAATTTAACCACATTGTATTATTTCAGCTTTACACTTTAATTGGCTTTGAAAGAAAGGTAGAGAAACTGTATTTTTTATGCAGCTTATGCAAGATAGAGTCCTGATATTTTCTAACACACAAAATGACATTTGAAATAGTGAACAAAAGGAAGTCTCAGAGGACACCAAATGACTGAAGATTGTCATTATTCAGACTCAACAGGAATCTCATTCCCTTCTTTAGATTTGTATGAATAAATAAAAATCTCCAAGACTACCATTCACCTTGTATAACTTGTTTTATTACACATATAGTAAAAAAATCAAAATATTACAAATTTCCCAGACCAGTTTGTTCCCAAGACATCCATGCTCTCACACACATTTACAGCTCTGCCAAGGTTTGGGTTTTTTTTTTTTAATTTAAAAAAAACTAACTAAAACTCAGTCCATTAAAATAGATTTTTCAGCTAGATCAGTCCTCTTTTCTGTTCACAATGAAGCTGCACAATGGTTGGTGCATTAACCAGGCAGGGGTATGGGATGTCTACAGAAAAAAGCAGAAGAGCAGGAGAAAGAAATGGGGGAAGGGGGGAGAGAAGGGAGAGAGAGGGGGAGAGAAGAGAAAAAAGAATAGCACATTGCTGTGATTTTGATGGCAGTGCCAGCTTACAACCATGAGTTGTTCACAGAATTAGTTTCCGGTAACTACTTATTCATTGCCCTGCTTCACACAGCTGCCTAAAGCAAGTTTTGGTGAAAAAATATGTTTCCAAGGAAATTATCCACTGGAACTGGATGTTCAGCATCTGCTAGTCCTTCCCTCCTACACTCAGAACCACAGCATAGACCTGTAGATGTCATCTTGACCAAGTCCTCACTCAAAGCCAGGCTAACCTTTGTGCTGTATCAGATCACTTAGGGCCATGTTCAGTCAAGCTTTGAGTATCTCCAAAGGAGAACCAAAGAGACTGAGACTGTGCATCTGTAATTTAAGAGAATACCTAGTGCAGGACAAGTGCAGATTAGCTATTTGCACCAATCCTCCATTTTAATAGTTTTATTTATGCTCATTTATTTAAATGAGTCCAACTTCCACTTCTTATCACATTGCTGGAGAGTCCAGAGGGATGAAAACGTTAAAATCACCACTTCAGCTCTCAGTAATGTAAGGATTTGGGGTTTCAGCAGAGAAAAAAAGAAAACAACCATCTTTTGAAGAACTGAAGTTCAACTATTTTAAGAGAAACAGAATGTTCTCACAGTCTTTTGCATCACTTCTCTCTAGTTAAACAAAAAAGCAAATAAAGACAGCTCACATTATTACTATGGAAAATGCCATGGCTTGACTGAAAAAGCAAGCTATAGGAGAAACAAATGATTATGGCCACTAAACACAACCCAGATTTCAAGCAAGCTGGACAGCTGCTTCTCTGAAAAATGACTCAAGTTATTTAAGCTGGATTTAAGCAGACACCTCTCACCAGTCTAAATAAATCTTAACACAGAGAATTTGAGGAAGCTGATGGGGTGGCTCCAGTGACAGCAGAGGAAAGATGAAGAGTGGTGGGATGAGGTTGCCTCTGCCTCATTCACTCCTATTTCCTTCCAGCTCCTGTCTACAATGGCAAGTAAAAATGGAGCAGTGGTGACAGTGCCAGCTCCAGCAGCAAGAAAAAGAATTTGGCACCTGAGACCAGAAAAACCCCAGGTGCACCACTGATACTGATTACCTTTCTCTTACTGCAGCCCATAAGAATTGTAAGAAAAAAGTTTGATTTATACTGCTGTGTTTGTTGAAAACACCTTTGTTGACTTGAGCTCAACATATTTATAGCTTATTAAGTAAATTGGATCATTCTAACAAAGAACACGCCACTGGGACATTTTCCAAGGAGAAAAAAATACATAAAAACAGATGCTTACAATCAATTTAGTTTGTTTTCAGAACTATATAGCAACTGCACAGTTTATAGCAGTCCCCTTTTACTGATTTATTTAATCTTAAAGAAAAATTTCAGGGAAACTGAAGCATTTCACATGTAGTTAGTGCGATAAACAGCTATTTCACCTGTACCTTAAGGTATCCTATCCTTGGCCCACATTGCTAGGGACTAAAAGAGATTATCATCTGACATCTTTTCCCTGACTTACATAGTAGATTACAGCAGGGTCAATGTTCAGATGTTCAACAGAAGAAAATTACTACAATGGAGTCCAGAAATTTTTTCATTTTAATAATAAATAACCAGCATATTAAAATGGCACATTCCTTTACAAAACAGTCCCTGCAAATAAGCAGATTTTTTCTTCGATAAAGAACAAAATGCCTTCACACTAGGGCAACTGGTACACTTGTGGAATTTATTAAGTTAAGCATAAATGCTAAGACTAAATGAGCTCCTTTAATTTCCATAATGAAATTGTTTTTGTAAAGTTAAAAATACTGTAATGAGGCCAAAACGGTGTGCTTTCAGAGACTCCCATGGTGAAACAAATGAGATTTCAGCTTCTCTAATTGGGCATACTGCAGACTGAGCTTGATGTTGTCCTCAGCACAGGATGTTTGTTATCCCTAACAAAAAGAGGTCTACAGCTGTCAGCATAATATCATATAGCTTCTCTGAAGCCCAGCCATCAGAAGGAAGGCTGCTGCTCTCTGACTGGGACCACCCAAAGGGAGAGATCAAGTAGAGAACAGCTCTACTCTTCCTGATTAAGAAGTTATTCGTGGAAGTAATTTGTTTACAGCTATCACAGAGAAGCTTTTGAAGCAAGGAATGAGTATTCCCAAAATCCACCAAGACAACCTTATTTGATTAAATAATGAATATGGATATTCCCTTACTCTTTCATTCCCACCTACCCCTTTTCCCCTTGCTTATTAGATTTCATTACCTGTCAACGCAGGCCTCTGGAACTTGCCTCTTCCAGCAGGAAAAAGAAAAATGTTAGAGGCATTGTGTTGCATCTGTAGTGCCAGAATCTGCTGGTTTGATGATATGTGCAACATCACAGTGACACCCTTCAAGCCTTTAACAACTTAAGACTCATTTTCAATAAACATCATTTTTGGTTTTCCCCTGTACTAAAGTTCAAGTGTAAAGGATTGAAAGAACACATAATCAACTTTAAAAAATTAACCAACTTAATAATCTGGCAGAAGTAAAAACAAGCCACTTAGTTCTTACACAACTAAACCATGATTTAGTATTCAAAGCAAGAACAATAATTCTATAGAGAAAAAAAAAAAAAGAACTATTTAGGGCCAAAACAGAACGTGACTATACATACTTTTAGATGCCCTATAAAAGGATACTTGTTTCCAATTAGTTACATGAAGAAGAAAGACTTCTCTTAAATGCACACTGATGGAGATTTCAGCTCCTTTGCTCTAGACCTAAGGCTTCATTGCAAGATCAAACTGTTTAACCTATGCCAGAACATTTTACTGGACTAAAAATGTCAAGGCATAATTTTAAAGTGACTTCCTTACTATTTAAAATTTTCTGTAATGATATTATTGTTTCATTGTAACATTTGGAATATTATTGCGTCTTTCTATCTAGCCTTTCACTCCTTTTCCTGATATCCCGCTCTGCTTTCACTTCTCAAGATTTCAGCTGTCAACTTGCTACAAACAAAAAATGTGTTTTCTTTACAGAAAGGCTTTGAGAATCTTGATAGTTATCACATGTTCTACAATTCACCCCTCTGCTGCCTCATAAAAAGATAGGAATATAGGCTTTACAATGAGAGCAAAACACTTTGATGAACAATGAATAAAAGTGAACAATTAGTTTAACCAGAGGTTTAAAAAAAGTAGTATGAAAAAATGACAGCAGAGAAGAAACAATAGGCAAAATTTTATATCATCAGAATTGATGCATTTTTTGAATGGCTTTTGCTTCTTTGCTCAGGTTTTGGTGAGTGCAAAAGAGTATAGCAAAACTGCACAGACAGAATGAAAAATATTGTTCTCCTACAGAAAACAGAACTTTCCCAGAATTGTATAAGGCATCCATTGAAAAATATAGCTTAGCAGGTAAACTCTTAAGAATTCTTGTGAGATTGTGCTCTTCCTACTTCCAAGGCCCCTGAGTACTGCATTAATGTTTTGAAAGGGAATGCAGAAAATTAGCAAAAGATAAGTGAATCATCAAGTTTTTTTCATTTTAATTCAAACTTGATTCATTAAAGCCTCCCAAAAAAACCTCTACAGTACATGAATCAGGTCCAAATAATGAGATATTTTAATTAATTTGAACGTGGAACTTTACTTTAGATCACAGAAACCTTCTTAGAGGATGCTCCAAAGACCAGCATGGGGTAAAAGCAAAATATCACATTGCTAGATATTCAAAGAAAACCTGTCTTGAGAACCTCCTACAAAGACAAGGATGATTTCAAGGAAAAATAAAGAATGGGAAAATTCCTGCAGGCTTTTTTACAACTGATTTTGAGTATTCAATGATCGGTATTGTACCGATCTTTGTGTCTACTATGATACCATAGGCTAAATAAAAATTATATACATATTGCACACAGTTTATTGCTATGTGTAGTAAGTTATTCGAAGTATATCCTCTCAGGTTTTGAAAGAGCAGAGAAAGTCTGAGCACTGTGCCCCTGTACACCTACAATACACCACAAAATGTTATCAAGTTGTGTATCTGCATTACTTGAAACAAGGGTCAAGATTATACAGCCTAAGGAACAAATTTAAAGATTAAAAATCTAACAGCCTGCTGAAATAGGCATAAAACAGATTGTAATCGGCAACTGGCTGTCAGTTTCCAGAAACATCACCACTAAATGATGATGTATTGAAAAAAGTTTAAATATGCATCATCTTAGTGTTAAAAATACCTACACAAAGGTTTTTTTTCTATACTGTTTATGTGTTACTTTAATTTAGATCTAAAAAATCCGCTGATTTATTTTGGCTAGCCCTATTAAAAATAGGATATCTCCTAAAAATCTTCCTGTTAGGCTTGGACTGTAAAAGGGGAAAATATTTAAGGTGCAAAATATCTTTGTCCCACTGTTTTCCTTTAACATATTGTTACTATGATGAACAAATTACATTGTCCCATCAATCAGCACATCTGAGCAACATCGGTTCTGACACAAAGCAAATAATAAATCTCTCCCTGTAATGAGTTCTGCTTTCTAATAAATTTACCCATTATTTTCGTCTAGAAGATTAACTGTTATAAAATCTATAATATGAAGCACAGACAAAATATACATACAAATATACACACAAATTTTGGGGTTAAACCACATTTTGGTATTCACATTATTTGGCAAATAACATGTCACCTTTATTTAAGCTGATCAGGCCAGCATTTCCTTTCTATCAGCAGAAACAGCTAATTCACTTTCATTGACCATCCAGCAGTATAATGTACCACCTGCTTATTGTGATTCTCTCTGGCTAGACATTTAAAAAAAAAAAACAAAAACAAACCTGCCTTTCTCTGTCCCATTCTGTAATTCAACTTTGTACAAATGTAATCTTAAATTCTTCAATTCTCTCAGGCATTTTGTGAGTAGAGATGCTGGGATTTTTACAGCACCGCATCTGTGCATGCACATTGTGATTAATACAAGAGAAATCCTTCAGGCACATTGCAATTGATGCAGCAAAGCTGAACTTATTTGAAGCACTGCAAAATTATCTGTTTCTTCAACTGTTAATTTATTTCTTCACAGCCAGACAGGTATAGAAGATTAAGCACTTCTTTTTTTCATTGCTATATAAAAGTAGAAGATGCACATATGGTGGTAAAAGGGCAGAAAATAGTGTCATAAGGCATTCTAATATTTCGGAAAGAATTTGCTTTTCAGACCAGTTTAATGTTTATGTGCTTTAGAAAATCTAAGTCATATTGTGATGAGGAATCCTATCTAGCCAAGTTTTCATTGCTATTTTTGTCACCAGCTACGACAATTTCTATTGGTCTGTAAACATTCGCAACCCCACCAAATGCTAGTTCATACTTACTGACGAAAATCAGAAAAAGAAGCCAGAAACATGTTATGTTCAGTCTGCTACTTCATTTTGGGTTAAGAGACCACAGTTTTGACAGTAGAGCCATCTGCTGTTAACTTTCCTTCTCATCATAATACCAGTCCAGTCAAAAGCAATTAAGCGTGTTTTGCCATTATAATATGCAGATAATTATGATAAATTACAGTTTTCAAATCAGCCTCAAATTATGCATATGGTAGGTATTTTCCTTGCAGTCACTGATGTAAAAAATATTCCCGTTTTCAAAATATTTCAGCTATTTTATTGATGATGTTATTTCTGTAATGAGATATCTACAAGAAAATTTCTTGGGCACAGAGCCTGACAGCCATTAGAAATCTATTTATATCTCAGCAAGACATTTTGCCAAGTAGATAGAGCCATAACATTCTGCACTGCCATTACACAAAATACGCAGGAAATTGTCTACTTTTGTTTACTTGTGTGTCATGAAAAAATTAAAAACATATGCAAACACACAACTAAATAGCCACAAGACTATTTGATGTTTTGTTACAATGTGGAATGATTCAAGAGTTGAATGTAGGCTAAAACACATGATAAAAACATAATTTTAAGGAACTGCATACTGCTGTTTTGTGTTGAGCTCTCTTTGGCATTGCTCGGGTGATCCCCAGGATTAGCCAGGCATAAATAGGCAACAATTCAAAGTGGAGTTGATAAAAAATTCATCCTCTATTCCAACACTGGAATTATCTTGAGGGTACATTTTTTTGTATGGGTGGGAGCATACTGTCATACTTTCTCTGAAGTTTAACTGAAAAATCACCACTGTTAATATTTTAACTTTTTTTATAATGTTTCCTCTGTATTTCTTTGCTAGTGAATGGACTTCCTGAGAAATAATCAGACCCTACAATGCGACCACATGCTCTTCGTGACCAGACGAGCATTGAGTGATGATCCAGGAGGCTTCATCCATCTAGTTCTTGCCAGGAATGTGAGACCTGCTATGAAAGATGGCTCATAAATCCTGGACACTAACAGCAACCAGTAGCACCTGAGCCATGGCAGGCCACGGAGAAACGATGAGGAAAAGAGGAAAGCAAAAGAAAAAATGACACAATAAAGCCAGTGGCAGCAGAATCAAATCTGAGCTCTGCTAAATGCACAGAGATGGTGTCTGCATGGCAATGGCCTAATCACCTTCTCATCATTGTGGACACACAGTGTTCAAATACAAGTCAGAGAGATAAAAGTTACTGAAAGATATCAATTCAATTTCAAGTTAAAAAACTTGCAGTCAAAGACATGAATGATACGAACTCATATTTAAATCCTTTCCCTCAAACAATGAAGTGAAGCAATACATCCATTTAGCAACAACACAGAAGGAAGACTAGGAGTGAATATCTGCTTTACTTGAATGTCAGCTAGCTTGCTCTTCAGCTGTGCTTGCAATAACCACGCAGACTCAGAAACAGGAGATACCAACAAAACAATAGCAGAATATCCCTATCTCTACCTTCTGATTCTTAGCACTATGAGACAGAAAAGGATAAGATCTTTAACTAAGGGGAATGGAGCCATTACCTAGTTCTGCTTGTAGAAAAGATGTGTGTTCTCTCCATATCCCTCTGGTAGCTGCTGTTAACAGCTGCCAGTGCATTACCATACTTTTTTTCTCCTTGGCAGGACAGGCAAATTGCTCCCCACAGATCAGATGCCAGTCAACATGGCAGAAGGAACTGTGTTGAGCATAATTTCTCTTCCCGTAACACTAAATTGTTTTCAAAATGTTTGGTTTCTGTCAAACCGCTGCTTGGGGTGAGGTGTTGCCTCTAGATTTTTCTTTTGAGCATAGAGTTGTACTGAATTTTCATAATCAATTGAGAAAATGCAGTGGATGTTTTTATTTCAGAAGTGCTGAAAAATTTAACAAACCATTCAATTGAGAAAGTTCTTGTTAAAAAACTATTGAAAACTTAATGTTTAGCTAATTTATGTTTTCAAGATTAGCTTTGCACAGTATCACAAAACCTAAATTTTATTACTCAATATAATTCTCTGCAAAGTTTTTCAGAAGAGGCTATTTGGATTGCAAGGCTTCACATCTAACACAACAAGATATTGCAATTTTGAGTTGGGAGAGCTGCATGCAGCCTATAAACTATGGTGTGTAAATGTACAAACATATAAAATATTATTTGTATCTTTGCTGCTGCTTCAAAATAAATTTCTTGCCCTTCATAAAAAAGTTCATTTTCTGAATAAAACCAAGAACTGCGCTGTCTACTTGACTAATCAACTTGAATTCATGCACAAGCCAGTGCACCCTCAATATTAATGCAGGTGGCTGCTCAGAAGCATGCAGAATGACAAAAGCATCCACTGATTCTTTTTGGAAGCAGCAATGCTGATTTATACCTTCTTAAAAATGTATGTCAAGAGCCAGAACAGATAAACAGAAATGCAAATCAAATTCAGCAGGAAAAGTGTTCCCTATAAGCAGAGAAGTTCTCAGCATAGTTTTACCACAAATCTGCTCTCAAAAAACAAACCTTATGATGAAATATAATTAGCACCATATCTAGAATTAATAATGATTCAAGAGAAACTGACTTAAAACAACAATCTAACAGACTTGGGGAGGCCATCTTAGTAGGGATATTTCTGTTTGGTTACAGTATTGTATGTGCATTTTCAGTGTTGCATGAATATAATTAGCATGTCTGTATTCCAACCAGGAAACACTAATCCCCAATTAGAGTTTATGCAAGTCTGATGCCTCCAGTTTACAAACAAAATTTTCCTTGTCTATCACTTGATATTCCAGCTGTGAGCCAAAAGGATGTCAAGGTAGGAAGCACATCCACAAATACTTACAAGTGGGCACTTAAGTAATTCCCCAGTATAGATGCAGATACCAATTCATACAGATCTGAGGAGAAAAGCTGAAAAAAACCCAAATCAAATGAAAATTCTTTCACTCTTGTCCTCTAAAACACATTTGAGAAGTGAGATTGTTTATTATTAAGCCATGTGAGGTACATAAGACAATACTCTAAAAATACTATCCATCATTAGTGACTCCATGATTAGTTCTGTCAGCTAAGGCAAAGTGAAGATGTGCTCCCTAGAAAGCAATGCCTTGGTGCTCCATGTCAGTAAAACAAGAGTCTCAATCTTCTTGAATCCATCAGCAACCAATTTGGAAAGTGAATTTTTTTGAAAGTTCTAAAGTAGATAGGACATTTGAGTGAAATCATGTTTGGAACTAATCTCTTCTTAAATCTCAACAGTAAAATGCAAGGAAAGTTAAAAACTTGAATTCTTGGACTAAATTTCAGAGACATCACTGTTTACCATCTTCACCTGCATCAACTGTATATTCAAATTTTGTCAAAGTGCTATTAACCTCCCTTCCATGGCATTACAAATATTTTCCACAAAGACCTATTGCGAGTTGTAAACATCTACAAGTTTTGGCATTTAGTAATGACTGAAAAATCCTGGTATTTTTCATTTAAAAAAACAGCTTTCCAATTTTTTGCTCCACTGAGGACTTCCGTATCAAATAATCTGTCGTACAACTCTCTACAAGCACTCAGAAGGAACTATTAGCATTTAACAACTATCTTTAAAAATCTCTTCTGTAACTGCTCTGTCTCTTTTGGTCCATTATCCCTCAAGAATGGCTTCATCTGCCTGAAAAAACCCTTCTGCCAGAAACCTGGCAGCCAAGACCCCCGCAGCACTTTGAGGGAAGTACAAAGCAGGCTAGAAAAACCTCTGGCACAACCTTTCAAAAAGATATCACATCAATCTCTTCAGGATGTCAAAGACAACAGCTAACAAGAGAGAGCAATATCCAGGCACACCAAACGATGGTAGGGGGAAAAAACTCCCTAAATTCACCTGTTTAGTTCACATAAAAAGGAGATAAACTCAACATCATGTAAATGCCACTGGACTTGCATTGTTATCATCCATTCTCACCCTCCACTGAACCAGTTATCTTCATTCACAGGCAGGCACAAAGACCTTGAAGCCCTCAGTAGCATTAACAGTGCAGTCAGCACCTCACAGGCAGAGGGTTCCCCCCCTTTAGAGATGGGCATCTGTGATCACTAGAACTAAAACACACCAAGCACGCTTGCTGAGCTGCACACTTTGGCACAAGACCTGTAGGTTTTGCCCTCAGAGCACTCCATATGCCTGAAGTGCTTTGAGATAGATCAGGAATCACTACATCCCCAGGAAAAATAACTGTAGCTGTGTTATTGTCCCAAATCTATCAACTAGCAGGACCTACAAAAGCAAAATTTACCTAGAAGCACAGAGTGTTCAGTATATCTCAGCATAGGCAACAGTGAAATGAAGTCTCTACATTTTTCTGTTTTCAAACCTGCCCAAGTAGCAGACAAAGGAAGGAGATAATCATCTTTGGACATACAGACATACAAAGCAGCATCTGAAATATCTTCAAAATGCAGACACTTCCTGAGAATCCTTCTTCTGACATAGAATTTCTGCTAGGAGAGGGTATCATCTTAACTTTCAGATGCCTGTTATCCAACATCAGAAAATCGTAAGTCTTTAAGCAATGCAGGAATGAGGAATAATGGCTGACAGCACTGTCCTTTAACTCAGATTCAACATTAGCCCTGGCTATGCCCACTTCCAGTACATGGTAATATATTAGCACAAGAGAAATGGAAATTCTTGGTAATCTTTTCACTATTTTTATAATATTGAATCAGATTCCTGGCAAAAGAAGAAGCAGCAGTAAAAGTAGAAATATTCACCCAGAATATCTGAAAAGTAAAAATAAATTTCAAGACATCTCATTCAGGGTTTGAAATAAAAATCTGCTGACATCTGGTATGGATCTGCTGGCTGAATTGCTTTGATTACTAATGCAAAGCCAAGTTCTTTTTTATTTATTCATTTACTCATTTATTTCATGGTTTAAAAAAATGGGTTTCATAATAAATATGGAGAGTGACAACACAATGCTGATTAACAAATGTGATGCTCTCAATTTCTTTAATATATTTCATTTTTTTTAAAGGAATTGTGTGTCTTCAAGATTGTCAGTCCTAAATTTTATCCATGCCTTTCCTGTCACTACTTGGTTTTGGCTTTCTTTGGATATGCTAAATTTATAGGTGTTGACAAAGTATTAAGAACTACAAGAAGAAAGTGTCTGTGTAGAGCACTTCAGCACTTGTCAGGCCACACCTGGAATACTGTGTTCAGTTTTGGTCCCCACTATAAAAAATAGACACGGGCAGGCTGAAGAGGGCCCCTAGAAGGGCCACAAAGGTGGTCAGAGGACTGGGAAGCCTGCCATGAAGGGAAAGGCTGAAACAACAGGGTTTGTTCACCTTGAGAAAAGAAGTCTTCAGGGAGGTGTTATCACCATGGTCCAGTATTTAGAGGGTGGCTATAAAGAAGAGGGAGACCCCCTTTTTACAAGGAGTCATGTGTAAAAGACAAGGAGTAATGGGAAGAAGTTACTCCTGGGGAGATTCTGGTTGGACACAAGAATAACGTTTTTCACAGTGAGAACAATCAGCCATTGGAATAACCTTCCCAGGGAAGCAGTGGTGCCCAGTATTGGGCACATCTAAGATTCAGTTGGACAAGGTGCTGGACCATCTAATCTTGAACCAAATTCTCTATAAGCTCCTTTTAGATAGTTGAAGACAACAATTAGAATTGTGTCTCAAACTTCCCCTTCAGTCTTCTATTCTCTATACTTAATCAATCCAGCCCTCAGCTCTTTTGCTCAGCTTGGTGTTCTGCAAAGCTGCTTTCTAGCCAGACAGCCCTCACTGTGTAGTGTTGCATGCAGTTGTTCCATCCTAACTGCAGAAATTTGCATTTGCCTTTGCTGAAGGCAAGGTTCCTCCAAGCCCGTTTCTTCAGCCTGTTGAGAGCACTGAAGAGCAGCCCTGTGCTCCAGCAAATCAACCACTTCCCTCCAAAAGAGCAACACTGAGCAAACTTACTGAGATTGCATGCAATAGAATCATACAGGTTGTTATGAAGGAGCCAATAAGTCCTAGCTCCAGTGCTAAGCCCTATGGAACTTCCAGCAACTGGTGGTCAGCTGGCTTTCACACTGACACTAAGCCTTTAGGTCCAGCAGTCAAGCTTGTTTTCCAGCTACCTTAGTCTGCCTAATCAGTATCTCATTAGTTTGGCCACCAAGGTATTACTGAACTCTGAACTCCAGGGTTCTAATCTTGCTATTTACCTTCCTCACCACCACCTGGCAGGTGTGAAGCTGGAGCTACCACTGACCTTCCCAGGCTTCACCAGGTCCTCTTTACTCATGAGCAGCAGATCACCTTCTGTGACTGATGAGGCAGCACTTGTATTAAAACAGATCCTCAACATATCCCAAAAATCTCCTTGATGACATGTGCCACACCATGTTATGCCATCCAGCAGATGTTGACAGGTCAAAGTTGCTCACAAGAAACAATGGTTTCAATCAAGCTTCCTCCAGTCCTCTAAAGAAGGTTTCAGACAATTCCTTTCTTCTCTCACTAAGTCTGTAGGAGAGGCATTCATGTTGGACTCTCCTTTGATCTTGACCAGCTTATTACACCTTCCAAAGAAAATCTGGATCTGCAAATTCAAGCCACCATTGGAGCATAAGTCTTTCTTTCATCTTAGCAGCTGGTACTACCAAAAGAGTCTGCATTCCTCCACTACCATGCACCACTGGCATCCCATACCACATTTCTGTGCCCCTAAAGAGGTACCCAGATGCTACCCAGACTTTGTATTCCTTGTTGCTTCCTATGCACTGCATGTTTCTGTACAGGTAGATGGGTCACCAGGGAAAGCACGAAAGGTTTGCTTATAATTCTGCCATTTAAGTACTTCTCTGGCCCTCATTCCTCCACTTCTCTCTGGGTTTCAGTCTTCATTTCCTGAAATGAATACTCTTTAAAAAGGAAGTTTCATTGAAAGTTGTGATATCTTAACTGAGGCTCAAACTCTTCTCCATAGGTAAACAAAAACACATGCATGTGTAAGTGAGCAATAACCCTACCAACTTCCAGCCCGGCTGCTCACTTTCACTCACTCCTACAGTCAGAAAGAAAACCTTGAACAATGTGAATCTAACCCATGTTGGTGCAAAGCTACTTGAAGCTGGAAATTACCTGAAAGGACAATTCTAAAAAACTACTCATGCAGCTTAAAAACTACTCAAAGCTTTTTAGACAGATATTCAAACTTAAGATCATACATGAAGCATTCTTCCCTGAGGATGATCCTCACATTAGAAGGACATTAATTTATGTTTATATTTTTGAAGAACAGATCAGCAAAAACCACAGGACTCCAAAGGTGCACAAGATACATGACTGCTCTGGTGATGAACTACTGAAATTACAGGAAGACAAATACAGGTGGTTTGATTATGAAATGAGATAAGCATGTATATTACCCTTTTACCATATGTTCCAACAATGCTCCTTTTTCTACTTCTTCATATCTCTGTGAAGCAGAATTTTTTGGAAAAGCTGTTGCTAAAAACAAGTACAGTAACCTGCTGAGTACTGAGAATGAGCGACTTTTATATCTGAAACTTCCCACTGCTCCTAAACAGATTTGTGACTCCAAGCAGACTCATCTATCTCATTAACAAGAAGTACTATTAGGGAAAAACAGAAACCTTTGAATTTAATTAAAATTCAAGTACATTTTGTCTGAATGCACATTTTTATTTATGTTGTTACATTCAAAAGGAAGAGCATTATAAAGTTCTATCTATGCACTCGTTTACAGAGAAAGAATAATCAGCCAATATTTTGATGGAGTGATATTCAAATAGCAGGGGAAAAGGTACCAACTACTAAAATGTGTCAACTTCTGGTTATACCTTATCTTTTCATGCCACGGTCTACTCCAAAAGTTACGCAGTGGAAAAGGATGCATCATGCTACCATAACTTCAAAGTGATACTCAAATGTGTCATGCTGTAAATAAAATCAGTTGAGATGCAGAGGCGCATGAAAATCCACTGACAAATTTTTGAATGGTTTGGGTCACAAGGGACCTTTAAAAGTGATCTAGTCCAGCCTCCTCTTCTATGACCAGAGACATCTTCAACCAGATTAGGTTGCTCAGAACCCCACCTAATCTGGCTTTGAATCCCAACTCCTGTTAACATTATCACGTGACTAGTAGGATGTACCAGTTTGAAAGTCTTAATCATACAAATATATTATTAAGTAACCTTTCATTTTCAGAGGACTAGTTCACAGTTGGTTTCAGTAACTGGTGATCTTTTTTGACTGTTTTCATAAGGTGAAACACAAAGCCTAGCCACTGTAGGATTTCTTTTAATTACATGTTCTATGGGTATCGCCAAACTTGTAATCCCATTTCAAAAGTAAAACTTCCAAAAACATATATTACCCAGAAAATACCCAGAGGAAAAGAAAAAAGTGCTGGGGAGAGAGAAGAGCAGAGGGAAACCTTAAAGAGTCCTTTAGTTACAGAAGACAAATCAGAATAAACATCAGCCTAAACCAGAATAAGTTTCAACTGTTCTTCATCTAAAATCCAAAATATTTCTACTGATAGCACTGAAAGCACACTAATCTTATTTTTCTTCCCCACAAAGTCAGTAAGGAGAGGGATTATCCAAAGAGCTGCACAGGGCTTAAACTGCTAATAAAAAATTCTGCCCTCACACTCACTGTTGTACATTCTGTTTTTCACAATAACTGACAAACACAGCAAGATTCAAATAAATATCCACTGAATTATAGATGCCCTACCCCCAACAAAAAAAAAAAAAGTGCATGAGCTGAAAGCAAGTTAAAAAAAGCAATCAAACTGAACCCAATAATAACTACTTCACTGTCATAAGGGACCCTCTACTTCAAAAGAAAACCCATATGAGGAAGCCCATACAGATGGTGGGTCTATCCTACAGTCTGACTATTACATATTACCCTTGAAGATGAGTGTTTTGAACCCATTTCCTGAGGTAAAGTCCACTGACTTCTACTACTTCTTTGATGAAACAATATCAAAGGGGAGAATTCTGTCTTGCCCCTCTTTTGAATTCAATTTCTTCAAATAATTTCTGTGCTATCCAACCTTCAGCAGGAGAAATTGCTGAGGAGACCCTGTGGTCATCCCTGTACACCTGAGATGGAGAAATTTTGAATTCCAAGAGGCACAGTTACCAAGTACACCCCAAGACAGCTTGTGGACACACAGCTCCTGCAACCTGAGCACAGCCACTGGACAGCAATAAAGGTGACCCTAACTGAGGCTGAGAGAACATTTGTCCCTGACTCAGAGCTTCATCCTCAGCAAGCAGAACAATAAAATAATTTCATATCAGCAAATAGTGTGACACAATGGAAAAGAGGGGGTGATATGACCAGCCCATGTTTAATGACTGCTTCTGAACTAGATAACATACACTCACCCAGCCTCTCTCTGGAAGCATACACTGCCCAGGCAAAAGCACTCCATCAATTTACCCACCCAGTACAAGCAAAGTGCCTTCAGTGCTAACAGCAAGCTCCTGGACTGCAGCCACACTGTAGCTTGAAAATGGTGATATCCTAAAGTCAGACCAACAAGGTCCCAGTGGTAGTACAGACTTGAGTGTTAAAGAGATCAAAACCCAGCTCAGAGGCCATACTCCAAGGGCCCAAGATGAAAAGGGCTGGAAGCCCAGTCTCAAAGCAGGTTAGAGCCTGGCCAGGAAAAGCAGCAGCAATGATGTCCCTGTGATTTATCAGGGTCCTACACCTTTGAGATCCAACATTCCAGATCAGGCTCTGTTGAGACAGCAGGCTCAGCATAAATGATGAACCTCTCAAACATCATCCAATCAACTTTCTTTTCCCAGATCAAGAGGCCATCTAAACCAGCAGAAAAGAGGTCATACTTGGAGAGGGAATATAAGAAATAAGGCAAGTATGGAATGGTCATTCTCAAGTCTTATCTTCTGGCTTCCAGTAAAGACCATTGCTTTCTTTTCACTGTAGGCAGTATTTCCATTAAATTCTACCCGAACAGAGGGCATTGGAAGGTATAAGTAGCAAGGCAAAGCCACTGTCATCTTCTACCATTCCCATGGCTAAAACCAGCTCATTTTTATAGGAGTAACAGCCTTCTAGCTCCTCAGATGCAGTACTGACTCTTCTTTGTGCTGACAACACCAATTCAATACCCCACTGCCACGAGCCATTGATTTGACAACTTGACTTATTAACTTTCACATATTCGACAGAGGCTGACATTATCATGTGATACATAGCATTCCAGACAGGACCCCTTATTTCTGGGAGTTCATGAGTCTTTATTCTAACGAAGAATATTGGCACTGAAGTTTCTCTCAGAAACCCAAGTATTGTACGCCAAGGAAATACTATTCATTTTCAGAATGAGCAGGATCCTGAGAAAAAAAAAATAGACCAAAACCCAATATACAGCACACACAAACAAACACAACAAAAAAAAAACCCACCCCACATACAACCACCTAACAATTTGTACTGTTGGATTCATTCGGGAAGCGGAGTGAAAAAAAAATTTGAAAAGGACCAAACTTCATAGAAACTTACTCCCTCAAGTCAGGGTCCCAGAAACTTGTTCAGCTTTTGCTTGCGAACTTCAGAATTCAGAAACTTTGGGAGTTTTCCACTGCAGCAAAAGGCAGAGCTTTAAAAAATCTACAAGACTTTAATTAGACATTAAGTAAGATAGCCTTTTCCCAGCTCCATTCCCTAGGATATGTTCAAAGAAAGTTGTATTGGAACAATTTTCAGCACTGGTAAACAGCAGTCTGGAGAAGAAGCATTAATTTCAAGACTTTTCTTCTACAATCTGACAAAATCAGGCAGGTTAGAAAACTCTACCTACGTATCTCTGAAATACACCACAACATCTTGATGAAAACAGTTTTGTGCTTGTATCTTTGATCTAGGATGAAAGATATCACCCCAGATGAATCTGAACCAAGTATTCAGGTATTTCAACTGCTGAATGACAGACCAGCTGAGGATTAAAGGTCAAGCCAATAGCTTGAAACGTAGTAAAAACAGACAATGCTGAAGCACACTTAGATCTTCAGGCAAATAGCCTTCAGGCTTGCTATGAGTTTACTCAAAGCAAGACAGCATGATCTATTCAAGTTGTGCTCCAGGCTGGATGCTGTAAGACAAGGTTGTGCTCATGACTATGGTATCGCTTTGCTGCATGATCTATTCTTTTGGATTCAGCTGTATTTCACTACTGACAGAGCAGATTTATTCTGCAGCTTTACATGACTATCATGGGACTAATTCCCTATGCGATCTATATCATTCTATTTTGGGCTTCTTGTTGTCTGTCCAAAATGCTTTCCCCTGCTGATTTTTCATACAGCTGGAAACAAAGCTGGGGCTTCCTCAACCATCGTGGTTCCTCAGGGCCCATATAGGAAATTGTTACTGCTCACATAATAAATTCCCTGAGTAAAGGATATCGATAAAGCCAAAAATGCTCTTTCCAATGATTTATTTAGCTGCTGACTTCAAGTTTCCCTTCCACATAGCAGCTTTTCTGTTATTTAATCAGAGATAAACAAGTTTCTGAAATGTTCTTCCAGTTTAATTCTGGGTTATCAGATAGTTAAAGCACTAAAATAATCCATTAAGGATCATTCATGGTCTCACTCAACAGGTTTTGATTGAGATTTCAAAACACCACAGCCTTTATTTCAGGTATGTTGAAGCAACTAAATCTAAGCAGTAACTTTGCCAACATGCCCAGAACCTCTCTTTTACAAATGCTTTTTGTGTTAATTCCTGCCTGCAATAACTCATCTGCAACAAACCTCATTTAGCTACATGTATTAACCAGTATTCCTCAGTATAATATCACAGGAAATAATTAACATTACTTCTACTCCTAATATTCCTTTGACACTATAGTAGGACTGTACTGATACTGCACAGATACTACATCAAAATATAAGCATATTAACAAAAATAGCCCAGGTGCACCCCCAAAAAAAAAAAAAAAAGGCAAAAAAGATGATTTTTGTAACAATTCCATCTTGAAAAGCAAAGTTTTTGCAAATTTCCAGAGGTGGTGGTATTCACATCACTGAAGCTAAGGTGCTTATATGGGCAGCTAGTATCCTGTGGCTCCTCAATACTCAACAGAGAAAGAAAGGCTTCTCCAGGAACAAATTCAGAGCAGAGACCCAGTATAAGCACTTTGTAGAAGCAATTTCTTCTAGAAGTGAAGAAAATATAAAAGAAGCACAAGAGAAACTATCTGACTGAGGCTTAGTGGTTCACACTGGAACACAGTGAAAGAATAAAAATCCTCATATTATACATACTGTCTCTTCAGGCTGGCAGAGTTCAAGGAATCAGAATTCTGATATGACTGGATTACTGCCTTCTCATATTCTTTGAGGAGTCCTGGTCTCAGCAATTCTGACTGATGGCCACAGGAAATAGATTTCATGGATATTTTGATGAGAAGAGAAACAGAGGTCATATCCTCGCAGCATAGAAACAATAATGTTTATCTAGTGTTTGGTTTCTGCAGTTATACAATTTAATTAACCTCATGGCAATACCAGCATGATCTGTGGCAGAATATAGGATGAGAGTTCAGCTGTCTCACTGATTTCAGTTTTGTTGTGAAGTTTCAAAGCAGTGATTTGGAAAGTTGAACAAAAAGAGTGTTATCATATTCTCTGAGATTTCTGAACAATCTAAAGTCTTAGTGTGAATTACTTTCAATGTGCAAACTACTGATCAACTATATTATTTGTTATTATGCCAGTGCAAGTGATATCTTTTAATGCTACCAACATATAGATTGGCATTGTGAAAAGGAAATAATGTAAGTTTATGTCACCCAAGATTCAAGGACTCAAGGATTCATGGATGCCCATCACCTGGGTAGCTAATAATCTTCACGGTCCTATATTTGTTTAGAGAGAAGATATCCTCAAGATCAACGACTTGGGTCCTTGACTTCATTTTATGTAAATCATGAGATCATAAGTATGAATTATGCATTTTGCAGGAGACATGCTTTTATGACAATTTGCACTATGAAGAGCAACAGTAACATAATTCACCTTGAGAACACCTGAAAGTGAGTCAGAGCATATGGCAAGTAATTCACTGTAAGTGGAAGAGAGAATGGAGTATTCCTGCAGAATGAAGATCACATCTCCAGCCCTTAGAATTTCAGACCTTTCTCAAATAAAAGACTTCATGATTTTCTGGTATTATTCAGCAGGTATAACACCTTCTAGATGAGTTACATTATTCAGGAATTTATAACAGTAGCATTCTGTCTTACTCCTTGTCTTTTATTCTTAGAGAAAAAAAGTCAACTCTTTTAATTAGAAGAAACAAAAATATAAACTTCTACACTATTAGATTTTTTCAATTAAGCCACATGATATGCTTTTGCTTAATCCAAAACACTTCTGCACCTAGCTATAACAAACACTTAAGATTCAGCTGGGTTGCAGACCATGTAAGAATCCATAATCCTGGATATAGCAGTTAACATCTCCAGACATCAGTCACAGCCAGAATGGCTTCATGAAGGGAAAGTCTTGCCTATCTAACCTGACTTCCTTTTATGACAAGGTAACCCACCTAGCTGATCTAGGAAAGCCAGCAAATGTAATTTCTTTGGACTTCAGCAAAGCTTTGATACTGCCTGTCACAGTATCCTTCTGGACAAGATGTCCAGCTCACAGCTGGATAACCATGTCATGCGCTGGGTGAGCAACTGGCTCACAGGTCAGGCACATTCACAGTTACAGTGAATGAGTAACATCAGACTTGACAAACTATAAAAGCTACACCAAACTTTCACAAAGCAGGAATCTTCCAAACATTTTCCTGGAAACTTGTGCAGTTGCTCCCTTGAGTAGGGATGCCTGCTTCTCTGTTACTCCCAAGAGGTTAAGTGAAGAACTCTGTGTACATTATCATCACTCTGGTGGTAAGTTACATTCAACTCCTAATCAATACTTCTTTTGCTAGCTTTAACATAGGAACCTTGATATAGTGTACTGTTATATGTCGTAATCTACTTGGAGTTCTTTAGGTCTATATTGTGTAGTAAGTAATTCTGATTAAGATCTTTTATCTGTTATCTCTTATCTGTTTAATATTCACTTTTATAAATAGATATGGTTTGCATCATTAGAACTTCCAGAGTTATTCCTTCATTTTAAAGCGTGATCAAGTTCTGAGGGCAAAGCAGGGCCTGTCTGAAGCTTCCACTCATCCCATGACAGCTGGCCAGTGAGATCAGATAAGCAATCTGCCTAATACCATGTGTTGGATACAGATAGTAACGTGTTATGCCTCATTTCTTGTTTTAATTTTGTCTGTCGATTTGTAAGGCTGAACTTTTCTATGAGTGAAGTGATTGCAAATGTTTGCCTTAACCTTTCCCCTGCCCTCCTGCCCCGCAGGTGTTCTCTAATGCTTGCTATGGAAGAGCGACTGATGACTAACATTTCTTAAAGGAAAGGGCAAAAAAATGGTAAATGCAACCACAGAAGTGCTCCAGTGGCCTGGAACAATTTCAGAAGGGAAATGGAATGCAGGGTACAAAATTTTCTGTACTGTATTATAGAAGTTTCTTCAGTTCAACCAAAGAATAATCAGAATATTATAAACAGTCTTTTCAGATTAATTTGCAGTCCATGTCTGGTCACATGTGACTGGATTTCAGTCAATAGGAGGACCAATTTCAGGAACAGAAGAACAAGTAAAGAACCTTAACTGTTCTTTGAGCAGCTAAACTAATTAGCCTGGTGTCTCCCATGTCCCTCACAAACCCCAGTTTTCCTTCATATTCCTGACATATGTCATTGTAACAGCCCACATCTGCCCAACACGCCCAGAGCCACACCAAGCCTGTATAGATTTCTTGTTTCAGACTAAGCTGGTTGGTATGCATCTGTTTAATTCTTGCCCAAAACACTCCTGCACGCAGCACCACATACTCAAGTTTAATCCTAGGCTCCTCAAAACAGGACTCTTGTTCCCTTTTCTCCCAGAGATGCATCAAGCCACTTCTAAAACACATACTGAAAATAAAGGTCATAAGAGCAGAAGTCTCCCTTCCTTCTTCACAATGGGGGCATAAACATGGGTTTCTACTCCATGTCAACACCAATTTTCATGCAACCTCTAAAACCTCAAAATTTTTAAGATCTTGCTTTAAATTGGCAAAAAGATGCATTCGCTATTAGAGCACAGATAGAGATGGAGTAATGGCATATGCCTCATTTCCTTAGGTAGGTAGGCAACAGATTAGGTAAAAGGATGCATTTCTCAGAGAATGTTTATGTCACTCTGTGTGCCATCTAAAATTTTTATATCTTTAACTTATCACCTAATGCACATTCATTTGAAAATGGCAAAGAAAGGAAGAATGCAAATATAAAAAATACTCAAAAATATTTTTGAGGCATAGTGGTACATATACCAACATTATGTAGCTAGTTTAAATAAATAAATAAAACCTGTAATATTTAGCTAGATAACAGCAATAAAATTACTAGTGATATGCTTTGCTGCCTTGACAGTAAATCAACATGAAAGACTTGTTAAAATGTTTCCTATCATGTAAATGAGCTAAAATGCTGTTTCCTGAATAATAAATATTTGGACTGTGCTGTGTTACAGCAAGTCCCTATAAACAGAATATGCAGTTAACAATAGAGATAATGGAAAAGCTGACACCTCAAGCACTTCTTTTATGTTGCACTGTTTTCTGAAAAACTACAGTAAAACACTATATGACACACTGCAGAGAAGTCCAAGGAAAGGACTCGGCATTTAAATTTTCCAAATGAATGACACTTTTGACATTTCCCTTAAGAAAGTTCATGATGTACAGTAGTTTTTGTTCTGCTTTCAGCTAGGAAAAGAATGGCCAGAATAATGATAGTAATTGGTAAACAGATGAGTGAGAAATCCCAGAAGCAATCTCACATTAAAAGGCCACACTACATATTATTGAGGAATACTGCTCTATAACAATTTTGGTTGACTCATAGATAGATCTTTTCACTCTGGGTTGTTTGGGGGTTTTTTTCCTCCAAATAAATCTTTACAGAAAGCAAGACAACACATAAAGAAGTTCTCAACAGGTCATGTAATCCCTGGTAAGACCAATCACTTCTGCTACAGACATCCACATAGGTTCTCTAACTGAGGCGTCCAGCAGCAGAGATCTCCACAACATTCCCCAGGCATTAGATGAGGTCACCTACCTCACTTACTTTCAAAAAAGTAATTTCCTAAAATCTAGCCTGAATCTCTCTCAATGCAAATTAACTTTTCTCTTCTCCTGCTCTCAGTAGGCCTTGTAACTGCTCTTTCTTCCCTCTACTTTTCTTACCTTCTTGATTTTGCTGTTTATCCCATTTTTCTTTAAATTCAGTGCCCCAAACATGATATATAAGTTCTGCCAATATCCTATTTTACAAAACATAATGTAATGCTATTTATAAATTATTTTTAAACAGCAGAACAGTGTGGGTTCACATTTAGTGTAGCATCCAATACAGCTACCATAAGCTCTTCTTCAGTATTTTCTAAGCAAGGGTTCCTTCACCTTGTGATTGTGCAGCTAATTGTTCTAAAGGCTGGCACACTGCAGAAGTCCTTAGTAAGTCTGACAACTTTTTTCCTAGACTGTTGATTCTGTATGTTGATCCTAATCCTGTCCTCCAAACTTCTTGCTGTTTCCTCCTCATGGCCAACTGCAAAGTAAAGAGGTATGCTAATCAGACCCAAACCAAACCCTCCCAAAACACATTCAGTCCCCTATTCAATAGCAGATGCTTCACACAGTCTGCACAGATTCCTAACTACTGGTTGATTCAGTTTTCAGCTGTTTCATGTACCATGCATTTCTCTTTTTTTGCTTAAAAGTGCAGCATGCAAAAAAAAAAAAAATAACGTCCAGATGTTAAAGGCAAGTTGCATCTCATCTACAGCCTCTCTGACTCTAAAAGGCCTGCCACTTTCATAAAACTATATTAGACTGGTTTAAAAAGAGTTGCCCTCTGTCAAGATGCCTTGTATGGGTTGGTTTTATTTAATTTTGTCAAAGCTCCAGCACTTTACTTGAACTTAAGTTAGGTAAATTGTCTGCAGTTCTCTGATCTTCCTCTTCCATTCTCTTACTTTTTTCCACCTTTCTGAAAATTCACCATTTTCACTGAAAATTCTGCCAATGTTTTCTTGAACAGGAATATTTTACCCATTTCCCTAAATGGGATGACTTTCATCAGGATCAGCCAATACAACAGTAATGTCCTTCTTCCTCTTTCTACACCTACTCATTGACAGTAATCATGCCAGCTACGTGGAAAGATCACCATTAATTCCCTTTTCCACCTATAATGATTACCCATAGATTTCCATGCTCAAATTAAGCAGCAGTCTGGACCTCAGAGCATGTACAGCCTTGACAAATCAATGTCACTCCTGTTAATAAGGCAATATAAATATTCAAGCCCCTGAATCACTTCACCAGATTTTTTTATAGCATGTAACTTTGACAGCTCTCCCTCTTTATTTCTTGCATATCTTGTATGGCATTTAGAAATTTAGGATGGGCAGTGGACTGCTGCTTTTTTCTCTTCTCTCCCACATTAGCCCAACAATCAGGAGGTAGATACCAATATGCCTTGATGTTACCAAAGACACATATTTCAACATCATTATGCCATTTTTTTACAATACCACATCAACTGTCATACTAAGTTTCCAGAAGAGATAAAAGCCACATCCCCATCCCAACAACCACTAACTCAAAGCATCCTAACCAGCATCATTCTGGCCTCCCCCTTTTTCAAATTAAAACTATAATGTTGTAATTTAGAAAAAAGCCATGAGATTATATGATGGATAACAAATAAGGCAATGACAATAACTTTTAGGAATTACTAATAGGCAAATTTTTCTTGCTTGCAAGAGCAGGGCATATAGAAATTTCTTGTTTGTTTGAAGCAGCACTGTCTCAGCCATATTCTTTTCCATGATTACCTTACCCAGCAAGATGCAGCTGTCATCTCAACCATGAGACCAATCAAAACTTAGCCCCATAGGTGGGAAGCAACCTGAGCTGAATAATTTGTTTATCAAGACATGGAAAGCCATTGGATTGCCTCTAGCCCACCTGTAGTAATTAATTATACAAACATGCCCCATAGCAACCTTCCAAGGGGATTCTAACACCCACGCCCCCACAATCCATCCTCAAATGCTGTGTTATGTTAACTCCAGAAAATACACAAAACTTCATTGAAACTGTTAATGGAAAAGGCAATTGCTAACAAGAAACATTAGTTCACCATTAATATTCACTTCCTTTCCCTGAATCTCAAAGCCAGGTAAAAGATAAGCACTTTGCAGATTTCTACCCTTTCAGGTTTTTTCTTTTGTCACTGTCTTAGAATTGCTTCAATGTAACTCCTGTATTTGGGGTTTTGTTTGGTTGGTTTTTTATGAAAGATGTTTGGCAAAGTCCAATATCATTCACAATATACCAAAAGCATAAATATTAGAAACAAAAAATTAAATTATGAGAAATACACTATAATATCAGCAAGGCTCTTTCTTCTTACTACGTAGAGCCTTTTATTAAAATCTAATACTAACACCAGATTAATGTGACAGCCATGAGTATACAAACCAAGTTACAAAGGAAATAAGCTTTTATTACTTTTCCAAAGATACAACTAGCTTAAAAGTAAGAGAGGGATGATGAAAATTGCTCAGAGCGGGGTGGGAAAAAAAAAGCAAAACCAAAAAACCAGAGTGTTTCTGGAAAAAAAATATTCAAACTGTTGAACAGTTAATTGGATTTCCAGGCTTACATTTAATACAACAGTCCTCCTTACACAAAGTCTTTACTTAGGCTGTGTATTTCCTCATGTACAAGCCAAGTACAAGAGGATTTAAATAAAACTTTAACATTTGAGATGTTTCAGTTCTTATGATGGAGTTAAGCACTAGTGCACAATACCAATACAGACAATAACCAGGGCCAGTAACAAAAAATAGAACTTGATTAGTCAGATGCCAAAAACACGCATAACAACCCACCTCAAAATAGGTTTTGTCCTGCTGGAATTCTCCAGCAAAGTGGTATGACTTCAAATGCAGCAGTTGCAGAGCTCCAGCTGGAATCATCCCTCTCAAAACTCATCAGACATTGGAGTGAGTCACTCTTTATCATTCACGTTAACGATAGCAAGTTTTAGTGCCATTAGTGAAGTCGAACATTAAACTTTTTCTAAACCATTGAACAGATGTTCCAGCCTTTATGCTAGCATGACTTTTTTCCTAGTTGCCTCTGTTATATCCTACCAGAAACCTGTTGTTCTGGCAACTCTGCACAGGACTTGAATTTCACCCCAAACTTTTCTGATCTCCTTCCACCTCTGCAATTCCTTTTGCCAATTCCCTCACAGAGGGCAGCAGCAGCTAACAGCTGTGCTAGACCGAGGTCTCACAAGGAGATGGAGAGATAAAAGTGATGGCAGCAGGGCATAGGGTGAACATTTTTCACAGGTGGGTCTGAGTACCAGGAAAGCACAGTGGTGGGATGGGATGGAGCACTGAGAGAAAGGGGCCGGACACAACTCCAACTATACTGTTTACATTTCAGAAATCTACAGTCGTAGTTTAAGAACAGATCTTCAGCATGAGTTGTAATTAAGCCTTTTCTCCCTTTTTTTCCTCCTTGCCCTTATAGGCCACTTACTGCATATCTTTCTGCCCCATTGGAATCCCACAAGGCTGGGAATGAAAGCAACAGAGTTCTTGATTTTCAGAAGACATAACTGCAAATGGCTTCCAGCTGAAATATAAGAAATCTTTTCAAGTAAAGTGACTTGATATGACTCATTTGCTAATGTCATAAGCCTGTGGCACAAAACATCTTAAAAAGGATAGTTTTGTCTAACTGCTTATTAAATAGAGTCAATTTTTATATTACTATCTTTTTGTTTTCCTTCTACATCCCAAATAATCTAATTTCTCAACAATTAAGCAGTTTGCTTTAATACACTCCTGCTGATTTAAACAGGAAACAATAGAAGTAAAAGGGTATAATCTTTATTAGGTCAATGATAGCTTCAATAGGTTGCAGTAAATTAAAAATTTCATCATATGCAATTAAGCAACTTCATTAATATAATGGCCATTTTCCTCACTCTTTAGCTTAGTATATGCCAATAATTATATTGAAACATACACTCCTTCACACACATACATATAATTTCCACCTACAACTTCCACATTACCTGCAGGTAAAAATAAGTAATGTGCTTCTCAAAGCCAGTTAAGAAACCACACCTAAAAAATAATTTCCCATCCTGGACAGCAGTGTAACAATCACCCTTTGGCTGCATACGTAAAACACACGGGAGCATATATGTACTTAATCATCCTCTTAATAAATCTGATGCTATTTGTTTTCCAGCAACAGAGCCTGGACACAATTCAGAATCTGAAATGCCACACCACAGTACAATGCTGCTCCAATACCTGATAGAATACTCGTCTGCTCTAAAACTTCGTGTTTCCAAGTTAGTAGAAGAGGGAGTTTTGTTATGAAACTAGTAAAAAAAAAGTCAAAAAATGTTATGATTGTCTATCTTGCAGAAGGGAAGCAATTTTCAGCCAAGTAATTGGTACATTTTCTTAGTGCATTATGTTTCTCAAAACATGTTACTGTAGGTGGAGATTAGCATCCCTTTTCTTCAAGAGGAAAATTACTTGTCTTCTGTAGTGACTGGAGCTGTCATTCCAAGAGCTGACAAATGTTAACAATCTCTGGAGGTGTTCTTTACAAACATCTCAAAAATAAATAAATATATTCAGAACAAGGTTCCGATGACCAAAGAAAGGTTATAAACAGAAGGAAAATACCACTGTTTGAATATTCAAATGCATCACGTATGCATCATTCCCAACATAAGGAAAACTATTCTAAAATAGCTAAAGTGGCACATTAACAACTAATATGGAACATTTCAAGAGAAAGAACACAAATACTATTTATTAACAACAAAAAAAGTTAGCTGTATCGCTCATTTTGCAGATAACATTAAAGAGGAAATGAAAATAGACAACAGTTCCATTCCAGCCATCCAATCTAGTAATCTGTGCAGACAGATTAGCAAAACCCTTACATCTGCAATTAGAAAACTGCACAGATGCTTTTCTTTAAATCCTTTTGTTCTTCATCACATCCTCACTGCAGTTTCTTGAAATTGTTTCCAGTGCTTGTAACAACATAAAATAAAGCTGCACCACCTTATCCTACAAGCTAAAAGTAGGTCCACAAAGTCCAAACAAACCAATTTGCTCATATCAATTTATTAAACCACCGTAACAACCATAATTTGTTTAAACTATGATGCCAATACCCCATGACACTGTCTATATGTATAGCACATTTAAACATTTAAAATTTCAACCATAAAACTCCTCTTGGTTTAAGAAATTTATAGCAATACACTAATATACGCAACATGAAAGGACACAAACACTTTTCCTCCTTGTTTGAAAGAAATTGTCAATCACAGAACAAGGTGCTTTACTGAGATTTTGACTAAGAAACTCTCTTACCCTTTCTGTAATATTTCAGAACAGCAGCTACTCTTGGCCACATGACATGGCTCTTGGAGAGGGTCCTGTGCAGGGCCAGGAATTGGACTAGATGATCCTTGTGGGCCCCCTCCAACTCAGCTTACTCTGTGATTCTGTGATTAAAATCAGAACCAAGTGGAGAAGCTTCTTTTCCCAAGGTGAGGCTTCTGCTGGGAGACAAATACCAACATGCCAGAAAACCTTAGCTGAAATTACAGCTATACAGGATGCAGGACCACCTTCAGAGAACTACAACCTGAACAATAATCAAAATAATTGAAAAAAATTAGCAGTCAATACATCTCACTAATGTAATATAGAAAAACAAGTAGGAAAAAAAGAACAGACAAGGAGATTCTCATTATACTTTCAAAACTTTTCATTTCTCAATCTCTCGATGTAAACCAAGGATTTAATTTTAATATAAAATTAGTGCCCTATCAGATGAATAACAGAAATATAAATAAATCAGCCTTGCAACTAGTTTAGCCCAGGGTTATAAGTAACTCTTCTGAATGAACTAAGAAGCACACCACAGAATTCCCAATGCATTTAAAGAACCTCCTTCTCACAACAGATGGACCTTCTTCATCCTGCTCAGGGTCAGATTTGAGCATGTTACCTTCGAGCACATGATCATCACATGATGGGCTCTGCCCAACACATAACCCCTCATAAATTGATAGGCTCTAAACAATGGGATTTAGAAATAATGGATGAAAAACTTGCTGTAGGGAAGAGGGGATGGAAGACTTAAGACCTAATTACTTAATTCTTACAGAAGAATTAGAATCTCAAATGATAAAGAAGACAAAGTAACACAGACTGAGGGCAAGCAGGCAGGCAATATATTTTAGTGTCAGACTATACCTGCTTTGTGCAGCAAACCAAGAAATGACAGCTTCAAACCAAGAACTGCAAAACACCCCACTGGCTACGAGGCAGAGCGTCATGTTTCTTTAGCCCTTCATCTTCCCCATTAGGAGGTCTGACATTCTCCAGATGCAGTGCCTGATTTCAGCATTTTCTTTCAGATACTGCTGAGACAGACCCAGATTACATCCCCCCATTCCACAGGTGGAAGGGACACAAGGCAGCCCGCTATGGATGAACTACACCTGCCCCAACTAAGACACATTTCTCATGAATCCTCCCACACACAGCCAATCATCTACATCCTGCAAAATTGAAGAAGCAGAACTACTCAGCAGGCTCAGATTTGTAGCAGAAATGTAGACATCAAAATTTTCTTCTCCTGATTAGATGTAAAGGAGAACAACTTAGAACATTTAAGCCTCTGAAAGGCTTAAATGAAAGACTCCTTGTTACTTCATTCATTCAGTTTGTTACACGAAAGTTCATATAGTGGAGAAAGGAAGGAAGCTGTGATACCTTATCATTGAAAGGCCATTATTTTAAAAGTAAAAGTAATTCATGAAAAGAATAGTATGTATTGTAGAAAATAATTATGTAATAAAATATGCAGTATTATAGATAGAATACATTCTGCCAGCACACAGGTTATGAGGCTGAGAAAAATACTGTTTCTTCTAAAGACAGAATGTCATACCCATACAGTCAAACCTATTTGATAAGTTTTTTATCTTTAAGTAGGACTAGGATTATTCATTAGCTGACTGAAGCCTGAACTATGGTACACACAACCTTGTGCAATGCTTGTTATTAGTGAGTCTTTTGATCATACAATTACTTTGTTTGCAAATAAGATCAGCTTTCTGTCATCAGCCTTGGTAAGGTGCCAGTTTAACACATACTGGAACAAGGAAGATGTGGGAGTAAGCCAAAGTTAAAACTTTGTGCTACTAAACAGCAGGTTGCCTGCTGTCTTCAGCATTAGCATTTAAGTTCACTGCAGCTCAACTCATTTTGTATCAGAGAAGATTTATATCAAGCAGTGGGAAGGCATGCCAGCTTCTGGTTCTGTCTTAGAGAATTACCATCAAGAACACAGATTATAAGAAGCAAAAAATAAAAGCAAACTTAGGGGAATACTTCATGTGCTACCAAAAGTTGTAAAGGTTACCCTGGTGCTAGAATTACTTTTCTAAACATCATGCTCTTCCAAATACTTCTTGAAAAGAAAGATTTTCTTTTCTAATTGAGGTGTACAGTGAACTGGAGTTCTATATAAATGCAAGCCAGTATCAAACTACATAACTTACTTTGTCTTATGCCATTCTGAAGTAGTATTTACTGTTCATTTGTCCTTTTGCTGCCTCCTTATGCTAAAACCCCCAAAGGTGCAGTGCCAAGTGCAAACAATCACAAGGACATTTTGACCATAGTATTGGACTACTCAAATTGAGGGAAAAAGCATCTTGAGGATGAAACCTGGATAACTTACATCCTGAAAAAGTGATTCTCTATCTGGGATAGAACTGAAACCCCAAGTTTGCTATTTCCTCTCAGAATATTACTTTATTAATAGTACATCTTATGATACACTGTTCCATAAGCAAAAGTATTTTCAATAGCACTGAAATATTTGGCTATACAAATACAGACACATAAGGAAAAAAAATCTCAAATTTCCTCTTTGTTCAAATATTTAGCTGTGAACATACTTTTTCAAACACAGCACGATTACTTAAAATTTCACTGCATTAAGACAGAACTTCTGTATTGGGAAATGTTTGACATCCCCAAGACAAAAAGAGCCCACATACAAAAATCCCTCCCTATTCTACTGCCTTCCATTGCTGTTACATCAGCCCAGTACCTGTGACAAATTAACTCCACCCTGCAGCCAAGGGAATTTCTGTTAGCGACTTCTTATGGAGGAAAGTAAAAACAGGATAGTCGAGCGCTCTGCCCGTCAGACAAAACCAGCTGTCATTCTGCTTAACTTCTACAACAAATGACCTCAGACCCACAGGAGAGAAAAGAAACACCATTTGGCATTTAAACTTGAGGTGCCAGGATTCATTAAAGTGGAAAACAAGTCTGGATTGATTACTCCAATTTTAAAAGGTCATGAATTGCTAAGGATTTTTTTGTTTCTTTTAATGCATATTTAGTTGTTTTACCAGGCAATTGTTTTAAATTGTAAATTATGACCCTGTTTAATGGGTACTGCCTTAATTAGATTTTAACTATATGCTAATTTGAAAGGGGGGGAGATTGTTTCATGCTTTCTCAAGGTCTGCTAATAAAGACTGCATATCCCATAAAAATGCTAATTGAGAATCAATATAACTAACTTTTATAACTGAGTATATCTGTATGACTTAAAGGTGCAGAGCTTCCACAAACGATGGTCTTTTTGAAACATTTAAATTTCATTTGAAAGTACCATTTTTGCTTCTATTGCATGACCAGTTATTTATATGAACTATTTTCCAAGCAGTCATGGAGAGAAAAGCAGTGCAGAGAAGAACATAAATACAGTAAAATAAGTAGACCAAGTCATAAAGGCTTTACCTGTGCTGTGTGGTTACAAGATACAGCATTATAATCAAAGCCTAGCTTGGTCTTAAAATCAAACAAAAGACCTTCTAGAATTAGCAGTAAAAACTTTTCCACCTTCAACACTTCACTCCGACTTTGCTCATGGACTCATACAAACTCATAACTGTCTTTTTTTTTTTTTCAGATTGTACTGATCGTTTCATTTTTAATCCGAACAAATTTACCACAGTGATGACCAAAGAAAAGCCTATCAGTACAATCAGCAGCAAAATAGCAGCAGTGCTATTTTCACTCATGACCTCATCTTTGGAAAAAAAAAAAAAAACTCTTTTTCAAAAGCATTTCTCCTTAAAGAAAATAAACATTCTTCAGGCAGTAATGTCAAATTTAAGTAACTGGAAATAGAGAAATAATAAGGCCATCACATCTAATACATCCATAAGATTAGGAGATTAGTAACATCCAAACCAGCCTCACCCTTGACTGCTGGATGTGGGGTGGCAGATCCCAACACCAGAGGAGCATTCAGAGGACAGCTGTACAGCTGATGGGATGTGCCACTCCAATTCCCAGTCCAGTGCAGCAATCAGCTGATGTACAGCCATCGTTGAAAATTGCTCCAATTTGGTGGTTATCACCTATCTCGCTAATATCTTGGTAACAGGAAGAAACATAAATATGTGCTTAAATATGCTGTCCACATCACACAAAAGTTGAAGGCTAATCTTACTTCCCTTGCATCAATTACTCCATAGAAAATTGGTATGGAGGCAGTTCTGTTGAACTTGACCTCCACACCGGCATCACTGTCTGCAACCACTGACCACCAAAATTACAGCATACAGACCCTTCCACTCCTTCCCATACCTCAATTTTCCATGCACAGCCACCAAATTTCATCTTTGGAGTTTTGATTAATACAAGTATTATCATATAGATTAAAGTGTATTCAAGGAAAGAAGTTTAGACTTAACTGTTTCAGAAAGGTTCTGTGTTACAGCATGGTTTACAACTGCTTTAAAGGTAAAGCTGTCCTTATACAGCACACACAGAACCTGTGAATAATCACTAGTATCTCCTCATGTCTCAGAAACAGCTGAAGACCAAAGATCTAATAAGAGGCCAAAATAATATCCATATCCTTTCCCCCATTATTCATCACTTCAGAAGTTCTCTTCTGGAACAAAGTGCATCTTAAGTTACTTCTAGAGGTTTATATGTTCACAAATTCAGAAAGAGATCCATCAAAATGCTCAAATAATCACAGTATGCTTCAAAATCTAAGCAAAGCTCAGGAATACCCAACAATGCAAAAAGTTGTGGGAAGCAAATTGATTTTAATTTGACAAAGATGCCCACCTGGAGCTGCCAGTGATTTCTACATGTACACTGGAATTTCAACGAGCACCACCATGAAAACATACATTCCTCTTGAAGATGCACACCTAACAGCCATCTTAGAAAAAAATTACTTTCTGTCCTGAGCAGCATTTCAGACACTAAACCCATGACTTCTGTTCTGGCTTTTGTTTTGCTGATCGGGGCTTTTTGTTCTTTTTAGCTTGAAAGGCACTTTACCCTTACCAAAGCAAATTGCTCCTTTCCAGAGTGCACTGTCAATGACAATCCTGCATACTAAAATGGTATTAAGTCTTCACAATGAGATTTTCTGTTGGTGCCCAGAAACACATCTGCAAGAAAGGGTTTATTCAGAACTAGATTTTTACACTAAAATAATAATGTCCATATTCCCTCTCCCTCACAGCTGCTGCTGATTACAGGCTCACGATGAAACATTAGCAGAGGCTGATTCTGAAATACAGACCTTAAATACTACCCTTTTTATTTAACAGTTTACCTTCTGATCTGACTCTTGGCATCTGCAGTTTATGATCAACAAACATTTCTAAAAGCTTTCATATTTTAATTACAGATGCAGGCAGAAATAGTTCAACAGAACACAGGGAAAAAACCTTCGTGCTCATCATGGGGCTGGCAGTCTGAAACTCTGCCTTGCCTACTTTACTCATCAATAGCAGAGTGCTGTTGGATGGGAATTTATCATGTCCTCTGGTGATAATAACTAGAATTTCCCAAAGCTAGACACACACCTGTGCCCGAGGTCACCCCATGCAACACTGCCGTGCGCCTACGGAGCACTTCAGAGTGCTGGACAGACTAATTCCTGAAGCTGTCAATGAAGCAAGCATATACTCAGCTTTTAGGAATGAAAGGACCCTAGAGTTTAAGTGCACCATCCACAACATGTTGGAAGAAAGCATTTGTTTGATGCTTGCCTTTAAAAATAACTTCTGGATGCCAGTGTTACATTAACAGTGTCCATCATCAGTCGGGATGAAAGAGTAAACAGAACATATAAAAAATTAGCAATTTCTTTCTGAGTAATTTTTAAAAAGCATTCATGTTGGAAGGGAACTCTGGAAGTCATCTGGCCCAACCCTCTACTCAAAGGAGGGCCAACTGCAGTAGGTTGCTCAGTGCTGCATCCAAACAGGTCTTGAATATCTCCAAGGATGGAGATGTCACAAACCCTCTGGGCAGCCTGGTCCAGTGCTCAGCCACCCTAAAAAGAATAAATCTTGACTGCATTCAAACAGATTTTCCCTTACATCAGTTAGTGCCCATTGCCTCCCATCCTGTCACTGGGCACACTGAGAAGAGCCTGGCTTCATCTTCTTTACTCACCTCCCCATCAGGCCATTACATACATGGATAAGATGCCCAGAATCTCCCAGCTGAATGCTCCCAGCTCTCTCAGCCTCTCCTTGTATGTCAGATGCTCCAAGACCTTTGATCCTCTCCATGATGCTTTGCTGGACACTCCACTCTCCTGGAGTGAGATAGACAGCACTAGACAGAACCTTCCTGCTGTGTCTGAGCACAGGGGAGCAGCATAGCTAAGCATGCAATTTTAACTATATGCAATTTTAACTAGATTCAGTGTTGCACACACCCTTCCCACATGGCTGAGGGAATAACCCGTCTAACAGACAGAGCAATCCTTTCTCATACTTCTGAGCTACAGAACTTGAATTTATACTTCAAAATGTTGTCAATTTATTCAGTTCACATTACTGTGAAAGTAAAACTACTTTCATCCCAGGACATAAATCTGAATAAGCAAAATCTCTGGGCTTGTTACACAACCTATAAAGTAAAACACGATCACAATTGTCCTTTCACTTGTCCAAGCTTATCATGCTGATGCCAAAAGCATGGCAAAGTATATTCCTACAGTATCAGAGAATTACAAAACAAAAGCAAATCATAATTAATATAAAACTATTGTGACCGCCAGCCTTTAGAACTGCCAATACAATAGCATCAAATTTACCCTTAAAGACTTCTACTAAGAGTTAACAATGAGAAATCTAGAGGACTCCATTTTTATATTGTATGTACATAAATCACACACATATCCACACACATGATTCTAAAAAGAGGTCCAGTTCATCCTAGATCAACTTCTGAGTAAGCACAGAAGTAAATATAGCTAAAGTTTGAAACTTTTCCTGTGGTGATTCATTTGTTTTTGGCATGTGTCTTGTGCAATGGGATCTCTATACATTAGGACAAAGAAACATCCTTCCTCTGTGTGGGCAGAACCTAGTGTGCTGTCAAGGCTACTGAAACATGAGCAGAAACAAAAACCAGCTTTTGAATGCAAGATATATTAAATGTTATTTAGAATAAAGACTTTCTGCCTTTTTTTTTTTTTTGAAAAGGCTGAACTCCACCTTACCAGGACACACGGTTCAGCTCTTTGTACCACAAATGTACGTAAGACCCTGCATTATAAAAAAGACCGAGGTAAACAGAATTTTTAAAAGAGCACCAGGGTAGTTTTTAGAACAAACACACTTGCACCTTAACATGAATACAAGTTCAGGCTGCCTTTTTAAAAAAAGCTGGACTTCTAACTCCATCTAACTTCTAATTTCCTGATCCTTAACATTTTATAATATAACTGAAAAAAAATTAAAAAGGCAAAGCACATCCAATTTTTATACTACAAGGAGAAATCCCTCTAAAGAAATGTGGTCCCATTTTGTGGTTCAGGACTGTGTATAACACTTTACAAATGGATGCCTAGAATATTCTTGACAAGAAATGCTGGAGTGACATGCATTATCCTACCCAGGAGACAATCTGCTACATATGCATCTGGTTAACATCAGGTAATTGTCCTTTTTGGGATTATAACTTTTTCTTTGTCATTTCTGACTATACACACGTCCGTATAGAGAGATATCTCTCAGCAAAGGTTTACAACTACAGCAGTAGGCAAGTGCAAACTCAGACTGTCCGTGCATTGGGAAGATATTTCTTAGTGGGGCACTATCAGTTTGCACACAGCCTCATACACCATACATACATCAATCCCATACCCATTCTGGCTTATTTCTGCCTCCAATTGTGCACCAGGCACCTCTATGCCAAAAAACTGTTTTGGTACCTATTCTTAGGGCTTTTTTTACACATTTTACTCACCTTTTTTGCGTTCTTTAGATTTTTACAGGTATAGTTATGAAGTACTAGTTAGTCAAAAATCGCATTTTTCTAGCAGTTATTCGTAAAGTTGGAGTTGAAAAATAAAAATGCCCGTACAAGCCTTTATGTTTTCTTTAACAGGTCTTAAAATCCCACTGTTAAGTTCTTCATGTTCACTAGAAGGTTGCAATTATAAAACAAGCACGAGAAATTATTTCAAGTTAAGGTAAAACTCTGCCAATGAAGTTCAGCCAAAGCAGAGGGTATTTTCAGGTCCAATCCTAAGAGCATTTTATTTACCTGCCCTCCTCCCCCTAGTCCCCTGCTACCCATTTCTAATTCTTAGGTCCATGTACCTGTATGGAACTGATAGTTCAGTGGCAAACAGGAAGTGTTCTGAAAAGTGATTAATTCCTCGACAGTTATTAAGTACTCCAAACCAGTTACTCAGTAGATAATAGACTCTCACTAGAGTAACACTCTTTTTAATATACATACTGCTGATATTCTTCTTTGTGTTATAGCATCTTTGGGTACCAATTTGGATTTGACTTCTCCCTGCTTTACAGGAAGAGCACAAATGATGTCAAATCTCTTTTTGTTCAGGTATAAAACTTGCTGCTAGAGACTAGCTGGAACACTGAAGTTTGAAGGTGCAGCCTTATTAAATATTAACATTCTGCTGGATTTTTATATTCCATTTCAATATATTTGTGGCCAATAACCATCCATTTTCCCTCACTTGCAGAAGCTGAGCAGGTGTGCAGGTAGCTGGTTACCAAGACAACATACTGGCAAGGGATTAGAGCAGACACTTGTATGTGTATAACTCTGAATAATGCAAACACTGTTAAGTGATACATTTTTCATTATTCGAATATCACATGATGTTTTATGCCATTTAATATTTTTTTGCCTGTTGAACATGCTCCTGTTAAGAACCCAATTCAAACTTCACAAGCAAATGTAATTATAGTTTCATTATAACAATGAAAATACCACTTTACGCATTTCTTCCATGAGCTCAATAAGTAGTTATACAAACATCTGTTTCGTTTCCTACATCTCACATTTAGAAGAACTAAGCACCAAGAAACAGACGTTTATAAAAACAAAAGTGAGATGAAGAAATGTATCAGAACTCTATCAGATATATAACCACTTCACCAAGAAGGCTGAGTACTTCGACAAGGCATGTCTTTGCAGTAATTCTTGCCTCATTGCTCTAGAGACAGATACCAGTCCTTTAGCAATGTCTTAAATTCTGTTTTGTTAAACTGTGGAAAACACTGCAGAACATTTTAAAGTGTTATATCAACAAACTGTGAATTACAATGTTAACCAACAACCTTTAATAAAAGAAATGAGCACAGGTAAATAGAAACCACATTTTAAAATGTCTTTATGTTCTTAGAGACAATTTGAAATGCTCCTATTCAAAACAAAACCTTTACAGACATTTGAATATATATCACCACATCCTAATTTTAATGCTTCATTTTTATTTTACACATACTGCCAGAGGACAGAAAACCTATGGCTTTCTCCAGGCATCTCATAGTAATAGCACATTTCAGCTGCACCAAAATGTGTCGAGAAAAGCACAAAATAATGAGAAATGGCTCTTTTTGATCCACTACATATAAGATCAAACAGCTGCATTTTATAATTCAGCAAACCTCAATCTCCACTTTAGCCATGACAATCATCCATAATATGAGAGGGAGAATTGCTGAAGTTTCCTCATGTAGATGGAAAATGTTAAGTGCTACTGTCATTCTGTTTTCTGCAACATGAAGGAGAAAGAGATACAAGAACATGGTCCTTCCAACAGGTATTTCTGGGACTGAAAGTAGAAGCAAAAGATTCAAGTGCCATCACTTTAAATTCGTAGATTTCAAAATGAGGAAGATAAAACCTGATGTATTTTAATGGATACACCTGGGCTTTTCAAAGGCAAAGAAGAACAGAAAAGACAAGTTCATGTGCTTTTCATCCTCCTTCTATACTGTAACTACTTCCTGCTATGAGCAAAATGCCTACCCTTGCCCAAAAGTGTAGCAACACTTATTCTGCCTCAACAAACATATGTTTTAGAATCAGATCTCCACAAAATACTTAAAATTACTCTAGGTTTTATCTGATTTCAAACTTTTCACTGAGCTCAGAAGATATAGAGGAACCTGGTGGGTATTATAAGCACTTCTAGTAATTGAAACTATCTTTCTTTGAAATACCTAGTAGCTAGATAACTCACCTGTCCTGGTGCCTCTGAAAGTCCTGCTAAAAACAAAAATGCCTTGGGAAAAACCTGCACACCCAGGATCTAAGGGTAGGAGGGAATTAAGGGTAGAACCTCAACAGCTGAGTACTTAAAAACAGACTTAAGCTGTTGAAGTTTGTGGAGATGAAGAAAATGTTTATGTATTTCTCATTACTGTGACTTTAGGGCTTTCAATATCACAAAGTCAACAAAAATGAGACTCCCTGAGCTTGAAGAACTCTAGACTTGAAGAGTCTAGATCTTCACAGATCTGATTTTCTTCAGAAAAACTGAAAGATGAAAACACTTCAGCACAGGTGACTGGCCACTGGAGAAATCCCATTCAGTTCAATGAAGCAACTTGCATGGCCAATATGATGCTTTTAATTAACTATTTCCAGGATTCACATTTTTAATTTTGCTGCAGCCTGCTCAGAAAAGATGAGAGACTCAACCTGTCAACTGCTTAATTAGACTGGGTTTCAATTCTCAGACTAGCCTCCTCCAAAGAAACAGCCATCTGTTTCATGTTGCTAACTCCCCTAATGGCTCTCCTGGCTTGATACTGAATTCAAGATAAATACTTGTTAAAATCAAAGATCCAACCATGCAAAGAAACTCTCGTAGGGTTAATGCCTCCATAAGCTCACTGAAGTCAGAGAGACTTTACAGTAGAACTAATTTTTTTCACCCCACAGCCCTTCCCTGTCTGGACACTGGACTCACTACCCAGTAAGGAGGTAGAGAATAAGAGAGAGAATCAAAATTCCAGATAAAATAAAATGTATTGAAATTAAAAATTCTACAAGTCTATTTCATAGTGTAATTTTTAAAGAATCAACTAGTTCTCTGCTTTTATTGCTTTTCACAGAATATTTGTGCCAAACAGCAAAACACTGGTATAATACACAACTAAAGTTTCTTGTCATTAGAAGGTAGACCAGTATGTACCTCTTGACCCATCACAAGCATAAAGTGCTGCAGAAACCTCAGCAAACAACCAAATGCCCACCTAGATGCTTGCTCACTCCTCTGCAGCAAGAAAGGGGGAGAAAATAGGATGACAAAGCTTGTGGGTGGAGATAAAGGCAGAGATATTGCTTACCAACTACCTTCACAGGCAAAAGATTTGACAGACTATAACTCCTTCGATTTATTGTCAAGAGAAACACAGACAAACATTAAAGCAACATCCTTCCCCCTCCAGACTCAATTTCACTCCTCCACCCTCCAACCCCTGAGCAGCACAGGGGAAACGGGGGCATTACAGTCAGAGCACAAGGGTTCCTCTCTACCACCCCTTCCCTCTTCACTCTTCTCCCTTGCTCCAGCCCAGCCTCTTCCCAAAGNTGAAGGAGAAAGAGATACAAGAACATGGTCCTTCCAACAGGTATTTCTGGGACTGAAAGTAGAAGCAAAAGATTCAAGTGCCATCACTTTAAATTCGTAGATTTCAAAATGAGGAAGATAAAACCTGATGTATTTTAATGGATACACCTGGGCTTTTCAAAGGCAAAGAAGAACAGAAAAGACAAGTTCATGTGCTTTTCATCCTCCTTCTATACTGTAACTACTTCCTGCTATGAGCAAAATGCCTACCCTTGCCCAAAAGTGTAGCAACACTTATTCTGCCTCAACAAACATATGTTTTAGAATCAGATCTCCACAAAATACTTAAAATTACTCTAGGTTTTATCTGATTTCAAACTTTTCACTGAGCTCAGAAGATATAGAGGAACCTGGTGGGTATTATAAGCACTTCTAGTAATTGAAACTATCTTTCTTTGAAATACCTAGTAGCTAGATAACTCACCTGTCCTGGTGCCTCTGAAAGTCCTGCTAAAAACAAAAATGCCTTGGGAAAAACCTGCACACCCAGGATCTAAGGGTAGGAGGGAATTAAGGGTAGAACCTCAACAGCTGAGTACTTAAAAACAGACTTAAGCTGTTGAAGTTTGTGGAGATGAAGAAAATGTTTATGTATTTCTCATTACTGTGACTTTAGGGCTTTCAATATCACAAAGTCAACAAAAATGAGACTCCCTGAGCTTGAAGAACTCTAGACTTGAAGAGTCTAGATCTTCACAGATCTGATTTTCTTCAGAAAAACTGAAAGATGAAAACACTTCAGCACAGGTGACTGGCCACTGGAGAAATCCCATTCAGTTCAATGAAGCAACTTGCATGGCCAATATGATGCTTTTAATTAACTATTTCCAGGATTCACATTTTTAATTTTGCTGCAGCCTGCTCAGAAAAGATGAGAGACTCAACCTGTCAACTGCTTAATTAGACTGGGTTTCAATTCTCAGACTAGCCTCCTCCAAAGAAACAGCCATCTGTTTCATGTTGCTAACTCCCCTAATGGCTCTCCTGGCTTGATACTGAATTCAAGATAAATACTTGTTAAAATCAAAGATCCAACCATGCAAAGAAACTCTCGTAGGGTTAATGCCTCCATAAGCTCACTGAAGTCAGAGAGACTTTACAGTAGAACTAATTTTTTTCACCCCACAGCCCTTCCCTGTCTGGACACTGGACTCACTACCCAGTAAGGAGGTAGAGAATAAGAGAGAGAATCAAAATTCCAGATAAAATAAAATGTATTGAAATTAAAAATTCTACAAGTCTATTTCATAGTGTAATTTTTAAAGAATCAACTAGTTCTCTGCTTTTATTGCTTTTCACAGAATATTTGTGCCAAACAGCAAAACACTGGTATAATACACAACTAAAGTTTCTTGTCATTAGAAGGTAGACCAGTATGTACCTCTTGACCCATCACAAGCATAAAGTGCTGCAGAAACCTCAGCAAACAACCAAATGCCCACCTAGATGCTTGCTCACTCCTCTGCAGCAAGAAAGGGGGAGAAAATAGGATGACAAAGCTTGTGGGTGGAGATAAAGGCAGAGATATTGCTTACCAACTACCTTCACAGGCAAAAGATTTGACAGACTATAACTCCTTCGATTTATTGTCAAGAGAAACACAGACAAACATTAAAGCAACATCCTTCCCCCTCCAGACTCAATTTCACTCCTCCACCCTCCAACCCCTGAGCAGCACAGGGGAAACGGGGGCATTACAGTCAGTGCACACCTCTCTACCACCCCTTCCCTCTTCACTCTTCTCCCTTGCTCCAGCCCAGCCTCTTCCCAAAGGCTGCTGTTCTTAAGGAAAAATTTGTCTGCAGGGTGGGCTCCTCCTTAGGCTACAGTATCTGCTAGGGTACNACCTCTCTACCACCCCTTCCCTCTTCACTCTTCTCCCTTGCTCCAGCCCAGCCTCTTCCCAAAGGCTGCTGTTCTTAAGGAAAAATTTGTCTGCAGGGTGGGCTCCTCCTTAGGCTACAGTATCTGCTAGGGTACCAGGAAGCATCTTTTTCTCCCCCTCCTCCTTCTTCTCTGACCTGTGTTTCCCTCTACTGTTTGTCACACTTATCCCCCTCCTCCTTTTCCTGTCCAGCATTTTTTGCCCCTTTTTTAAACACATTTTTGCAGAGGTGCCACACTCATGGCTGATGGGCTCTACTGGGTCCTGTGGTGTCCACTGGAGCTGGCTATGTCCAGCTTGGGGCAGCCTCTGGGCCCTTCTCACAGAGACCACCACTGCAGCTCACCACCCTCAAAACCCTCCAGGGACACCCAGTGCAATGTCAAACACCTAGAAGTTCTTGGAAAGAGATAGAGATTGAACAGTACATCAAAGTCTCAAATCTCAGCCAGAAATCAAACGCTGCTACATCACCCACAAGGAATTACAGATTAGAGAGGGGCAAGAGAGGAAAACAACCCTCGTGATGTAACATAAAGCTCTGGGGATGTTAAGGAAAAGCAGAAGAGAATTACCTCACTTGAAACAGTACCATAAAGAAAGCCACTTCATTTTAGCTCTTAGGGATGAGGGAGAAAGTTTACTGAACTTAAAACCCACTCATCTTCACAATATAACCACAATTTCTCAACTGCGTTTACAGCAGTAGCACTGCAAAAGGCTAAGCAGTGCTGACCTCAGTAGAAGCACAGAACTGTTTGTGCTGGAGAGATCACAGGCCCGTGAATAATTACCCACTCTGCTCCAGCCACTTCAGAGACATTGCTTTATGAGATTTTGTGATTCTTAACCTTTATGTTATTGTGCTCATATCATGATCAATTATGTAGGTTTTAGGTTGGTGCACTTGCCCAAGTGTTTCTCATTTCACCTCTGCTGTTGTCGAACTTTGGCCTCTAAGATTTCTTCATTAAACAGCATATATTTGTATCAATATCCACTGCATTTGCCTACAGCATTTCCCTCGTTAAAGGGGGTCTCTTACATGCCTTCAAAGAGGGGCTTTCAAAGATGTAACATAAACATGACTCTGTTCAATTTAATTACAACGGAAAGAGATATTCCCCTTGGTCTCTGGCAAGCCAAACATTATAGAGCAGAGACTTCAACTAAAAGCTAATCTGATTTTAAAAAAAATTGTTGGCAAACACTTTTACTTTAAGCATCCATAACACTCCCATATTTTATATTTCATTTTCTCGAGGTTATGTATGTTATCTATTTAAGAATCTAATTCATCATTTTTAATAATAAACCTAAAGCATTTAAACTAACAGCTTTAAAACATTCAATACCATCAAAAGCCACCCTATTAGTTATTATCACACACACATAGCTGCTTGTACTAACTGTGATGTCCTCCAGTAAACATACTGGAAGAGAAATTAAATTTTCACACAAATATAAATACAACTCAGCAACTTCTCTTTCATAAATGGTACTGTTTATATATCAAAGTGCTATTTTTCAGGCGAAAGAAATTATAATATCCAATAATACCACTCTTCCATATGTTTTGGGTGGGTTTTTTGTTTTGTTTTTTAAATCAAAGCACTGCTGTAATTTGTTCTTCTAATTTATTACCATAGCCTGAAACTTCTGAATTGCAAAACACTAAGTTCTGCATCCTGCTGTTGATTCTTCTTTAATGAAAGAGAGTAAACATTGCTGTTCATCCTCTCCAGCCTTTCAAATACCTTTTATATAATCAACCTCATAGTTCTATCGAATCCTGTAGAGATAAACTGCAGGATTTCTGATAAGGTTTTTTATCAAATCCAGTGTCACTCCAGAAACTGAGCATTAGCAGTGTTTACAAAACCACTCCACCATTTCCTCCCACTAACAGGGAAAAAAAAATAAGCCAACTATAAAATCAAATTGTCTTCAATAGTTTCAGTGTCTGAAAATGGAAGAATTGCAGTTACTTCAAATCTCTTTCTTCATGGCAAGAGAGAGTGACAGACATCTGTAAAAGTAATATTTTCAACCAAGAGCTCCTATAGGTATTGTTTTTCCTGGACATCCATTTCTGTCAATGCACACACAAAGATGATGAGTGCTACAGCACTCACAGTGACAATTTCTCATCATGTTTCCCTAACATGTCTGACCTAATCATCCAGAGAGGCAGCTAATTGATTTTATAGTTTAGGCTGAGAAGAGTGGCTAAAATTTAGTCTGCTTGAAACTAAGGCAGTATGGACGTTAAAAANAAAAAAAAAAAAAAAAAAAATTTAAAAACTTAGTAAGGACGTCAACTCATGCCTGAAGGGGTATGGTATGACTCCAGTGTGCATACATGCTGAAACTGCATTTTGATACTCAAATGGAAAACAAGTAACTGCATTTTTTCTGCACCCACAATCATCTATTCTTTATGCTCAGATTCAGCAAAGACTTAAAACTTCCCAATACCCTACAAAAATCTCCAGTTGTAGAGCAGAACAATGGAAGACACAAATCTGGTGAGGAACGAAAAGAGTCAGGGATCAAGAACACTGTCAAATGGGCATGGAGGACCTGCAGTAGCAGGGAGCTAGTTAAATTTGCTTTCTGTGATGACTCTCAACATAGAAAGACATCTCGGATGGCATCTATGGTGAAAAAACAGGCAAAATCTTATTTAGCCCTGCTGGCTCCCAGTAAGCAAGCAGCAGAATGTTTGAAGCCTACCTAGAATTTTTTATAATATCATCATGGTACAGACACACATAATAAAACATTTATTCCTTTCCCAAATACTAAGTAAACAGATAGCTAAAAACATGTAGCTTAAAGCTCTGGCTATAGGCTCCCCCCTATCTGCCAGAACATACTGAATGTCATCTTAAAAAAATGCCATCACACAAACACGTACACCAGCCTTGGTAAGGTGAAACAGCCACCTGCTGCAGATGTAGTTCCAGCTAACCCAACCTACCTTTGTGTTATAATGTCTGCAGTTTGCCCTGGGAATGCTGCTTTCCCCAGCTGGTTACTTGGGGAATTAATCCTTTTAAAAACTGAGATTATGGTACCAGGGTACCAAACCTTTATGGAAAAAAGCTGTGGCTTTCTGAGGGAAACTACAAAGAACATGGAGTCAGCTCAGGTTCACAGGGTCTTCTGCCCTCATTTAGTCCTATCAGGTTGGTTCTGATGCCTACAAAGACACCAGTGGATCTGCACTTTAGCACTCCTGTTCTAGGAAAACTGGCTAACTTGGCATTAGCATAGCACGAGAATCTGGATTCATTTCAAGTCTAGTGCTCCAACCTAATAAACACCCTCAAAAGCCAAGCAGCTCTTTGTGGAGCAAGCCTGGCCCTGTCAGGACCCTCACGGTCAGGCAATGCCCAGAAGCAGTGGTACTACTGAGATGACTCCAGAAGAGCTTAGCTCAGTCTGAATCTCACAGGACTGGTGCTACCAAACCCTGCCAGACCTGAGCAGGTTCTTCACAAGGCTTATGGCCTTTTGTTGTCTGATCACACACTGGCAGTGAAACTCGACTGTATCCCTGCACCAGGACAAAAGATGTGGACATCTTCCTCCACCCCTCAGCACTATCTCCTCAGGTCAGAGCCTGCTTCAGCTTCCAGAGTGCTACAGTTTGCCAGGTGGATGGTTCACAGCGAGTGCTTCTTACCCGTGGCAGCAGACCCGGATCTTTGAGTAAAGCTAGCAATGGCAGCACACCACGTACAATTTTATCTGTGCCCTTTTAAGCAAGGTGTCCTTATTTAATTTCTGTGCCCTACAGAAGCACTAAAAGAAAACTAAAAATACTTCCCCGCTGCTTTGCAGTTTCAATTTTTTCAGAGGATAACAAAGAGTCCATGAATTGTCCACATAGAATTAAATTGGTGCAGTTTAGATTAATTCAAAACTCACTGTATAGTTACATCCCTGGCATGGAGCAATTAGAGCTGGCTAAAATTTTTCAAAACCCATGCTGCTTCTGCATCCACTCCAAGACTGGGTCACTCTTTGTTATATGTATCATCAGAAAGAAAAAGCTGACATTGAAAGTCTGCAAAGCTCCTAATTGGTAGACTTCTAAAAGAAATCAGAAAGATAGATCAATTTAAATTCAACCCAAAAAAAAACCACTGTAAAACTCTGGGGTTTGTTTTATGATCTGTGCCGCTGGCAATGGAATTACTCTGGAATACTTCAGAAATATTGAGCCTCTTCCTCAGTAGGGGACAAAAGGCCCAATACTAAAATGTAGCTTCAATACTAAAATCTAGATTCAGATTAATTATATGCTCTACCTACACTCCATAGTACTTTTTACAGACATACATGCTTTTATTGTCTTCTCATTATTTGAAAGACAACCTACATCATCCTTCTGCTCTCCCACAATCATTTTCTTTACTTCCACAAAGTCACTAAAAAAGCAGAAACCCTTCAAGACGTGTGCAGTGATGCCAAATTTCTTGAAGGAAGCAGTGACAGAGCTATTATACCAGCTTTTACCCCGAGGGAAGAAAGTCTGGTAAGAGAGGGGTCCAGCACAAAATAACTTCAAGGAGAAACAATAAAAAGAGATCTTACACAATGAAAAGGGTAACTGCTGAATGTGTTCTGTTGTCCCAAAATTCACAAGCACATGTGTCCTCAGAATTCATGAGAGATAACAGCAGTGTGGCTGAAGATGAACCAGACTGCTAAGAGAATAAACAGAATGAGAAACTCCTTCAAACACATTTTAAATATAAAAAGCAACAAACAAAAAAAAATGCCAATAAAACAAAAACCCACAACAGCAGAGAAATGACCACAGTAAGCACATGAAAGAATCATTAAGTTCTTCACTAGAGTAGGGCAGACTTCATGTTAAATGTACACATACCTCCCAAAAGAAATTGCTATCGCCACTCATTTCCAAAAAAACCCAAACTGATGCTGAACAGCGGAGCAGGCACATGACAGCTAATAAGAATGAGTTCTCAGGGATAGAAATTACTGAGATAGACACAAAATCCAGAGAGCTTATTGCTGTCAAGTCTGGGTGGCAGAAAAATCTTAATCACAGAACACCGAAAGAACTGGTACACGAAATTTTAAGTCTGATAGCACAGTTATTAAATAAATCCATCAAATGAGGGAGTACCACATGACTGAAGAAAGCCAAATATGGTGCCTATACTTGGAAGGAAAGAGGGAAAAAAAGTCATTTTGGTAGCACACACACATCAGTCATCTACAGATAGCACACAGATCTTGACAAAAGAATGGAAAACAAAAGCAGATGAAATACATTACAGAAGACTGATCATGATATACTAGTCCAAAATGTCTCTTTTCTATTTTATTCCCACAAAAAATGCGAATGTAATTTGTTTGGATTTTAATAAATCATTTTGCAAAGTACTACATAGGCTAAACTGGAAAAAGTGGGAAAAGTCAGCAAAGGTATAAGATGTATCAATCAGATAAACTGAATAGAAGATGAACAAGAGCAAGGGAAAATTACCAGGCAGAAAGCTCATTAAGGAAGTTCCTTCAAAGTAGTCTTTCAGGACAGAGTTGAACATCAAGAGTGAAGAAAAGCATGCCAATGAACACAAAACAAGGTTGAGCAGTGCAAGATGCAGGGCCTGTAAGAACTGTGAGCGCAGGATGATTCCAAACCACCACTGTGATTCCATCCTGAGACCAGGAAAGTGCAGCCAAAAGAACTGATGTTGCTTTCAGGACTGTTTCAGAGGAGGGCCCTGACACTGGCCAGAGGCTTGAGGTGAATCTAAAGAATTCTAAAGAAGAATCTAAAAATTCTAAAGAAGACCACAAGTTTTTTGCAGCAGACTTAGGTCTTCAATCTCCAGAAATCCAGGTTCTATAAAAAAAAAATCCCAAAAACTAGAATACTCAAATTGAATCTGGTCACCTGGTACTGGCCTTTAAATGGTGGCAACTGTGTTGCTAACAGTCTGTTAACCAGGAAGCTCAAAGGTAAGTCAGGTATGTCTACAGAGGCACACTTGCAGCAACAATTCTACTGTAAGCATGCTCATAAGGTAAAAGCCATGCCTTTTCAGGTAAAAAACACTGTGATTTGTCTAAGCCAAAATGAAAACCACAAAACCATCCTTCAAACCAGAGGACAACAAGGAATGCATGGCCATTTGTTAATATGGGAAGAAATTACTTAAAACTAAAAATGACAAGGATTTGACTGCTAAAGGGTTTGGTTCCAGAGCAGCTTTTCAGTAAAAGGAACCATAGGGAATTTTTTGACTGATGCAAGGATGAAGCCAAGCTGTTTCTGAGGAGAAGCTTCACCTGTAGAGCACTGTAGGTTGCACCTGACAGCAACAAAGCCAGCAGAGACTGAACCTGGTGATGGGACAGCACTGCCCACCAACTTCAAGACCAAACCAAGCAACATCTGACCAAGCCATCCTACTCTCACCTCTTCTTTTTCCTCTGCTCGAGTGTGTCACTTACCTGCTGTGTCTTTCTCCATTCAGATGGCAAGCCCTCCAGGACTGTGACTGTGACTTATTAGGTATACATATGGCTCCTGACAGGAGCCCCAGTAAAGCCTCAAGGCTTTACCAGACATGGTTAGAAATGATGCAGCCATGGATGAAGCAGTGAGGCTTAGCAGGTGAGCAGGATCCATGAGGACAGTGTGTGAAACTGATGTCTAACACAGCAGTGTAGGGGGAATTTAAAGCTGTTAGATCTGTTGAGCTGTTAGATCACACAATGTGTGTTTGCTGCCTCCTGTATGGAGCTGGTAAAATTCATACTACAAACTCAATCACATAAAATATTAATCAAAGAATTAATATTTGAAGACATCAGAAAAAAAACCTCAAGACAATTCCTATTTTGAATAACTTTCATCCTATTTAAATCATGTCTCAGGTTTACATCTACTAATAACAACTTGTTCTCCCAAAACAGTGCAAGAATGGAGTAAATATATATAAAATCAAAGCTCAAATAAGGTACACATGAACATTTTACAAGACAAAGAGTATAAACACTGTCTCAATCTCAGTGCCAATGGACACTGATCTCTGCGTGACAGAACTCAGAGTGCAAATGTGGTAGCAGAGTTTGTGTTATGCAGACCAGCAGAAATCAACGTGCAAAACCTGGTTCCCAGCCCCTGCTCCAAAGACAGACTTGAGGCTCTCACAGGGATCCTTTCCTCATGCTTGTGTAGCTCTTTATAGAAACCAGGGAAGGATAAGGCTTGAAGACCTTAAAAGGAGGTTCAGAGACATCTCTGAGCAACCACAACATCTTCCAGTAGAACTCCTGTCTTCCAAGGCAACTTCCTTTCCCACCCTGAGTCACCAGGGCCCATGTCCAAATTCCTCCTGCTTCCTCCCTTCCTTCTTTCTGCCTCCTGACACAGCCAGGCATGTATTTCATCTGCATTTAAATAACCTGCTGGTATTAGGTACTGTGGAAACAGAAGCTCCTTTTCCATTTCAGGATGCAGTTTAACCTGAGCCTGCAGCAACAAGGAACTGCTTAGGGAGATCTGTTCAAACACACAATAACCCTGGGCTGCAACATTATTGCTTGCTCAGCGAGGATGGGACATCCTCTGCTTAATTGCACAGAGATGACAGGTAAGCTTCCAGAATTTTATTACTGACACATATTTTTCAGAGACTTCTAAATTTGGCAAGAATTAAATAAAAGCAGCAGAGCATTTTCCTCTAAAAATGCTTACTTCTGCCAAACCTACCCTGCAATACCATGACAGAAGGGGCTTTTGCAAGTGACAAAACAATACATTCTTTTCCCATGCATTCATTTTTAAAAATAACCTTAAACATTTTGATGAGGCATCAAATAAAAAGGCAGATGGCATGAAAAATTTCAATACTAATATTGAAGAGTTTACTACAGCTTATCAGGAGGGAGCTTACAGGCCTGACAGAAAAAGAGCATTCCCATCTTACAGTTCAATAAGCCAAATGATTTTAATGCCCTGAGTCCCATATCAAACTCACTTCAAAAAACTGACTACATGTAGAGCAAAAGGTGTTTACCCTAGCAGAAACATCACAGACCATTTAAGAAAACTTCACAGAGAACGCTTTCTTTTTAATTTTGGAAAACATTCAATAAACCCAAGAAGGGTTATCTGGTACAGATGAAATCGGGACGAAATTTTAGGCCGGAAAAAAAACATAATCAGCACCAAGAACTACTTTCAACTTTATGGAAACCACAAACAGAAGGCTTAGGGAACAGAAATACCAGCTCAATCAGCTCCAGTGGGAGCAGCAGTCAGCAAAAATGCTAACTCCATTGTATTAAGTGGCGTAAAAAAGAAAGAAAAAAAAGGCACATTGACTAAGATGCAAACATTGTGTTCAAAAAACAGAGTACATGCCAGCCTGGTAACCAGCAGACTGGTTCTTTCTGTATACTTGAAATCACAGTAGCATGCTGAACGCACTGCTTTGACCAAGCTGCAGCACTGCAAAGCCTGCACACTAGAGAAGGACCAGGGCCGGCCAACGCATATTACACTAAAATTCCACTTATGAAGGGACAAATTTCTCCCATTTGACCAGGGTTAGGCAGGGTAACAGTAAATGTAATGATGAGTAGCCTATGCAAGCGCTTCCATTTTTGATGGCAAGGCAAGAGGTGAAGCAGCACTAGAGGAAACAGCTTAACAATGACAGCAGCACCTGCACTGTGCAGAAGATGGAACCAGAAAAGTCTTTATTGCTCCTGGTGATTGCACAGCAAGAAGATCTTGCCCACAATATACCAAGTTAGCCAAAACTAGCCTCTCTCCCAAACTAATGTCAGGTGGCTAAAAAATAGACCATGCAGTCTGACAGTGCACCTCTAGGAAATTCTGAGCCTAGCATGAGTTCAACCACTTACAGCACAGAGCCCATAGAATTCAAGGAGTCAGAGCTGCAGTACTGCTCCATGATTTTAGGTGTGCATGAGGAGGCTGCAAGTAATGGTGAGCAGCCAGAGGAAAATGAGAGGTACTGAAGTAAAAGGGCAGCTGGGGAGAGGTGGATGATGGGCATCAACTTCAGTGAACAGGTGGAGAAAACACTGTAGGAAACCACACTTCATTGACTCAAATATTCACAAATTATTGTTTCTTCAGTTGTTGGGGTTAATTCCCATCCAATCCAAACTTGCTGTGGTGAGGGGTGCAGAGAGAGGGGAAGAAATACAACATAACATTCCTTCTGTATCCGACTCCAAATGCTTCTGCATCCAGCCTCTGTTCCTCATGCATGCAGCCTTTCCCACCTTCACTTCTCTCCATGATGTAGTTTATATAGTTTTATATGGATGTAAGAAAAACAAGGCTGCTGGAGCACACAGGTGGGACTCTCACATCTAATAACTTCCCAAATATTACTGCAAATCCCTTGCCATTCTCTCCAGAGACATCTTACTCCCCTTATTATTTCATTTCCTATTTGTTCCATTGTAAGTTTCCTTTTATTTAATTTCATGCAGCTTGGCAGAATAACATCAAGCAATTAAAATGAGGCACATATAACACTCACAAAAATACTGCAGAAGTCTCCAATGTTCTCTACATTGCTTGAATTAATTCACGTTTCACATATACCGGCCTACGATGCCTCTTTCACTCTGCACTTCACTCCCATTAGCAGATATTATAGTTCAGTTCTGTAATTGAATCATTATTCATCAGTAAAACACCTACTTACCCACCAGTTTTATACCTTTGATGTCTCTCATGGTAGACTCAGCCCAGAGATGAGTCCCAAGGCAGGAGAGTCTCAGCAGCAGGAATGCAACCATTGATCTTGGCCCACAACCACGCAGTAGGTTTGTGCTCACTGTAGAAATCACTGCAGAAATTGTTCCTTGAGTTTGGGACCTCACCACACAAAAACATAACCTTTAATTTGAAAACAAAACACAGTCCCTGTTCTCACAGTCATGAAATCACCAACATGGATCAAATGAAATCCAGCGCAATATCATCCTCCCTACTCTGGAGACATCCTGAGCAAATCTGAAAAATTAAGAACAGAGTTGTTCAGCTAATCAAGTTGATTCAGAAGCCTAAATGAGGGAGGGAGGGAAGGCAGGCGGGGAAGCAGCAAGATCTTAATCAATTTTGTGTCCCTGATGAGCTGCTCAGGCACATCCAGTTAAAATTGTCAATCTAAATTCCGAACTGCTGAAGTGTTCACCATCGTTTACAAAGCTGTAAAAAGTCAAAACTCTTTCCAACTCCTCTTCCACCACTCAACAATTTAGTAAAACTGTGTCAATATAAAGCATAGCATCTTGGCAATAGAACATACAGAGAAATTATGTGAAATGTAATTCGATTCGTAAGTTTCAAGCCTCGGTTTATATGCTGCACTCCTCTAAGTATCTGTCTTGTTTTTCCATTAGAAGTTGCTAAATGGTTTCTAGTTTACTGCAAAATTAGACCAGGGTATATGTTGTACCTTCTAACACATCTTTGCAGCCCTATGCTGGTGAGCCAAAAACTTCAGCACAGTAGCCTGCAAGGAAATTTCCACTGCAAGTCTAATTTGCCCAGCAATCATGTAATATAGAACAATTGCTCTGAACTCTGTGTTTCAAGCCATCATGCACTTATTCACTCAGTCCTTACAAAAGCACAGTTAAAACACTCATGAGAGGTTTAATTTCTGAAGCCACTAACAAATAGGATCATCCTTAACTTCGAATCCCAAGGGGGACCACATGCACCGCACTATTTCAGGCCAATTAGCACGATGTTTGGGAATTAGCTCTTAAAACAACCAGTGCATTACCTCATGAAAATAACAGTTTCCCAATTGTTCTAATGAATACAGAAGAGGAAACTGGAACAAATCCTCTGCTGGTATAGATCCATCTAGTTCAGCTGAGCTCTGTTACAAATCATTTCAGCTTTATTACTTAGAAAGTATGCAAGTAAAATAGCAATCCATTTGAAACGGAAATATCCCTGGCACTTTCTGTGAATCACCACATGACTATTAAGATAATAAAATTAATCACAGGTTTTCTATTTCAGCCTTGGTGGTTTTCATGGTTTCCACTGTTGCAGCAGTGAGACTATACTTACTCACTGTAAGCCAACAGTAGAACACTGTCTAGAAGCTAAAGCATTTTCCTGAGTCTTTCCATAATCACAGTTATTCCCAGACTATGAAACTCCTACGCTTTGTACCTGTTGATTATGCCTTTCCCCTAATTTCAGGATAACACATAATGCAGCTTTATGATCTCAGAGAGGAAAATCCAGCCATTCATCTTCAGCCAAGCAATCAAGGAACACAATGAACTTCATAAGTTTAACTTTTAAAGCTACTGTTCCTTAAAAAGGGGTAATACTTGTTTCAAATTTATTTACAAGTTGTTTATCCAACTCATGCAGCTCAATAAAATGAGAGGTTCATTACTCTGCCCTCCCTCAGCCACATGCTAGCTAGTTTATTTTCAGCTGAAACCACAGGTTCATCTCTGCTTGCTTTCCTAATACATTTCAAACCAAATAACTATCAACCTTCACATATGGTCTCAAGCACACTTTTGACTTTGTTTTTGTTTTCCTCTGCTTCAACACCTCCTCAGATTAATTCCCTCATACCAAACACTGATTACCATCCAGTCTTGTTTTATTTACTTCCTCCTCCTGGGTTTCACCCACTTACATCTCCCTTATGGTTCTTCCAACCTGAAGCTGTCTGGTGCCAAGCACACAGTGTTTGTTTTCCCTCTGCTACAAATCCATGCTACAAGCATCAGTGTGACTCAACTCCAAACAAGTATTAGAACAGTATTTGCATTAATTGTTGGTTATTTCTGGCAGCCCTGGAGAGTCTTCATATGAAGAAATGGTCTCTTAAAACCATTTTAAGCTTGATCCCCCATTATATGGCAAGCAGAAGCCAAAATAAACAGAAAGAAGTAAGAGGGCACACATCCAAAATGCACAAGAAGAAAAAACACAGAGAAAACAAAGAAAGTGCCATTCTACTCAGTTCTAATAGAAAATGCACACAGTGAAAGTATAATAAATTGAGAAGACATTGTTTTAAGGAAAAACAAAACCACTGAACTCCAAATTAATTGTCATAAAACACCATGTTCCTATAGACCACTGTTAAGATTAACAAGAGAAAGTAATTTACATTGAATGTGAAAAATTCCTCATTATGCTGCTTTAAAATAGATTTGATTTTTTTTCTGGTTTTTTTTGTTTGGTTGGTTTTTTTTAGAAGCAAATCTTTACCCAACACACCCAAAGAAAACCTTCCTTCTGGCCTGTCTATTCAATAATCACTCACCACACCATGTCTCACACTGACAAACTTTGCTTTTATGCAAATTTTTGACACAGTTATTTATTGCTTTATTTCAGCCTATTAGTCAGGAACATACTGCTTTTCTCCAAATAAACAGAATAGCCCTCTACTACATTTTCTAGAAAAAAAAAGAGGCTCTACATCAGTGCAGTCATAGATGAAGAATAAATAAAAGTCGTCTCAAAGCAGCTAAAATGAAGAAAAATATTTTAAAAATAAATATTCTCAATAGCTTATAAAGAACTATGCACAGACACTTCTTTAACCGACATTTTTAAAATCCAAACCCCAAACTGCTTTTGCTTGGTGTCATATGAAATGTGGGTGCTCCCTTCTTTCTGATGTAAATGCCAATGGCCATTACCATTAGTAAACAAATGACAGATAAAAACAGTCCACAGACTGCAGGGAAGAACAGGAAAAAGGAAAGAAAAGGTCTTTCAGTCATATGAAAATGACTCTTTCATGACTTCACAGGCCCCTTGCTCTTCCCGTGCCCTCACTCCCGTGCACGTGACCCAGCAGCAAAGCTCAGCACAGGCAGCAAGCTGAAATGAACCTGGACACGCCTGCAAACGGATGAAAGGCAGGATGCACATGCACTACCCAGCTCTGAGCTCTTAAATCATTGACCTGGACTTCCAGTCATACCCTCAATGGAGAGAAACACTTCTTCACTGGATGGAGAGGGGACCCTCTTTATGATGTTGCTCTCTGCTCCATCTCTCAGCTCTGCACTGAACACAACTGGTTGGAAGTATCTCTCTCAATGAAAAACGGAGAAACAAAGGCATCTGTAACATCTATGCCACTTACTGAAACTTTTTTTACCCAAGGACAACAGCTGCATGCTATCAAGACTAACAGTCTACCCCAGGAGAAACCAGTACCCTTCATGGCATCCACAAAGCCATGTAACTCATTCTTGAGAAATGTGTGAATTACCACAGAGTCCACTACCTTTAGAAATTAAGAAAAAATTTCCTCTCCCTTCCTGAACTACAGCCGTTTCACACATAAACACAGTCTCAGAAGAACTCTTGTCAAATTGAAACAGCTACAAAAGAAGAAAAAGGTGATCTGTCTCTGAGGAACATGCTCTGCTGTGCACTGAAGCCTAAAAGGGTAGCAGCTAGTGAGTCAGAGGCTTTAAAATCTCATTGTTGCCTTTACTTCTTATTTCCACTCCTACTGATGAGAGGCTGATAGGAAATTTTATTACTGTTCAAAGACACAAACAAGATAGTTAAAATCATTCAGAATCCAATCGATACCTTACATTGTGGCCACAAATAACAATTCCAACCACAATTCCACACCCTGTTGAATTAGCTTGAAGGTCATCTGGCCCTCATCTTGGTATTTCTTTTCTATCACATTACTAACTCCTTCGACTTATGAAGAATAGCCTGACCTGATCTTCCAACTAGTGAAAGCAAGCACACGAATCCATACTAAAACTCCAAGACTGTTAAGTACTTAACTGCATCTAAGTATAAAAGGTAAGAGCTAGAGTTGCCACTTGGCTCCTGTAAGCAGCTGGCAGACCCCAAATCTCTGCTGTGAGGCATATGAAGAACCACTAAAATCTGACAACACTGAGTTACCTTATGCCATGGTTTCTAGCCAAGCTTTGAAAGGCAACAAGTCAGATTGTCCCATGAGTGGGGTCGTTCACAGGACCAGAACCAACATGAGAACCGTATATATACATAGGTATGTATACTGTCCACTCAAAGGTGGCCATCAAGAGACCTTGGTTCTGTAAGCAAGACTCCTTTTGCGGTTGAGAGCTGCTGTCTCCAAATTCTTCCAAAACCCACCTCAAAGGGAATGGGAAGAGGAGACTGTATGTTCTCACTCCTTTAAAAGAAAGGACTGAGCTACAAAGAGCCTTAATTCCCCCACAGTTTGCACCTGCACACATGCTGATACAGCCCAGCCACCCTGGAGTCACGTCTAGCACTCTCGCATGGTTATCTTGCACAGGTGTGGCATTAGCAAGGATTGCTGTTCTCCAACAGCTGTCAGACCTTGTGTTAAGGTGACTATTTCAAGACTTAAGATAACTTTCCTGGCAAATGAGAGTGAATTTGACAATGGCTAAAAGCTTATGACAATGATATGCTCATAGGCTACTTATCATGACGCTGGAGAATTTTACCTCTAGTCCCTGCTCTACCCTAATTGAAACAGAAATACTGACCAATCTTTCTGTTTGGCTGTCTTGATCTCCCCTAGTAACATTTTCTTGCAGGGGAGAGGTGAAGCAGGGCACCCCACAATGTCAAAGTCACTCAGACCTCTGACTATGGGGTCATGTGAAGTCTCACACTCCTATTAGAGCTGCATAGTTACAACAACACTGGGTTAGAGGTCTGGTCCTCTAAGAGAGAGGTTATAAATACTCACTGAAATACTTCAAACTACTTTTTCCCTTGCATTTAGCTTTAGGAAGTTTACTATTTTCACAGTGGAAGGAAATGAGCCAGCACAAAAGAGGTCATCTGATAGCATCCCATTCTTTCACTTCTTCCTTCTGCCCCTAGAATGTAATATAAGTCCGAGTGAATATTTCATATCTTAATTACCAAGAATAATTATCACTTAAAATAATTCATTAAAGTGATATTGCTTTCAAGTAGCTCAAAAATGAAATTTAAATCGCTTTTTATCTCTCCACCATAAACTGTTGGAATGAAAACCTATTTATCAGGCTTCTTCAAACCGGACCTATCCTGCTGCGCCAGACCACTGCCGTGACGAGCCCACCTGAGGAGGGTGGGCACGGGCACAAGGGCGGCCGCTTGGGCCGCGGTGCTCGCGGCTCACGCCAATGGGTCACTTACCGCTCGGCTGGCCACGGCCTCGGCTCGCCCGCGCCCGCTGCCCGGGGTGAGGCCGGACTGAGCCGGGCCCGGCGCGGAGCGGGGAGGGGGCGCGGCCGCAGCCGCGG